>JBAIZL010000005.1:158396885-158414385 GCA_036971475.1 Prosapia bicincta | reverse complement strand
TTACAATACTAAGAATGCTTGTTTCTTAGTATTGTAATTCCTGAGGATGTTGGTAATGTCAACCAACGAAAAGCTTTGAGTGTATTATTCAATAAATTATTCCTGTAATTAGTGTATATTATTTAATCTTAAAAATAATTCTAACAGGAAAACATATTTGATATTCTACGTATATATACATAAATATCGCAATATATATTCTTGTGTATTAATAAAGAACTAAGTCAAAATACAGGTACAAGAATTATAATTGAATTTACAATATATTTATTGAATACAATAAATTTATATTTATGTTGTGTTCAGTCTCTTGCAATTCTTTGCTGTAGGAGAGGGTGACTATCCCAATTCCACTATATATATATATATATATATATATATATATATATATATATATATATATATATATATATATATATATATATATATAATTATAATACAATAATAATATATCACTTATTTTTATTTATATGGTATATAATTATAAAATATTGTTATATATATATATATATATATATATATATATATATATATATATATATATATATATATATATATAAGGTAATTAATAATACAAATTTCATAACATTAAAATAAATACTCATTATTCTGTATGTAGGCTGTGTGTAATATGGGTTAACTACACAATAAGAAATTTCCATAGAAAGGTCATAAGTAAACTGATAACTAGGTCAATTATCGTATCCTATGCATTAAAAGACAATTTATAAAACACAAATGATAATGAACGTTCAAATTAGCACATTTAAAAAGGACTTTTCTGGCCATTGATTGAATGTGTAAAAAGACGTAAAATGTTTAAAACAAATTTACGAAGAAACGTAAACAAAAATTCCATATAAGTGAGATAAAACAAATAGTTATCTGAATAAAGCAAAAAAATGTCTGGACAAGGTTGAACCAATCTTATTAATGTTCTGAATGAGGGAAACTAGTTCTGTCTACTTCCAGGGTACTAGTAGAGAGTTTACAAATTAGAACCGGTTGCAATTAAAAACTGGTTTAATTTTACCAATAGCTTAGATACACCTAAATAAAAGAGTATTGTCTACTATGGCAAAATGTATTGTTCGTTAGGTCGTTATTCTCGATATAAGTTATGTAATAAATATACATATATAATATATTTATCTATATTATATTTATGTATAGTATTTTATAAATAATATACATTTGTATATAATATTTATATAACTTACTTATTTATAATATTGGCGTCTAATATAAAATTGCAAATTGCATGCGTTTATGTGCACCACAAAATGGACTTATTTTTTCCTTATAGTAACTATATATCATCATCGTCATATATATATATATATATATATATATATATATATATATATATATATATATATATATATTGAAATCCTAATTTGACATTTAAATAAAATATTTAAACGGGGAACTTATTTTCACGAATCTTTATTTCTTTATGGAATTGGATGTACATTTTCCTCCCGCTCATATAATCCGTAAAGTTTCTGGAAGAGTGCTCTCCCCTTTTAGCCGACCAACACTTTTGGTTCCTAGTTGTCCGTTCTCGCACAGTTTGGATGGCACTTAGTCATGTATTGTGTACTATATAATGTATGGTTATATACATTGCATAGGGTTTTATATATTATTGATATAATATAATTAAATTTTATAGAATTAATTTCCTAATACTAGGTAATATTGTTCTGTGTTGGGTACATTTTTCTTTATTTTATTAACTCATCTCAATGAAAGTACAATTTTATTGACAACTTTGCTAATAAATAAAAAAAACCCTTGCCTTTTATAGGTGCACATTAGGTGGCTAATTGGCAGACAAAGCTGTGCAAAGACGGTTGATCCAGGATTATAAGGGTTTGTCTGCCGGCAGCCTGAGGGCACAACGCGCTCTCGGAGTTGTGTTCTTTACAGAGTTTAGTGTTTTATTAATGTTTTTTTTTTACTTATATTGGCTCTATGATAACATTCTTACCCAATAGTAATGCAAGAGAAGCCCTCCATTGGTTCCAGGAACCGTGCTCCTTTGTTTCATTGCCTTTCACCTGGAAAAATATGCTTATTAATAGCTTTAAAAGTAAGTTTTATTTTTATTAATAATAAAAATTTTAGTATTTATTAGCAAATATAATCGCATTTGCTCCGTTCGATTTTTGAAAGGACTATTTCTTATGACATACCTGACTATGTTTTGCACGGTGAAAAGATTTCGGCTTGCCGTACGCTGATGTACATTATTTATGTAATGTAACATTAAAGTATAATCTCTGGGTAAGTTAATCAAATACAATATGCAGTGAAGTTCAAGGATTGGAAATAAGAAGTGTTGCTATGGTAACAGAAAACTATGGTGGACTTTGAAGTAATTTTTGCCTTATTCTGCTGCAGGGGGGGCAGAATTTAACTAAGAAAAAAATATTTCATGAGTAAGAAGTGCAGAGTTGTTAAGTAACATAAATTTCCAATAGACTAAATGTCTGTTTGTTATCCAATATCAAACTTAATAAGGTCTTTTCAGGCTTAGGGAGCATACAATATTTCAGCAATAACTTTGTTGTATTATTACTTTAACCTGTTTGCTGACTTGAGGCATAGACTTCTAAATATCTAAGCTGTATTTATCATATTTTATCATTTGGTATGCTGTGTGAAATTTAATAACTTAAAATTTGTTAATTCTACAAAATATATTACTCATTTATTCAGATATTGATTACCGCAATCAATATATTATAATAAGCAATACAAATAAAATGTACTAAATCTAAATCTAACAATAATATTAATCATAATAATATTCTAATAACTTGACAGTAATACAGTAAAAGCTCTAATATCCGGCACCCTCGGGTTCGCCATGTTGCCGGTAATCAAAAATTTCCGGATAATACGGGGTGGGGCAGAATGAACTCCCTGATTTGACGGGTGTATTGTAAAAATAGTAACCAATATAATTAAAAAAGGTTTTTATTTCTGAAAACTACATACAATTCTATTTTATTTCCATTGGGTTTTGAAAATTATATCATCCAGTTAACAACCTTGACGAGTGATGCACATCGAAAAATTTTCCATAAACTCTTTTCAGCATATATTCCAGCAATGACATCTGTAATTGTCTCCTTAAGAGCCTCCAAAGTCCTAGGTAGAACTTTATAAACCTCAGCTTTGAGATATCACCAAAGAAAAAATCGCCGACTCAAATCAGGGGAGCACCCCCTCGTAAAGACATCAGGCGGCCGGGAAACTGTTCTTGGAGAATTTGGCGTGAACGACGGACAGTATGAGCCGTGGCACCATCCTGTTAAAACCAAAAAGCTTGTGTGTCAAGTTCCTCATTATACTTTTCCATATTTGGGAGTAGAAATGTCTCCAGCACCTTAATTCAACCGACCTTGCTTTTTTGAATTTCAAGATTGAACTGTTACTGTGAACTCTGTACGCTATTGTACTGTATAATCTAGTCTATATACAGTACGTACTGTGCATAAAGTTATGCTACTTATCAAGGAAAATTGAATGTAGCGTTGCAGTCTTTCCTTCCATATTTGTTTATACCCAGTTACTGTGTTTCCGTACGTATTATAAAAGTACATGCACGAGCACATAAAATTTAAAAGAAAAAAGATTGAAGAAAGAAAAGAAACTCGGTAAAACGCTTTTACCTTCGTAAAACGTTAAAATAAAAAATCAACCAGTTCACTTAACTATACAAAGACTAATGGATTTATGTTTTAATGATTGTTAAAATAATCACAGAGTCTGAGTGCCTGATACGCAATGGCCGTTCTTCAACAAATTTTGATAGCAGTTGCAAAACATCATGAGCAGAGTAATTTCAACAAACGTTAACAGCATTTTAAGACCGTCCACAGCACTACTCCGTGAAATGTTTACTTTTTGTTGAACTATTTCTTGGTTAGATTAGTTTAATTGCATCAGTTTGATATCTGTTGTACTGTATTACCGATGAGACATATCTTGTATCAACAAAAAAACGTACTGTACTGCTTTGCTTTTGTTCTAAAAGTGTGACGGTTAATAGAACGTTCTGGATGAGAGAATGCCGTATAAAAGAGCTATTATTGTAATAATAATGATAACAATAAAAATCAAGGATAACAAAAAAATTCTCTACAACTTCGCTACAAAAAAACGTAATTAATAATAATTTAATAAGTAATAACATTTTTAAATACGCTTCCGGGGTTTATTACTGCAGTTTTGGGATAAAAAATATCGAACATAAAAGGTTTATATACATTTAGACTTTGCCTGATTTTGTTATATTCAATAATTTTATTATTTCATAAAAGTTCCAACATGTAAAGAAATTTTTTTACGCAATTATTGGTTTAAAATTATGTTTTTATCTTGTAAAACATGAGTTTGCAAAAAACATGTACATCATTTAAATTGTTATATAGAACTTTAAATCAAGAAGAATTAATACTATACAATCTAATGAGCACAGTGACAGTATTACAACAAAACTTTGATATTAATTCTAATATCACAAAAAATAATAAAAAATAAGTAATACAAAAGGTTATAAAGATTAAACCTTTATGTACATTTCAATGACTCTGTCGTAATTATCAGAGGGTCCTATTAAAATAAAAATACAATGCCTATTAAAATAAAAATACAATGCCTATTAAAATAAATATACAATGCCTATTAAAATAAAAATACAATGCCTATTAAAAAAAAATACAATGCCTATTAAAATAAAAATACAATGCCTATTAAAATAACAATACAATGCCTATTAAAATAAAAATACAATGCCTATTAAAATAAAAATACAATGCCTATTAAAATATAAAAATACAATGCCTATTAAAATAAAAATACAATGCCTATTAAAATAAAAATACAATGCCTATTGAAATAAAATTACTATACTAGTAAGTACAACAAAAAATTAGAAAAATAAAATTTTAAAAAATAAACTTCTCGATTTTCTTGTTTGTAATTTAGTTTGAGTCTAGTTTGTAATTTTATTGTAATAAAGGTTTAAGTTTTTTACAAACAATTTAATAGGGACCTCTGATTTTGACATCGTCATTTAATTGTACATAAGGGTAAAATCTCGGTAATTTTTACCGAGTTGTTTTTGATTAATTTTTGTTATATAGGGATTATTCTTCTTAAATAAATAGTTTTATTTAAGGACTTATCAAATAATATATAATAGTCGCAAATCAAAAGTTTAAATTCAAGCAGAATATCGATAGTATTTACAATTGACGTAGAGGCCAGACATCAGGGCGCTTCAAAACCGATTTTATTCGACTGTTGTGATAATAAAGGCGTGGTAAACCGAAATGAAAAGAAATATCCCCACGAATGGAATTAGATCAGTGTACGACATAACTGTTATTGTATTTGATCTTCGTACTTGTCCAGACTATGGGGAGCCGTGCTGCCATTAAAGATAACGTGACGGGTATTTTACAAATAGAAACGTTAAATGAATTTGAATGGAAATCTTGTTTACAAATATCATTGGACAAATCGTATCCTGGAGTTTGGATTTAAGGTTCGGGCACATCATGACGAAAACCAAATAAGACCTTATTAAGTTCGGTATTTTAAGAACTTTGGAGAGGCTATCAACATAATTATGGAAGAAAGCGCTAATCTATTACATGGAATCTTTAATATGTTAAGGCTAAATCATAATAATGAAACCGATGTCAACAATTGTTTTCTTTGTCACCGATGAAAGTCAAAGGCAAAAAGGTAAATGTTTCCGAAAAGAAAATCAAAGTAAAAAAAAAAACAATACAAATAAACATAACACTTTATAGTTTATAAAAACGAATCAAATTTTTAAAACAAAAACCACCATTTGCCAAAGTTTGATATTTGAATGGAAAATATGGTACAAAATTAAAAATGTTTTAAGCTAAAGGAAATAAAGTATAAGAAATCTAAATTGATTGTTTTATACATTAAGTAAATTGAACGTTGAAGTATTGACTCCGATAAGCAATTTAGAACTTTCATTTTATCTTTATTATATTGTAAATATCTTTGTAAAATATTAAATATGTCTTTATTAAAAACAGCGGTTTATTAAAGAACATAGCAAATATGTAACTTATTTAACTCTATCAAAATAGTATTTGAAAACTTAAAAAAATTTTAAAATAAATCAAATTTAAATTAAAAATAGTTTAACAATAAATTAAAAGAATAATTTGAAAAGTTTAGAAAGTATTAACTTTAAAAAATTGTAATTAGTAAAATAATGAGAATTATCCAGCAATACAAGAGCGGTTTGAAAAAACATTGGGGGCTCTTTAAAGACGAATAGGAGCGGTTAGCGTACGAGACTTTAAATATACAGTATCAACGATCAAGGATCACCTGAGAAAACTTCCTAGTGGAATAAACGACCCGTCAAGAGCCAACGTGAGACGTTCAGAATCCAGCAGATACAATCAGCGGTTTTTTGACGAGATTTTCAAGACATTCAACAATCAGGGGGACGCGATTATACCTCCTGGTACAAACTTATATCTAATTAGACGAAGCAAGAAACGTTAGGGACCCTTCAAATACAAATAAGAGCGGTTTTTTGACAAGAAGTTTAGTATATCCAACGATCAATGATCGTCCGAGAAAACCTCATAGCGCAATAAAAGATTCATCCAGAACCAGCGTGGGAGGTTCAGAATCCAGGAGGTACAGGGTTTGATTTTTTTAACGAGTCCTCTAAGACATTCATCAATGAGAGCACACGATCATACCTCCTGGTACGAAACAGACGCTATGTATACCTTCTGGTATATAAAGCCAGTCGCAGCGAGAAACGTTACAATTACGTTATACCCTTCAATTACAAATAGGAGCTGTTTTCTGGACGACACTTTTAATATAATCAACGATTAATGAGCGTCAATGAAAACCTTCGATTGCAATAAAAGATTCATCTACAACCAGCTTGAGACGTTCAGAATCCAGCAAATACAACGAGCAGTTTTTCACGAGACGTTCAAGACATTCAACAAACATGGGGCACCCGAGCAAACCTCCTGGTACAAGTGTAAATCTAGCGTGACGCAGAGAGAAACGGCGGAGGGACTTCAAATACAAATAGGAGCGGTTTTTGGACGAAAATTTAAATTCATCCAACGATCAAAGAGCGCCCTAGGAAACCTCCTACGGCAATCAAATATCCATCCAGAACCAGCGACGTTCAGAATACAGCAAATAAAAAAGGGGTTATTTGAAGAGTACTTTAAGACATTCAACAATTAAGGGCATCCTATTAAACTTGCTAGATCGAGCGTAGGTCTAGCCAAATGATGGAGCCCCTTCAAACACAAATACGAGGGGTTTTTGTACGAGACTTTGAATATAACCAACAATCAAAGAGGGCCCGAAAAAACATCCTAGCGCAATAAAATATCCATCTATAACCAGCGTCAGACGTTCATAATCTTACAGATAGAAGGAGCTGTTTTCGGGCGAGACCTTTAAGTCATTCAACGATAAACAGCGCCCGTGCAAACTTTTGGTACGAGAGCATATTAAGCGAGACGCAGCGTGAGTCGTTAAGCGCCCCTCAGATACGATTAGAACCAGTTTTTGGACTACACCTCTAATGAGACAAATGAGAAATTAAGAGAATTCAGGAAACATTTATACAAAAATTTGCTAATCTATAATACTCTGTGATAAGAGAATGAAGAGTGTTTCGATTCTATGGAAATAAGATCGATAGTCAACGAAATAAATATATATATGAATCAATTACTTACAATAAGTAAATAAATAATTTGTTTTGCTAAATAGATTATACTCACGTTTAATAAGAGTCGTTACGTGCACAATTACTACGATACCATATATATTGATTATTGGATAATTTTCTTATCAAATAATGCACTATTAATTATTTGTGTCACTTGAATGATTTAATTTAGTTTTAAAACATTAGGAATTTTAAAAAGCTGAATATAAAGCCTCCATGTTTAATGTTTATATTAAGGCAGTAACGCAAATCATAGAAACATTTTTACGATATATACAAACAGATTTCGCGCTACCTAAAGAATACAACTGCTGAACACGTGTTTCACCAACACGCACTCTAAAGGGGCACGAATAGACACATTCAAGAAGCTACCTCGTAAGTACCGAGCTTCTCTTTCGGAAATAATCGTTACAATTCGTGTAACTCCGCTCGTATTATCGACCTTATTTTTTCCCCGCTGTTCGTAACCAAGCAAACCTAGTGGGTGACGGATCAAACTGATGAAAGGCTTTGTGATAGGGAGATAGGAATACATAGGGTCTAAACCCAACTTGAAAACTTTGCACCCACAGATCAGCCTTTTCTGTTATAAACAAGGTTATTTCTTCGGTTTCCGAGTGACGTTTATCTGTTGACGTGCCAATCATCGTCAGTTCATGTCAGGACCTGTATCTAATTACTTATGGAAAGAGTTTAAACCCGTTATGAAACCAACTTCCCCCACGATCCCGACTTCAAACTTGTGATTCCCCGTCTCAGGTGACCATAACGAGTCACTTGATGCCTCAGCCTACTTGGCGTCACGTGGTAGCGGAATGAAACATCCCGAAAGCCCTTCCGTAAGTCATAGACCGGTGCTCCTCTGGAAGGAACTCCACTTGACCGGTGCTCCACTTAAACTAGAACCTACGGTCTGGTCGCTCTTGCAGAATTATTCGGGTCCATTAGAACCTCTACAGAAGGAAGCCTCTGAACGACCCGGTTTCCCTACCGTTAGAAATCAACGGTCCCATTATATGCCAAATAAACTTAATCCAATTCAAAGTGGGCTCATCTAAAGGTTACACAATGTGTATTACACATACATAGGATTATGTATGTGATCTTCACATATTCACCTAACATTTCAGAGTCTTCACTTCCAATATTGGCAACAAGACAGAACGAATCGGCTCCTTGCAATACAAATTTAACAGCCGAAATTCCTTTAAAAATTCACTCAAATATATTTTGGGTTGGAATATTCACAGAAATATATAACAAAAACATTAACAACACGTTAAAATACACTAAATACAAATCAAAGATATTGTTGTCTTTTGTTTTAGACTTTGAAAAGAAATTATTTGTAATAATATGTAAGTATGTATAATGCTCACACATGGTGATAATGTGTAACTTTGTAATAATATGTAAGTATGTATAATGCTCACGCATGGTGATAATGTGTAACTTTGTAATAATATGTAAGTATGTATAATGCTCACGCATAAGGATAATGTGTAACTTTGTAATAATATGTAAGTATGTATAATGCTCACGCATGGTGATAATGTGTAACTTTGTAATAATATGTAAGTATGTATAATGCTCACGCATGGTGATAATGTGTAACTTTGTAATAATATGTAAGTATGTATAATGCTCACGCATGGTGATAATGTGTAACTTTGTAATAATATGTAAGTATGTATAATGCTCACGCATATGGATAATGTGTAACTTTGTAATAATATGTAAGTATGTATAATGCTCACACATGGTGATAATGTGTAACTTTGTAATAATATGTAAGTATGTATAATGCTCACGCATAAGGATAATGTGTAACTTTGTAATAATATGTAAGTATGTATAATGCTCACGCATGGTCATAATGTGTAACTTTGTAATAATATGTAAGTATGTATAATGCTCACGCATGGTGATAATGTGTAACTTTGTAATAATATGTAAGTATGTATAATGCTCACGCATGGTGATAATGTGTAACTTTATAATAATATGTAAGTATGTATAACACTCACGCATGGTGATAATGTGTAACTTTGTAATTATATGTAAGTATGTATAATGCTCACGCATGGTGATAATTTGTAACTTTGTAATAATATGTAAATATACGAATAATGTGTAATCATTGTAGTAATGTGGAAACATGATGGAATTGTGTAAGCATGGTGGATAAGTGTAATAGTGGTGATAATGTGTGAGCATGTTGGTAACGTGTAAGCCTGGTGGTAATGTGTTAATATAGTGGTAATGAGTAATCGTGGTGATCATGTGTAAACAAGGTGATAATGTGTAGGCATGGTGGTAAAGTGCAATTGTGGTGATAATATATAATCATAAAGGCAATGTGGAAAGACGGTGGTACTCTGTAAGCGTTGTGGTAATGTGTAAGCATGGTGGTAATGTGTAAGCACGATGGTAATGTTAAGGCACGGTAGTAATGTGTAAGCATGGTGATAATGTGTAAAAGTGGCGGTAATGAGCAAATAAGATGGTAATGCGTAATCGTCGTGATAATGTGTAAAAATGGTGGTAAAGTGTAATCGTGGTGATAATGTGTTGGCAGTGTGGTAATGTGTTAGTATGTTGGTAACGTCTAAATGTGGTGGTAATGTGTAAACATGGTAGTAAAGAGTAATCGTGGTGATATTGTGTAAACATGGTGGTAATGTGTAAACATGATGGTAATGTGCAAGCATGGTTGTAAAGTTCAATCGTGGTAATAATCTGTAATAATAACGGCAATGTGGAAGCATAGTGGTAGACTTTAAGCGTGGTAATGTGTAAGGATGGTAGTAATGTGCAAGATGGTGGTAATGTGTAAAATGATGGTAATGAGTAATAGTGGTGATAATGTGTAAACATGGTGGTAATGTGTAAACATGATGGTAATGAGTAATCGTGGAGATAATGTGTTTACATATTGGTAATGTGTAACCCTGATGGTAATGAGTAACTCTAGCTATCATAAATGAGCATGTTGGTAACGTGTAAGCGTGGTAGTAAGCTGTAAACCTAGTGCTAACGAGTAATCTCGGGATAATGCGTAAACATGATGGGAATGTGTAAGCATGGTGGTAAAATGTAATCGTAGTGATAATGTGTGAGCATAGTGGTAATGTGTGAACATGTTGGTAAAGTGTAAGCGTGGTGGTAACGTGTAAACATAGTGGTGATGAGTAATCGTGGTGATAATGTGTAAAAATGATGGTGAAGTGTAATCGTGGTGATAAAGTGTGAGCATACTGGAAATGTGTGAGCATGTTGTTAACGTGAAAGCGTGGTGGTAATGTGTAAACATGGTGGTAATGAGTAATCGTGGTGATAATATGTTAACATGGTGATAATGTGTAAACAAGATGGTAATGTGTAAGCATGGTGGTAAAGTGCAATCGTGGTGATAATCTGTAATCATAATGGCAATGTAGATGCATGGTGGTAGGCTGTAAGCGTTGTGGTAATGTACAAGCATGGTAGCAATGTGTAAGCATGGTGGTAATGTGTAAACATGGTGGTAATGCGTAATCGTGGTGATAATGAGTAAACATGGTCGAAATGTGTAAACATGATGATAATGTGTAATCATGGTGGTAAAGTGCAATCGTGGTCATAATCTGTAATCATAATGGCAATGTGGCACCATGGTGGTAGTCTCAATACGTTGTGGTAATGTATAAGCATGGTGGTAATGTGTAAATATTGTGGTAATGAGTAATCGTGGTGATAATGTGTAAACATGGTGGTAATAAGTAATTCTGGTGATAATATGTAAGCATGTTGGTAACGTGTAAGCGTGCTGGTAATCTGTAAACATGGTGGTAGTGAGTAATCGAGGGGATAATGTGTAAATATGGTGGTAAAGTGTAAACATGATGGTAATGTGTAAGCTGGGTGGTAAAGCGTAATCGTGGTAATAATGTGTGACCATAGTGGTAATGTGTGAGCATAGTGGTAATGTGTGAGCATGTTAGTAACGTGTAAGCGTGGTGGTAATGTGTAAACCTAGTGGTAATAAGTACTCGTGGTGATAGTGTGTAAACATGATGGTAATGAGTAAATATGATAGTAACGAGTAATCGGATGATAATGTGTGACCATGTATTTAACGTGTGCGCGTGGTGGTAATGTGTAAGCATGGTGGCAATATGTAAACATTGTGGTAATGGGTAATCGTAGTGATAATGTGTAAACATGGTGGTAATATTTAAACATGATGGTAATGTGTAAGCATGGTGGTTAAGAGCAATCGTGGTGATAATCTGTAATCATAATGGGAATGTGGGAGCATAGTAGTAGTCTATACGCGTTTTGGTAATGTGTAAGCATGGTGGTAATATGTAAACATGATGGTAATTAGTAATCGTGCTGATAATGTGTAAACATAGTATTAATGTGTACATACGATGGTAATGTGTAAGAATGGAGGTAAAGTTTAATTGTAGTGATAATCTGTAATCATAATGGCAATGCGGAAGCATAGTGGTAGTCTATAAGCGTTGTGGTAAATTGTAAGCATGATAGTAATGTATAAGCATGGTGGTATTGTATAAACATGATGGTAATGAGTAATGTGGTGATAATGTGTCAACATGGTGGTAATGTCTAAACATGGTGGTAATATCTAAACAAAATGATAATGTGTAAGTATGGTAGTTAAGTGCAATCGTGGTTATAATCTGTAATCATAAAGGCAATGTGGAAGCATAGTGGAAGTCTACAAGCGTTTTGATAATGAGTAAGCATGGTAGTAATGAGTAAGCATTGTAGTAACGTGTACGCATGATGGTAATGAGTAAGCATGGAGTAATATGTAAGCATGTGGGTTTTCCATAGATATAATTGTATGCCTAAGCATGATATTGATGAGTAAGCATGGTAGTAATGTGTAAGCATGGTGTTGATATGTAAGGATGTTGGTGTTCCATACGTGTAATGGTATTCGTAAGCATGATATTGATGAGTAAGCATGGTGGTATTGATTAGACATTGTAGAGTGATGTTGGTGATAATTTGAAAACATGGTGCTAATTTGGAAGAATTATGGTAAGGTAGAAACATGTTGATAATGTGTAAACACGTGTATAATTTGTTAACATAGCGGTGATGTATAAACATAGTGGTAATTCGTAAGCATGGTAGTAATGTGAAAACTTAGTTGGTATATACAAGTAATGTAGTAAGATATAACTGTGGTGGTAGTATGTAAACATATTGGTGATCTGTAAGCATGGTGCTTTTGTAGAGGCTTGGTTGGAATATGGAAGTATAGAGGTAAGGTATTACCATGGCATAATTTATAATCATTCTGGTGATTTATTTCCATGGTGATAATTAGTTAACATACTGGTAATATGAAAGTATTATAGGAAAGCATAGCGTGATGGTATGTGTAAATACATTGGCAATATGTTAGCATGGTGTGTTACAATGGTGGCAATATGTTAGCATGCTGTGTTATAATGGTAGCAATATGTAGGTGTAGTGGTAATATATATAAACTGTATTGTAAATTATAAAAGGGTTTTATATTGTTGGGTGAATAAAAGCTATCCCAATTTTGTAAAGGCTCAGAAACAAAATTCGTCGCGTTATAGCGGCTGGTAATGTGAAACAGCTTCCAAATTTCCGTGATAATATTTGTTTTCATAAAACTTTACACTGGGGAGCTCTAAAGTAACGATTTTTGTGAAGCACTCTTTTCAAATGACGATCTGAGAGCCTTAGGTCAAAGTAAAAAAAATCTATGTAAGGTCTGAGGGGGGGGGGTCATAGTTTGTGCTCCGGTTGGAGAAATAAACTATACATTTGCGTCTTTTGCAAACGAACTGTTTTTGACCATTACAAATCTTTTAACACATTCGAAAACACTCTTAAAATGAGGCAAAGGTTTAAGTTTAAACTGAAAACATGTAATTTAAAAGTTAAGTTATTTTTAGCTACAAAAAACTATTATTTTTAAATAATTAAAAACATTTTTAACAAGTGTCTGAGAGACGTGAATTAAAAACTAGAATTTTTTCTATAAAATAATAAAATAAACCTCCACATTTAAACATATTTTTTTATATTTAGTTTAGTATTTTAGAAAAAGTTAATATAGGTGGATGATATTATTTTTAAAAAATATGAAACACTCAGTCTCTTTAATGGTAAGTATTGGATTTGCAAATCATTTTAAAAAATTATAAAATATGTTATTGAAACAAACATGGTAACCTTGATAAACAAGGCAGCATGTGAACACTGCCCGCGTTGGCTACAGAACTTACCATGTGATGAGAATCTATTTATTTTCCCTTGGAGACATAAAATAAAAAAGAGCTACTCAAAATTTGCCTACTAAACATCGGTATATTAGACTGATTTTATGAACGAGTAGATGTAGGTCTACCATTTAAATGTAGTTTTTGAAATTGTTTGAGTTCTTCATAGATATAGTAATTTTCATAACTCTTGAAAATGTTCATGTTTGTTAACTAATAATTTTTCATACTATGCAATAAAAATAAAAGTTTCTAGTACTGAAAATTGTAAATTTTATTTTACGTAAAATACCAGACAGAAGAATAGTAGACCACGAAAAAACACGTTTTTGTGTCAAATGATCTCGAAAAAGTTTTAAATTTAATATTCTTCCTGCTTTTATAATTAAGATTACCTTATTTTTAAACTTTTCAAATTAGTTTTAATAAATGATATCAAAACAATTATTAATAATAAATTAAGTCGAAATTAGTTTTTCATGACTATAAAAACATGATTAATCGAAAAACTATTTTGAAAGAAAAATCAGTTTCAAAACTTTGAAACATATTTTTCTTTATTGCTTGCATGTTTACGGCAAGTTTATGAAAGTGACTTTATGGAATAGCAAATGGGCCCTCGTGTGCAAAGTAAATCAATACCTAAGTGGCTAAGCGAAATGTTAAAGTACCTCATGAGCCTCGGAGGGGTCTGCAGGCCTGGACGGAGTTGATGTCGCTGACACACTGTGTACGCCGGGCTATCGAGCGTACCCTCGCGCACGCGTGCTAGCACCTAGGTGATCAATTAGCTGCTGATATGATAAAGGTTAGCGTTCACTTCGTGTTTGACGTCACATTGCAGGCAATTGATTGAAATTTTTAAAACCAAATGTCACAACAAAGTTTTACTAAAGTTATTAAAAAAAAATCTAAAGGACTGAAAAGGGTAAAGAACATCTGTCAATAGCAGGAAAAGATATTTCGTTCGTCATTGGATTTGGTTGCCACAATAAGTAGATAGTATATGAAAATCAATTTAGAAGTCAATATATGATTGTAAATAAAAGATAATAAATACGATATTAAAAAGTAATATTAGATAAAAGGTAATAAATAATATTAAAAGATAATACTTAGATAAAAATGAAAGTAATAAAAATACAAACATAATAAACAAATAAACACTGCTGACGTTTAAAAAATTTATAGAAAAAATTATAGAAGTGTTGGGCCGGTTTAAATTAATTTACAAATTAGAAAATTCGAGTTTTATTGGGTAAAAATTTAAAAAGCATATATTTATTATAATGTTAGGCTACATTTATAACAGTTAAATTATTGCTTTAGGTAGTGTTAGGGAAACAAAATAGTGGGTTCTGCAACAGGATTCAATAGTATAATGTTAGGCTACATTTATAACAGTTGAATTATTGCTCTAGTTAGTGTCAGAGATTCAGTGTAGGGGGTTAAGAACTACATATTTTAATCAATCTGTAAGGAGATAGTGCAAATAAAAATATAATATAGGGTTTGCTTAAATTACAGTTACAATTAAAGGTAATTTTATAACTGTATAAAACAACACCTATCACTTTTGAAACATTTGAAAGTATTATATTATCCATTTTAGATTCTTTATACAATTGTTTAATATAAAACATTGTCTAACAACTTAAAACTTTTACTATAAAATAACTTTGATTATAGTGTCATATCTAATTGTACTAGACTAAAGAAATTCATTGTTATATGTTTATAGTTTAGATTTTAAGAAAATATATAGTAAAGTATTAGAGCCTCTAAATTCAGCTACTTTTAACAATAAATTTTCCTAATTTTTTGTCAACTTTTGACAAACATGATTTAGTATGATTTTGCATGAGTTTGCAAAAACAACCTTTTTTGGGATCAAGTTACAACACTTTTAAAATCTTTTGGCTTTGTTGTATTTGAAATGAAGCAAGATAGATTTAAGTATTATTCACCTAACTTGTACTTTCTCTTTCAGTCCACCTACTCTTAGAGCTCTGTAGAAGGGTGGGTATAATCTTCTCAGAACTGTCATCACACATATACTAGAATAAGCAGAAGTTACTTCTGTGATGTCTAGCACCACTAACATATACACACACTTGACAAATAGCCAAGTGTTACACTTTACACTATCAAGATGCTGCATGAGAAATACCTCCATTAGTAGAGGTCACATATGAGATAAGCTCTATAGACTTGGGGGGTTAAATTAGAAACCGCAGCCCTTTTGTCATTTTATGAAATTTTTGTTAGGATTGTTAGGATGTTTAATATTAGGTTGTTTTGTGTTAGGATGTATTTGTTTCAGGTTTTTAGGTCTTGTAATTCAAGCCAGCAGGAAACATGAGTGTTTTTTTCAACATCTCCAGAAATAGTAGAGTTTCAAGTAATTCAACATTTTCTACATCATCGAATGGGCTCTTTTAGTTTTAAGTCATTTTACTTTTAGTTGTTTTTCTTATTTGAAACAGGAAATTGTTTGGTTTTTATGACATCAAAAGAAGAGAAGAAGATCTGTGATTTGAGCAGCCTAATGAAGAAATGTCCTGCCGAAAATAAAAGTAAGTAAATTATGTTACTATCTGTTTTTAACATTTATGCATGTTTCTGTCATTGATGCCATTACATAAGAGATTGGTTTAGGATCAGTTCACTGACATGAAGGTACATATATCAAACACAATTTATCTCTAATAATGTCTCTGATGTAATGGTTGCGTGTATGTGCGTGTGTTTGTTTGTGGCATTTTTATTGACACCAGTGTAGTTAATGTTAATTTTAATTTTTCCAAAACAGTTTCAAAACTCTTGCTAATACAGTGCTACAAGGTTTGAGGAAACTGAGCATTACAAGAAGAGACATTGAATATATAGTATTAGAATATATAGTATTATTCATATAAATTCTTTTTCTGATACAAGGATAAGTTGACCTAAGTGTGTTACTTTACTATTGCATGCTAATTATAATTGTTATTAGGTACTTGTACCAGCTGCTGTATTCATAGGATTTCAGGCTTTATTTAGGGTTTGGAATTATATTGTTTGAGGTAATCAAAATTAAAATTGAATCTAAATGAGAGTAAATTGAATTTTAGAATAAAATTGGTTCAACCTTTTGAATATTCATGCTACCAGGCAACTACCATCGTTATTTGGTAACTTTCATACTAAAACAACTATTAAGGCAAGACACCAATACCCCCCCCCCCCCCATTCTCACATACAAAACCCCCCAAAAGCAATTATATTGTTTAAAATATCCTTTGATAATTCTAAGTAATCATCCGTTATCTACCAGTATAATAGCTTTAGGGAACTCGCAATATGCAAGATATGAGTTTTAATATAGTTTATCTTTTGCAATAAAACTGCAGATCTTTTTAAAGGTTATAAAATCAGAATTTTAAAGAAATGGAGT
>JBAIZL010000005.1:158231885-158394385 GCA_036971475.1 Prosapia bicincta | reverse complement strand
ATTTTTATTTTTCAATTATTTACTTGTTCTAGAACAATTTGTGAACACGCAATTCTTGTGTGTGTGTGTGTGTGTTTGTATATGTGTGTGTTGTGTGTGTGTGTGTGTGTGTGTGTGTGTGTGTGTGTGTGTGTGTGTGTGTGTGTGTGTGTGTGTGTGTGTGTGTGTGGATTGAATTTATGTGATGTTTTTCCTGTGGACGACTTTCTTCATTGTTCTGGAAATCTCACTTAAACTAACAATTTGTAATGGAGGAAAAGTAATTATTTCACTTTGAAGACAAAAATTAATACTCTCTTCTACAAAAAAAAGTAAGATATGTACAATGTGTGTCCCTTTCATTGTTATAATGTCAATACTAAATCCAATAGTAAATTACAAATTCTTGATATGATTTCCAGCAGATAAAAATTTAAATGAGGACATTGTTTTTCTAATTTATTTTTTTATGAAACTGTTTTAGAAGGAGAGGATAGAGTAGAAGAAAAAGTCACAGAAGAGGAAAGAGGTAAGTATTTTTAAAACTTATTTAAGCACAATTATTCTTAAAAATTTGAGTACTAATTTGTAATTACTTACTGTAGACAGCTACTTCAACTTAGACATTATATTTATATTTTTCATTTATTTCCTTGTTCTAGAACAATTTGTGAACATGTTATTCTTGTGTGTGGATGTGTGTGTATATATGTATGTGTGTGTGTGTGTGTGTGTGTGTGTGTGTGTGTGTGTGTCTGTGTGTGGGCGGAATAAATATGAGGTTTTTTCAATGTAGAAGACTTTCTTCATTGTTCTAGAAATCATACTTAAACTAACAATTTGTAAAAGAGGAAAAGTAATAATTTCACCTTAAAGAAAAAAATTAACACTCTCCTACAAAAAATGTAAGATATGTACAATGTGTATCCCTTGTGTTGTTATAATGCCAATACCAAATCCAAAACAAAATAACTAATTCTTGATAAGATTTGCAGCAGATGGTGATTTAAAAGAGGATATAGTTTTCTAATTTATTGATTTATTTAACTGTTTTAGAAGAAGAGGATAGAGTAGAAGAAAAAGTCACCGGATGGGAAAGAGGTAAGTATTTTTAAAACTTAATTAAGCCCAATTATTCATAAATATATTAGTACTCATTTTTAATAATACATGCTGTAGATGTTACTTCAACTTAGACATTACATTTTTATTTTTCATTTATTTAACTTGTTTTAGAACGAGAAGACATCATGGAAAGATTGAGTTGTCGTTTTGAGAAACTCACTTTACCATTAGAAAGATATGGTGAGTATCATTTACAAGGAAGTTATTCCTTTAATTTGAAATATATTAACAAAAATGTATTGAAGTTGCTTGATGTAATCATCTTGAACTCACCGTTTAACCTAATTTTAAAATTCTTAACTATGTAAATATGTAATTGCTTACTTGCTGACACCTTTCAAAAGGTTCATTCCTTTTATGAAGCTAACCCTCTACTAGCGGCATCGGTTGTGTGTAAGGGCTCTAACTGGAATGGATTTATCACTTTGGAATGGGGATTATGTGAATATGTAATTGCTTACTTTCTGACGCTTTTCAGTCAGTGCCCCCATTCCATAGTCATATAAAAGAATGTTGAGTTACCATTAAATAGAAGGATATGAACTAATATTTTATCACATATCAAAGAAAGATAATGTGAGCTAGCTCAAATGTGATTAAAAGTGTTATATTCTTTACATAGTAGGTAAAAATACTTTGTAATTTTTTTAACAAAAGAAGAAAATATTGTGATAATTAGGACAAAATATTCTTATTGCTGTTAATTTTAGTAGTATTAGTAGAGGTATAAGTGATGGTAGCGGTGATGATGGTAGTAGTGGTAGTGGGGTGGTGTTGGTGGTTGTGGTAGTAATAGTAGAAGTATTAGTGATGGTAGTGGTTATGATGGTAGTAGTGGTATTGGGGATGGTGTTGGTTTTGGTAGTGGTGAAGGTGTTTGTGGTAGTGGTAGTAGTAGTAGTAGTAGAGGTATTAGTAATGGTAGTGGTGATGGTTGTACTAGTGGTAGTGGTGGTAGTAGTAGTAGCAGTAGTAGAGGTATTAGTGATGGTAATGGTGATAGTGGTAGTAGTGGTAGAGGGGTGGTGTTGGTGTTGGTGGTAGTGGTAGTAGTAGTAGTAGAGGTATCAGTGGTGACAGTGGTGATGGTGGTAGTAGGGATGTTGTTGGCGGTAGTGGTAGTAGTAGTCGTAATGGTAGTGGGGGGTGTTGGTGTTGGTGGTAGTGGTAGTAGTAGTAGAGGTATTAGTGATGGTATTGGTTGTGGTGGTAGTAGTGGTATTGGGGGTTGTGTTGGTTTTGGTGGTGGTGAAGGTGTTTGTGGTAGTGGTAGTAGTAGAAGTAGAGATATTAGTGATCGTAGTGGTGATGGTGGTAGTAGTGGTAGTAGGGGTGTTCTTGGTATTGGTGTTAGTGTTATTATTATTATTATTAGTAGTAGTAGTAGTAGTAGTAGTAGAAATATTACTGATGGTAGTGGTGATGGTGGTAATAGTGGTAGTGGGGGTGGTGTTGGTTTTGGTGGTGGTTTTCGTGGTAGTGGTAGTAGTATAGGAGTAGAAGGAGTGATGGTAGCTGTAATGGTGTTAGTAGTGGTAGTGGCGGTGGTATTGGTTTTGGTGTTATTGGTGGTGTTCGTGGTAGTGGTAGTAGTAGTAGTAGAGGTATTAGTGATGGTAGTGGTGTTGGTGTTATCAGTGGCAGTGGGGGTGATGTTGGTGTTGGTGGTAGTGGTAATAGTAGTAGTAGAGGTATTAGTGGTGGTAGTGGTTATGGTGGTAGTATTGGTAGTGGGGGTGGTGTTGGTTTTGGTGGTAGTGGTAGTAGTAGTAATAGAGGTATTTGTGATGGTAATGATGATGGTGATAGTAGTGGTAGTGGGGATAGTGTTGGTGTTGGTGGTAGTGGTAGTCGTAGTAGTAGAGGTATTAGTGGAAGGTAGTGGTGATGGTGGTAGGGGTTGGTGTTGGTGTTGGTTTGTGTGGTGGTGCTGGTGGTAGTGGTAGTAGTAGTAGTATTAGTAGTGTTAGTATTGATGGTGGTAGTAGTGGTAGTATTGATGGTGGTAGTAGCGCTGGTGTTGGTTTTGTGGTGGTGATGGTGATGGTGGTAGTGATAGTAGTAAAGTTAAATTCTTTGGATTCTACAGAATTAATTCTTTTTCTAAGGGAGGGGGATTAACTCTTAAACTTTCTAAATTTCACAAATAATTCTTGCCCTAACCAAAAATATCTTAATTTTAAAACATTGCAAACAAATTCAAAACACCACTGAACTTTCATTTGTTAATTGAATAAATGAAAATTTTATATTTTCATAATATATGTTTTGTGTAAATAAACTTTAATATGATACTATGAGATCATCATATGTCTAGTTTTAAATGATACAAAGGTAACAGCACTGCTCAAAGCCACTCCCAGTTGTCAAGTCTACAAGTTCTACTTCTATGTTGTTGGTTGTGATTTGTTTAGATTGATAAATACAACATGTCAGTAATAACTAATTATGATAAATTTTTTTTTAATTAGTCTGTAGCGTTGATAAGTTGAGTAGAAGGAATATCATTGCTTGTAAAATTATGTAATGTTATGTGAATTAACTACGCAGGAGAAATGTTTGCCCAAGAGGTTTAAGAGTGGCTTTTGTCAAAAAACAAACAATAAAAATGTTTGTTTCAAATTGGTAAAAATAAAACTGAATCTTATTTGATTACAAAAGAAACTTTCACATTATATTAGATTAAGTCATTAGTCATTATATTAGCCATTAAATTAAATAATGGCCTAATTTTAAGTTAATTGAGAACTCTCAAATAGTGTAAACTATTTAAGTATAGTAAAGAGAAATTTCTAAAAAGAAGTAAGTAGGATCCCATCCAGCTCTGTGTAGTCAAGTTTCACTCGGGGGTTTAGAGTTTTAATAGACAAATGACACATTTTCAGTTTAATTTCAAAATATCATTACTTTTTCAGAAGTGTTATTGCATGTGCAGTTATTTAAGGAAGTAATTCTTAGAGATGTTTCTTACCCATGACAGTTCATTTAGAAAAACATACATTTTCATATGGAGTTTTGTAAATTCCACAGAAAATAAGCTAACTTACTTACAAACTTGAAGATAAAAGCAAATTCTTTAGAGTTAACATTTTTGAAAATTAAAATTATTTTCTGTGTAGAGACGTACTCTATGATAAAATTATATTTAATATATATCTTAATATATGCAGAAATTAAATAGCACTACTTTTAGCATTTCACATTTAAGTTAGTATTACAGGTTCAATTTACTGTTTTGATGACATAACTGAAAATATATTTATCTCCCACAAAAAATAAAATTACAACTCTTAGCATTGAGATTTTAGTATTAAAGTAGGCAATGATAACCATATTTGGTTTTTTGCCAAGTAAAAATTTTAAAAAAATTATTATATGTTTACTTTTAAGCACTTTGATAGTAGCATGTCACAAATCTGATACATCCCATATTGTTTAACTTAATTGAAAAACAAGTACTGTATTTAGTTACCACTACAAATATACTTACTTTTGAGATATTTTATAGCCTATTAGGTGCTGACATTTGGTAAAAAATATCATAAACTATCAGAAAAAATTACCTCAATACATAATACATCCTGTCCTGATAGCTACTGCCCAAACTCCTTTACCCTTCCCAACTCCAAACTGTTTGAATGCCTTATCCATTCCTATATCTATACAGTCATATCTGTCAGGAGCAATTTGGTTTCAGGACAGAGCATTCACTACCCAGCAGTATCTTAGAGTCACAAACTCAAT
This sequence comes from Prosapia bicincta, assembly GCA_036971475.1. Classification (NCBI taxonomy): domain Eukaryota; kingdom Metazoa; phylum Arthropoda; class Insecta; order Hemiptera; family Cercopidae; genus Prosapia; species Prosapia bicincta. Next base: position 158,389,537 of record JBAIZL010000005.1, on the reverse strand, counting down.
AGTGGATGCATTCAATAAATACCAGTCAACCATTGCAGTGTTCCTTGATGTCAGCCTTTGACCGTCTGATATCCTGGCCTTCTTTATAAATTATCTGCCCTTCCTAAACTTGCAACTTTTTTTTTAAAAAAATCCTACTTGTCCTGCAAAAACTTCATTGTTTTGGTTGAAAATGACTCTCTACCCTCCAACATACCTTTGCAGGCTGCCCACAGGGTTTTGTCCTAGCCCCTCTCCTTTACCTCATCTATATAAACAATATCATGCTTCTTCTTCAATTATCTTTATCCCTCTATTCGGATATACCATGTCTTATTGGAGCTCATAGAGCGAAACTAAAACTGCAAAGGACATCCAGGTTCAACTGGACAATGTGCCACTGTGACTATGGAGGAGCAGTTCATTTCTTGAAGACCATAGGATCAACACAAATAAATTAAAGGACATCTGCTTCAAAAGGAAGCATAAATCGCAAATCAGAGTGATCACTCTCAATGGGAAGTCTATAGCCTGGAGATTCTCTATCAAATATTTTCAAGTGATTCTTGACAAGTACCTCACTTTCTATCCTCAATTTTCCACTATTCTCAATAAGGAGGGCCATCCAAGCTCTCTCCCTTCTCTAATGACACAGCCCCATTCCTTTTAAAACAAAATACTTTCTCCGTAGTGAAGAAAGACGAGTTAGCAGAGGTATAGTTCAAAGAAAGTTCTAGGTAAAGTATAGGGGATTTGATGTTTTGGGTCCTCACTTTACTCAAACATTAAATGTAAGGACTTTGTGTTTCATAGCACCACAGGCTTGATAAGGGCAATAAATCAGTTGCCAAAATGCTGTACTAAATAAATAAATTTGACTCGATATTCATCCTGCTTGTCATTTGTTCAATGATTATTTCAAGTGTTCAAATAAACAGAAAATATTTTCTCATTCCGATGCTAATCCATCTTGTGGCCAACATATGCTGCCCCAATTTGTAGAACACTAAAGTAATGCCTAGAAAACTTCCAATAGAAATCTTCGCGAACTATATCCTAATCCCCCTGGTTCCTCTCTAATATCATCATTTGAAAGACCTTCAAAGCCTTTACCCTTGTAGACTTCATTGTTCCTTCTTTAGTAATGTCAAAAGTTCAATCTCCCACACTTCCAGGTTCTTAATAATTGAACTGGATCCCTTCCAATCTCTAAACTATAATCGAAAGTACTTCTAGAACTTCTGTAGCACCTGCAATCTAAGTCCTTTCCATTCTTTCCTACATAATTTAGGTCAAGTCCCTCTGTACCTAGTTTTTAGGCAAATTTGTTAGTTTTAAGTTAATTTGTATCAATTTGTTTAGGCTAAGTAAATGTTTCAAGTCACATGTACTCTAGTATTACATAGCCTTGTTAGCTGAAAGTTATTTCTATTTAGATATATAAGTATTCTATAAATATTAATTACAGTTTAAGTTGTTAGTCACTTAGGCATTTAGTTTTACTTATTACACTTTTGTTATTACTTGCGACCAGACTTTTTGTTAACTAAAAGTTGTTAAATTGTTAACTTACACATGGAGGAAATGTTTTTGTCTTACGACTTCTTCAGCCTTGTATTTTTGCCGCTAGGAGCAGTTCCTCGGTATCATTTTTTGAAAGTTAGAAGTGATGTGATCGAAGAGTATGTATGATCTGTGCTGTGTTTGTTCATTTAGGATGTCATTTTTATGTGTGTTGCTATGTCTATATATTTCATACTGTTCTAGTGTGTTTAATTTATGGCCTTTGTTGCATGTGTGGAGGATGCTCATGTTATTTTCCATACTTTTGCATGAGTGTTTAGTGTCCATGAGGTGATTTGAAAGCTGGATTCAATAGTAGTGCACAGTGCGCTTTTGTGTTCTTTATATCTTTCGGCGAAAGATCTGCCTGTTTGTTCAATATAGAACTTATTGCAGTTGTTGCATTTTAGTGTGTATACTGGATTATTGTATGTGTTGGTATTGTTATTAATGCTGTCTCTGATAGCCGTTTGGCTTTTATTTGTTGTTCTGTAAGCTACAATGTATCCTGTTTTTTTTAATTGGTGTTCTATTTTATTTGTGAGTTTGTTTATATATGTGAGGGTGATGAATTTGTTTGTGTTCGTGTCTTTGTTGTTTGTGTTGTTGTTACTGTTCTTGTTGAGTATTTTTCTGTGTATTTTGTCTATTAAATAACTGTCATGACATTGACATTACTGAGTGATTCGACAATGATCAAGTGATCGAAAGGTGCCTCATTACATAAGGTAAAATTATTGGTAGAAAAAATTATTTACAATTAAGGTTTCATAATGTTAATGCAACCAAAAAATAATGGACAACGTGAAATATCACGATATATATAATATATGAAGTGCATAAAATTGCAGTTCCGATATATATATATATATATATATATATATATTAATAGCAGATGTAATGTTCTATAAAGAGCATTTATCTCTAATGTTATATTTGGTGATTTTTGACTGTTGGAAAATATTTTACATATTTTACCATAAGGTACTAGACAATACATTCATATGGTTTATATATAAGAAGTTTACACAATTCAAATCAGATGTTGCCTATCATATGCTGAAGAATTTGTAAATGTTTTACATATCCATTTTAATTTCTATTTCATGATGTTTCTCAATTGGTAGATGACAATTTTAAAGGTGATTAACTTCCATATTTCATTCTTGAATGAATTTATTTAATAATGCCCTATTTAATCATGAATACTCAAACAGTTTTAATTATAAAACAAAAATTTGTATAAATATTTAATTTTACTTATCATTAAGGTTGTTGTTATATATTCATTATTTCACAACAATTCATTATTTTCCTTGAGAAAACAACACATTTTTTGAACAGTCTATTACGAACTAGTTACCTCATAAAGCTGTTAAAATTAATGTGAATTATTATGATTTTTCAAAATATTTTACATTTTCTGTCATTTTTAAATTTTAAAGATTTTGTAAAATTATATTAAACCCTGTTTTTATTGAGCTAATAATTTTTAATAAAATTAACTGAAATTAATTAAGATAACGCTAACTAATTAATAAAAATAAAGCTTGATAACTCTTTCTTTTCAAAAACTATCAAAATAATCATTACTAAGAAATACAAACCTATCAACTGACCCAGTGCCCATGACCAAGCATTTCTAACACCTCCAACTTTGTATCTTTTTTTTGCTATGGATGGTATTATTTATCAGAAACAGCTGTCAAGTCACCAACTCAACATGGTCCAGCAGGAGCTGCATTTAAGAAGATCCAGTCAACAACTGCACTCTCCCTTAATCTGAAGAAACCCTTTAACCATATCAGGTATCCTGGATTCTTCTACAAATTAGCCATCAGCTACCAAAACACAAAACCTACCAAAACACAATTTTCATCTGTTCCTACATGTCTGATCAGACCTTCACTGTTCTGATCAGCAATGCTCTACCCTTTTTAAAACTATCTCCCCAGCAGTCTCATTGGGAACTGTCTTTAGCATTCTCCTCTACCTTGTTTATATGAACGACATTTTTCTTTTTTCTAAAGTCTCTTTATTCTTATATAACCAGATAACCATCTTCAGCAGCAGCTCAGCAAACAGTCACACCACAAAGATCATCCAAAGCCTGTTACATATAATGTAACAATTGGTCCAGAAATGAAGAACTGTGATAAACATCGATAAGTTTGAAGCCTGCTTAATTATGTAGGTAAACTACAAATCAAAGGACATGAAACTACAAACTCCTATAACATGGAAGTCTTCAAATAAATACTTGGTACCATCCTTGCTAAGTACATGTCTCTTTCTCCTTAATAAAGCCAGGGCAATCTGAGTCGGTCTTTTTCTATCTCATAAATTACAGTACTTTATTTACTTCAAGCTTCTACAGCCGGTAGTCACTAATGCTGTTCTTATCTAGTGGCATTTTGCTCAAAAATGTGTCAGATACACCTCAAGTTAAGTTATGTTCGGATTTCAAAAATCCAGTTGGACTTCTATTAACCTCATTCTAAAATTCTTCTTAATCCCTCATAATACCTTACATCTCTTCTTCTATGCTCACCACATTACTTGGTTAAGATATTTTGTAAATATCCTTAGTCATTTTGTGATCTAGTTCAAGTTAATTTTTATAATTAGCCTTCTATGTAAATTATACTTAGTATCCATTATGCACTTGTGTTATAATCAAATCAATCATAATTGTATACTTTATTGTAGTATAGTTGGGGAAAAAAATTAATAATAATATAATCCAGTTAGGAGATAGGTTTGATTATAAAATAAAGAAAAGGTTAATTTTCATAATATAGGCTAAACTACAGGATTACTAAGTAAACGACAGTAAGAAACTGACAATGAGTTCTGACAATGTAAAGCTGCAAAAGTAAGTTATAGAAATTTCATTTCTTTAGTTTTTACCAAATAATTTTTTTCTATTTAAATGTATATGAATAAAGAAAGATACTGTTGATAGTGCATTTCTAAAAATCAAGGTCAGTAGGACAGATTAACCATAGGGATTGAAAAGGCAGTTTTGGGCTATCATTGTAGCTGTCAAAATTTAATTTAGAACTAAGATCTACATTTTCTTAAAATCGATCTATCTCGATAGATCTATCAATATCTATCTTGATAGTAATCTATTACAGTTTTTTAAGTAAAACTTATACATTAAGTAGTTGCAAAACACATACTTATTTTATCATATTTTATACATATTTTATACATACATATTTTATAAGGAGCAATAATGTAAAGCATTTAAGACAATGTAAAGATTGGGGTTCCTTCTCATTGACCTTTTAGCTTGTAGTACTTCGAAATAATTTGTTACGAAACATTGTTAGTTACGTTTTTACTAAAAAAAAAAACAAGCAAAAAGCGTTAACTTTCAATAACAAAATTTGGAAAGAGCCATTTTCAATAAGGTATAGTGGTTTGCAGGACTTTTTAGCTAGTTTTTGGCGGATAAGGTGGTTATTAGTTAACAAATACAATTTTAAATTGTACATTTGTTTTTGGAAAACCATTACTTAGTTTACATTTTGTAATATGAAACAGTGTTTAAATGAAAATGTGTAGAGTAGTTTAAAATATATTTCAAATCAATTTTATTTCGGTATCTTTTTAAAATTCAATATTCGCAGATAACAATAGTAATATGAACACAAACAAACATATATATTAATCACTTAAACAATAGTTTATGACTATCCAAACTTTAAAGTTGGGATAGTCATAAACTATTGTTTAAATGATTAATAAGATTCACCGAACGTAATGGACTACAAAATTCGAGAAAAATATATAGTGTTATGTACCATTACTGAACGTGTTTTAAAATAAACTGTGTAAAACAGAAATATTATGGCTATTATAGAAAAAAAAATAGATTTATAAAACTCTATGTATAGATCAAAATATTTATAGGGAATTATCCGTTATAATTTTACCTGATCTGTTCACAACTGAATACTATAAAACTAGTTTTATAGTGTAAGTTTTGATCATTGGACTAATTATGGTTTCTTTATAGTTATTACATTAAAAAATATTTCTTAAAACTGATTTTTACTATATGCAATTTAATTTTAGTGTGTTACGCAATTTATACCATAGATAAACCACTATGTTAATGATAATATTCTTTTTCTCTAGTAAGTGTAACATCTATGGAAAACGAGCACTGCAGAACAGATGTGTATAAAATATGTGAAAGTTTTAGTTTTTTAAGTTAGTGTTTAGTCTATTTTTCGATAAAAAATATAAATTACGAATTACGAGTTTGATTGGAAAACGGATTATGTGTAATTTAATTGTGTTGACATCCATAATGTAAGTTTTTTTATGACATGATTTATGTATTTCATAATCAGTTAATTGTAATCTAACCTATTGAAACAGAACAGTTGAAAAATTACATTTGCTTTAAAAATTAATTCTGTAAGAGTAAACACTGAAGGGTGTTGTAAATAGTAATATAATGAATATTTAAAAATTATCTGGTGACCTCTACCACAGACTGTTACATTTAATTTTAACAATTTGTAGTCTAAATTTGATTCAAGTTATAGGTTTATTGTGTTAGAAAGAAATTGAGACTTTTCATCTCACTTAAAATTTTTTTCACCGTGTCAATAATTTTTGTTCATGAAGTTTTCTGAAATACAATTAATTGATGAATTAGTTATAAAAGCGGACATAAATTAAATTGTAAATTAATGCAACATTTTAACCATTATACATACACTGACTTTTTTAAAATTGCTATGAAGAATCAAACTTGTTTTTCCCTGGGAAGTAAATAGATACTCATTTATTAGTTACTTTGACAAATTGTTAAATGTTGTCTAAATTTATTTTAATGTGCCCAGAAAAAGGTTGATCCTTCTTAGAAATAAACAAAAGTTATATAGTGTATGTAACTAACAAACATTAATGCTTTAATGTTTGTATTAATTTACAATCGTAAGGTATGTACGCCTTTATGATTTATTCATTGGTATTTATTTCCTTTCCCTGTGTAATTGATATTAACAAAAAAAATTATGCCTGGCAATGCAGAAAGTTATCAAGAACATGGAAAAAATTACAAAAACTTCTGACAACCCAAAAGTGACAAATTTGAAAAAATGCATATATCACTACAAGACCAGGGCAAGATTTATGGGTATAAAGTCAAGTTTTTATATTTGTAAAGCAGGCCGCTACATGGGAATATAGCTGCATTAGAATAAAGCTGTATGGAATTCAGTTAGGATAGATTTTGAAAAAAATAATTTCAAATCTGTGATGTAAATTCATACCTTGCAAAAACATAGCATATACAAAAAGTTTTTGCCCTTCGCTTGTTAACACTCCTAGTTACCTTGTGTTGCTGAAGTGTATTTCTTTTTTTTTTCTTATTACCAAATCTAACAACTGGGTAATTTGTAGCTATATTTTAATATACCTTTATAATGAAAATCGAAGGGGCCCTAACGTTAAACTATTACCATCCACAGCACATCTAAAATCTTGCCCTGGACTTGTGTTAATAAAGATTTTTTTTTTTAAATTTGTAGTTTATGTTGAATTTTCTGAGTTGAAGTTTCTGTTATTTTCCCTTGATCCTGATGTCTTTCTGCATGTCTGGTATAATTTCTTTTGCCAGTATTGATTACGTGGGGAAAGGAAAACATTCATATAAAAGTAAAGCAAAAGTTATATTAAACAGAATCAAAACCTGATTCAATAAAATATAAGAATTAATTGAATGTAATCTAGATCATTATTTCCCTATAGTTTTTTAGACAGTAAATATTTTAATGGCAGGGAGTTTTTAAAGTTTTGTAAAAAATATTTTAAAAACATGGAGTAGATTAGTATATTTCTTTAAATTTATTTTATCAGAAATAAACTACTGTGGCTATGAAAATAAGTAATAGCATAACTTCCGTAATATATTTCCTTATCATGTTCGTTAGAGTTTATAGGGGTAGTATTGGCTAATGACTTTAACAAATCGTAGTAGCTTAACGTATTCATTACTCAGAAATAGACATAGCATACTCATAAAAGTACTTACACAGATAGCACTAAAAAAAAAAATAATGTACACAATTGCAACATGCTCTGGAACAGTTAGTGGCCTATCTGTAGTGTCAGGGCTGAAAGCGTTAATGTCATAATTATTCATGAAATTTACTGCTGATAACCATTTAAAATTTGTGTATATAATGGTCATCTAATGTAGGATACATATAAGAATAATTTGAAACAGATAACAATTGATAATCAGTTTCAAACAGTTGTCATATATGCCTATATAGGCATTTGTTCCAAGGTAATACAGTAATATCGGTACTTACGCGATAGGTGGGACCGAGTGGTAACCATGTAAGTTGTATTCGCGTAAGTCGGGGTATAATTTTATGTACAATCACATGGGAATAATGTTTATTTGGGTTAAAATCACATAGGAATCATGTTTATTTGGGAGCAAAGACTAAATAAAATGTTAATTTAGAAGGAAAATATGTATGCAATAAAATATTAAATAGATTATACAACAAAAAATTATAATATATACATACATATTGTGAAGAAATAAGTAAAAAGTAGTTATTTTGACATAGAAGGCTTCATAAAATCAGGTAAATTCGTTTGAAAAATTGAAGATTTTTTCTTCTCATGCAGAATTTCCTTGTTGCTAGCTAATTCTTTTTGTTTGCGGCAGAAATACGCTCATCATTGGACTCTGTATTTTCCAAAATTTGTAAGCCTGGCTCAATTAAACTAAGGCCTTTTGTCAATTTTCTAACCGTCATATCATCTTCTATGTCAACTGTGCCTAAAGAATCTGCATCTTTAAGGTCTTGGTCTTGCTCACACATTTCTATGAGCTCATAAATTAATTGTCAGCTCCTGATTGTGTAAATCCAGCAGTTCTTGAATGTCATCATTATCTACTTCTAAATTTAGTTGTCTGGCAAAACCGACAACTTCTTCAATCACATCAGCAATTTCATCAGACTCGGACACTGTTTCCGCTTGAGTTTCAGTGGCGAAAAAAACAGACACACCTTTTTCCAAACCCCATTCAAAGTTGTTTTTTGAAATTTTATTCCAAAATTGTTCCATGATTCTCAAAGCATCTAAAACATTAAATTGTTTCTTAAAATCTTCAAAGAGACCTCGTTGTCTGTCTCATAGCTTCATGCAGATGCGCAAATGATCTTCTTTTGTATTAAGTCTCAAATGCTTTGATGACTAATTAATTCATCGATTAAAGCAAATTATTTATGTTAAGTGGCAAAAATAATTCACCAGTGTGTGTCGTAATTAGTTAAAGTAGTAGGAGGATGACCAGGTGCATTGTCAATTACAAGGAATTACTTTCAAGGAATTTGTTTAGACCGACAGTAACGTTCGACCAAACAGCCTAAAAAAAAACAGCCTAGGAAAGTCCTGAAAAAAAGCTGTTACCAAAGCCTTCCAATTCGACTTCCAAATCACGTGCAAGCTAGCTTTAAAAATATTTTTTAACATCCTTAGATTTCCTGAGCGATAAGTTATCAGAGGTTACAAGTTACAGTCACCAGCTTTATTTGCGCCAACCATCACAGTCAATCAGTCTTTGACGGATTTAAAACCGGCAAATATTTTGTCTTCATGAGCTATAAAAGTTTTCTTAGGCATTTTCTTCCAGGACAGGCCAGTTTCCGCATAACTCGGATATAGCATGATTTAAAACCGAGTAACTTGGAAATCAAGTAAGACGGGCTAGCGTAAGTCGAGGTATTACTGCACTTAATATTGACTTCACCACCATTGATTCTTTTATTAATTGTATATGATACACAAAAATACATTACAAATAAGAATAATTAAATTGAGTTTATTATCGGTTATGAGCCATCATTAATATTGACTGGTATGATACAGTCATAATCATACCAGTGAATTACAATTCCTTGATGATGATTTCCTAATGAGCCCATTAATGATGATTGATACCATTGTAGCTGTTGATCAGTGGTGTAGATAATCTCCCACAACCCCCGCAATGCAGACAGGTCAAAGAGCCCTTCCCGCAATGCATGAACAAAATGATAAAGGAAGGTGAGAAATAAGTTTTATTGAAAATGCTGTCTAGTTTTGCCACATATGTTACTTTTAAAATTTGAGTCAATTGTAACGGTGGTAAAACCTATCTTTATAAATTTATAGTAAAAAAATATTTATAATTTACTTTTGATATAATTATACTTTTGGATATTATTATACTTAGAAAAGCTTTCCAGCAACAGCAGGAAAGTTTTTCTATTGAAATTTGTCGGCTTTCAGCAACAATTCCTAAAACAGACTTCACAATGTGAAAGCTGGGATCAAAATGAGCTAAGTGAGCCCTACCAGGACTTTCTACATTGGTATTAGCGCCAATACCAAGAAAAAAACTATCCCATTCTTCTCAACAACAAATTCAAGGGATTATGTTACTGTAGCCTACAGATATTGGCATCTCATTATCCTGTTGGAGGGGGTATTGTCTTCATCACTAGTTTAATTACTAAAAAAATAATTGTTGGACTGTAAGTAAGCCAAGCCTATTACTGCATCCAACCAGAGAGTTAAAAAAGTTATTATTGTTTGATAACCAAACCTGTACTAACTGGATACTTTATTGCTAGATTCTAAAATATGTCTTTTTAATGAATATGTCAACTAATCAAATGTAGCTATTATAGCTATGATGCATTGTATGGCCTTGCTTAAGAGCTTATATAAGCTTAAGTGCTGCATATAAACCAAGACCTAATGAGCTATCAGTATTTATCTGAATTTCGAGCTATTCATACTAAATCAGTTTTGTTTATTTTTGTTGCGTTGTTACATTTTACTGATAAAGACTAATGAAATTACTGAACGAGTCAATATCAAGTTTTTGGTGAAGTTCAGAAGATTGTAAAACCACTCTTTCAAGTTTATTAAACCAATATTTATTAGTTATATTATTCTCAGAGAACTGCACAAGGTCTCTTACTTAGGCGATGTTTGAGAAGCAAAACAATTTATGTGTTATCTCGTATTTGTCTTTGTTATTCATTCAGTTTTATTTTGAAACACTTTTTAATCTAAGCTCTTCCTTCAATTTAACAAGTAATATAATTTTTTAAAAAAAAGTAAATTCCTACTGAGGTCAAGAAATAAAAAATTTATCATGGTTTGCTTATTTCCAGTTTGTTTATTTTCATTTGTTGATTCCATCTTCGCGTGAGCTACTAACCGTGGCAACAATTTAAGTTGTACAATGGTGGCTTCAACAACAAATAGATGAGGGGAAAAATTTATATAGGACTTTGAGAAATTAATTTCTTGGTATAGGAAAGTTAGCCCATTGCTAAAGCGTGGGACTTTGGACATGAAGATTAATAGTTCGAAACCCCATGGTCCCCCAGATTTTTCTAATTTAATTATTGAATAAATATTTGAACTTGATTCGATGAATAAAAATGTGTTTTATTAACGATTGAAAATTTGTACAAGATATATATCAAGAGAGTGTGAGCTAAGGAATTTAAAAAATAGAGGTAGAATTACATTTGATCTAAGTTTGAAATTATTTATAAACACTCTATACTGTCTCTGGATATCTGGATTTTGTTATTGTCTTATCTCGAACATATAATTATATTTATGTGATTTTTTTCTATTTGTTTTTATGATATATCCTGTTCTCTATGCAAATACGTTGATTGTAATTTTACTCCTAGTATCGGAAAACTTCAACTATTTTAAAGAAAAAAATTACATATAATTTTCCACTTAGTAATGAAAGATGTCCATTTATGCTGAAACTATTCCTCTCCAACAACATATCCAATATTGTTCTTAAATTTATATTTGTCAAATAATTTCTCTGGTCTCTAGCAAAATGTTTGGTCTCTAGCAAGTTAGCAAAATGTTATTTTAATTTTGCTTTATATTTATTAATGAATTAATAAATTACTACATAAATTTACTTGAAGTCATTAATGGCATTAAAGTTTCTGATTCTAATGGACTATAAAATCGAAGAATTAGTTTTAAATTAAAATATATTCCCTAGCTTTATGTTGTATTGTTACAAATGATAATTAGGGTTGATTTCTACTTTTGTAATAATGAATAATTATTGTGATTGTATGTGCACCAGTAATTCCAAATGGAGTTATAGTATTTTCTTTTTGAAATTTTCTAAAAAAACCTATTAAACTAATTAAATTAAACTTAAAAGCTGTATCATATATATTAGTATTTGTAGGGATGATAACTTTGTATTTGCATAAATAAGATAACTTTTGTATAGATAACAGAAAAGATGTGATATCATGAGGTTACTTAGTTAAATTTTATTACACGCGATTACAACTATCACATCTAAATTTTTATAGGTAAAAAAAAAATATAAAGTAATTTCCATCATGTTTATGTGCATTATTATATTTGGTTTAATGCAAGTAATATTATAATTATTTTGGAGATATGTTTCATTATTTTTTATTTAACATTAAAAAAAAAATTTTTTATGGTGTTAACAAATATTTTATTTTATGTAAAAATATTAAGTATGTAACAAAAAGTATTATAATTTGTTATTTCCAGACATTGGATTTAAAAACAGTTAAATAGAGCTATTAAATATAACTTTTATTTGTGTAATTACACACTTTATAATAAATTTCTCTATTTCTGTGTGGATTTATCAAAAGTAATTTTATTTTCTGACCTTTGGCTTATTTTACAATTCTATTTAGAAAACATTTTGTTGACTTGGGAGTCTTGGAATGTTTGCAATATTACAGTATCAATAATTAATATATGCGATAAGTTGATTGTGTAATTAAGATGGAATGATGGCCAACATATTAAACTGTAAAATGCCACATGCTCTCTTAATGTGAGGCTTTATTATTTTATAAATATGTTACTAGGATAATATTAAATAGCAGGATTTATAAGTTTATCACGTAAGTACTCTGTTTTCTTTGGTAGAATGTGAAAGATAAAGATTTATTTATAATCATTAAGCCTTATCATCTTCAGTAATTCATAAGGACGTTTTAGTACCATGTCTCGTCATTGAGAAAATTTGCTGACCATGTGGGGAGGGTGCTGTGATGAAATCTACTCCTCCTTTCTCTCTTGTGCCATTTAACTTCAGTAATTTTTTAAAGTTATTTCACTCTGTTACGATATTGCATTCCGTTCTGTTTCTTATATGCAATATGTTGATTGAATTTTTTTCTTAAACTAAAATTTCAGTTTTTTGAAAGAGTTGAGTATAATAGCTTTAATATTAAAAACGCCCAAGTAGATTGATAACCATTTTCATTGTGCCGCCATATATTGCTTCAATAGATAATGTCCTTTTTTAATTTTCACTCTCTTGTTGAGTAATAAAACTTATTAGCCAAGGCATTAAACCAAATTCTTTACTTGCGCCGTATTAAAACATTTTTTAATACATGAAGGAGAAAAGGTTGGCTATTTATTGATTTGTAAAAAAAAATTAGAAGTAATTTTTCCTTCAGTTATTAAAACAACTCAAGTTATGGTAAAACTATCCCTTCTCAACAACTTATCAATTATTCTACTTGAATTTATGTTGGTCAACTAATTTATCCTTTGTATTTTCTTTCTCTTTATCTTTTTTTGATCGATCACTTATTCGCCGAAACACAAAATAAATGCACAGCTAAATTTATTATTTAAAATTCCAATTAAACGTTTCACCATTACCTGTACTTGCCCTCATTAACAATAGAAAACAGTGCCATACTTTACCAAATGGTATTCAACTTTTGATTTTTTCCCTTTTTATATTACTCAGAAATACGTTCTAAACATGTAACCGGTGATTTCAAACACAGCAAAACATAAATATTGCTTAAAAATTTACCAAGTGTGAAACATAGTCTCAACATACTTATTGATATTACTTGCCAAAAAACCACCAGTTATGATATTTTTCAGCAGACGCACCAGATCAGTCAGTGCATTGTTCAACACAAAAACTCCCAAGTTATAACCTCTATGTAACACACACACACACACACAGTAAAAAGTCAATGTTTCGTTTGAATTATTACGGTATATACATGTGCATTAAAACATACCTACGAAATGTCCGGTCTAGACAAATTTGGTTGAAAAATATATAACTCGACTAACGGTAAAACAAATCGAGAAACGGTTGAGTATGGACAAAACGATATAGGTTTATGTTTCGTGCGTCAGGCCGTGGCTCCGTGTTTACAAGTGCTACAATACGTTCAGAAAGTTTACGCTTTGGTTCTTTATAACCAAGTATTTCCTAACCAATTACTTTGTAGCATTATTTGGTAATTACATAGTGCGGTTATTGGTAAAAATTGTTTCGAATACGATTACGTTTGTAATTATGCGTGGTTATATGTTCTGAACGTGTATGACTGTATAAGCAATGTTTATGTTTCGATGCCCTCCTTTGTTGTTTGTAAGAGTAGGTTTAAGTAACGTATGTGAAAGAAAAAATTAGAAGTTGAATATCATTTGTACAGGTATTGCCGAAACAAATATTTTCCCCAAAGAATTAGACTTTAAAATATTTTCTGTACCTAAAATTAATTTGTTACTCAAGATATAATAAATTATGTCTTACTTCTTTACTAAACGAAAATCTTTATTAATTATTCTCTTGAGCAAATGTAGATCTATTGATTTAGCTACACGCAATAAAATTAATTTATTGAGTATAAATCTACATTTGGTGTACATTTCGGTTACGAGGTAACCCTCTTCAGAAGTATTTACCTTTAGAAGTACATCTTTATACAGTTTGGAATTAAAGTTTACAACTTTTTCTGAAAATTGGAAAACAATAAATGAAATTGTTGATAAGAATTACTTATCGAAACGACTTGATAGACACATTTGCCGTTGATGATTCACTGCATTGACCTACACTTCATAAGAAAAGAATGTTAGCAGAGTAAACTGAGTTATTTATTGGAAGGCACATTTTAAAGTCACGATTCACTATCGTGATGATTCATTGTCCACAGAGTTATCAGCTGACTTTTGTCCTTTGTTAAGGAAAATGTTTATTGTGAACTTTTTATGAAGACGAGCAGTAAATTTAGTCTCAGCAATACAAATTTTCGATTTACTATAAAACAGTTAAAATTTTCAATGACCGTAGTCTGTTTATATATATGATTAAAAATAAGGCAATAGTTAATTAATGAACTCTTTTCGATATTTTCGTCTTTACTTATATTTTAAAATTTATTCCATAACATTTAAAATAAATTCTGTTTAGTTTAATTTTAATGTTAGTAATCATGTTCCACTAGATTAACAAATCAAAATGAAGTGTTCAGTCCTTTATTTTGTAGTAGTATTTTAGTTTAGTACATAAGGATTCTTGTCGCTGACAATAACCATATCGGAAAAAATACATTCTAAACAAGAAGAAAATTATATTAACCTTATATCTGGCCAGACAATATTTATCGGCTCTAAATCTGTTTTACGGTAGCCAGAACGTATTAATCGTTTCCCAACATTGTTATCTCGTGATACTTTATTATTATTTTTTTAATAAAATGAAACTTATAGCAATAAAAAACTGAAGTTTCAAGATTTCATTTCCATTATAAAATATATAGTTTTTATTCAATCACCTACTCTTTACCATCTTGGATATAGTCCTGCAAAATATTAATATTCGTATGAGTATCATGAACAGCTGTTCATATGTCACAACAGCTGGGAGTCTATGATCCATGTTTCTTTAGTTTCAATTCTCAAACTACATATGTTTCACGTAAACCTTTATATTACCCTTTTATGAATCTAGAATACATTTCGTACAAAAGGGTATCTTGGAATCTCTATGAACTAAAATTTAGAAATAACATGTTAGGTTGAATATGTATAATATTTTAAAGTTTCTACAACTAGGTTTCAAAAGTTTTTATTTAATTGTACTTTTCATACTTTTTTCAATAAAAAGTATAAAGACTATATATTTTTTATAGTGCGTATATTTTTCTGCAAAGAAATAGACGTATTATATGAAATACATAACAGTTTTTTCTTTATCATGTGATTGTAATATTATGCTTGCAATTTCGAGAAAACAATTTATTTTATAATAATAAATTGTAATTAAAACATTGTGTTGTTGTTATTTTTAAAAGTTATATTTCTGTGCGAAGAAATTAAATTCTGCACCTCGTAATGAATATATTTATACAAATGTTGCCATCGTAATCTACAGATTTCCTTAAATCAATAAACGTGTGGATATAATAATAATTTTTTATAATAATTAATACAAGAGTTTTATTACAAGAGAGAGAAAAATCACCTTGTCACTATACAGTTAAACTTTACTAAATATAGCCTACGGGTAAATGTGCATAACTTCACGGTACAATCACACATCATTATGCAAACAGAATGTTTTTATAAAACATAGCACTATTTTATAGTAAGTTCAATTATTATACAACTATTTTGCATGCACAAAAAATACTAACTTTGTTAATGCAATAGCCTGTATCTTACTTTGATATAGTTATTATATATATATATATATATATATATATATATATATATATATATATTTTTTTTTTTTTTTTTCACTTACACGATATTGTACTTAAACAATAATCTTAGTTTGTTTATATGCGAGTCGACTTTCGACGACTTATTACGTGTCATCATTTTCGAGCATCAACCGAGGCTAAAGAGCTTCTTGGTAGTTGAGACAAGTAGCGCTTTAGCCTCAGTTGATGTTCGAAAATGAGGACACGCAATTAGTCTTCGAAAGTCGACTAAGTTAGGTTATATATACGAAGTTAGGTTCTTGTGTAAGTATATCATAGTGTAAGTGATAAGTGAATATAGGTAAACGGTGTTTCAAAGTTACATATACGAGTATAATATACATGATAATTTCGTATATACAGATTGTAAGTATCAAATATTGAGTTAAAATTTAAGTAAAAAGCGTCGGATTAGGTTAAGTTGGGTCACGAAAATGGAAAGAATTATGTTTCTTGATGTAGAGCAAACTATTGGTTAGTTGCAGTTGTTAGCGTCCATTGTTGAAACATTCGACATAAGATTGTTGCATATCGGACCAAGTAAGGAAATGTTTTTTTCTTTTGTGTATTGTTTGTTGTTATCTAGAAATTCTTTTTTTCTTAACTGTGCTGCATATAGCAACATCGTATCCGGTAAATATACATTTCGTAAATAACAAAATTTGTAATAAATGTATAATTATTTAATAATTTTATTTAATAATTATAAAAAAGATAACAATAAGTATAGGAAAGTAAGTCATAGGTTGTTGCATTAACAAAGTTAATATTTTTAGTGCAGGCAAAATAGTTGTATAATTATTGAATGTAGTATAGAA
The DNA here is from genome assembly GCA_036971475.1 of Prosapia bicincta. NCBI lineage: Eukaryota > Metazoa > Arthropoda > Insecta > Hemiptera > Cercopidae > Prosapia > Prosapia bicincta. Next base: position 158,372,568 of record JBAIZL010000005.1, on the reverse strand, counting down.
TAGTACTCTGTTATATAAAAACATTGTATTTGTAGAATGTGTTGTGTGCTTGTACCGTGAGGCTATGCTCGTATGTTTCTGAATATATATATATAAAGAACATAAGTCAAAATACAAATACAAGAATTAAAATTGAATTTACAATTCTTGTATTTGTATTTTGACTTATGTTCTTTATTAATACACAAGAATACATATTGCGATATATATATATATATATATATATATATATATATATATATATATATATATATATATATAAAGAACAAAAGTCTAAATACAAATACAAGAATTATAATTGAATTTACAATCCAAAGCTTTTCGTTGGCTAACAGTACCAACATCATCTTTGATGTAGGATGATGTTGGTACTGTTAGCCAACGAAAAGCTTTGGATTGTAAATTCAATTATAATTCTTGTATTTGTATTTAGACTTTTGTTCTTTATTAATACACAAGAAAACATACTACGAATTTATATATATATATATATATATATATATATATATATATATATATATATATGTATATAATTACACAAAAAAAATATTATTTGGCTATAATTATCTCCAAATTTAGAAGAGAATATGTCTTTTTGAAATAATTATTTTCGACAATTTTTTTTTTATAATTTAAAGAACCGTTATAATTTTATACAAAGGACTAACTTATGTACCTCGTAAAAACTTACATTGCTATAAAAAAATTATTCGTTTAAATTTTACCTTTTTCAAGTTTTGAATTTTACTAAAATTTTTTGTTGCTCACTTGCCAATAACTTTTAAAGCATTTAACATGTTTACCAATAACATATTTTAACATGTTTATAAAAGCATTTAACATGTTTACCAATAACATATTTTAACATGTTTATAAAACATTTAGAAGATATAATTTATATAAATATATTTCAAGTAAATTATACCATTGTATTTTGCATATACTCCTGAAACAGTATATGCAGTGTACGTATACTTTATAAACTGATTAAAGTGTTCGTCAATTAATGCTGTTACTACTACAAGATCTGAAAAGTCACTTTGCCACTATAAACGTTAGACTCTTGAAAGATATATGGAATCTAAAAGTTCATATCCAATTTCATAAAATAGGTGAGGTTCCCTGTGCAGCCATCTTATTGTTATCTTCTTTTCTGCGTCCTAGGGAAATATTCTCTAAAGGTGTCCTGACATAATATTGCAGTAGCTGTTGATGGGTTGTATTCAGACTTCACGATCTATTTACTTGTCTTTTAACAAACAAAAACCAGCCGGTTTCGACAAAATAATTTAAATGCCTATGGTGTCTTGTAAAGTATTCTTCGCTTCGGTTAACGACTATTCGCCGTAGAAACTTAAGCTGTAGCAAAGTATTTAGCGGCAACAAAAACAAACAGATTCTTGCAGAAACGAACTCTAAAACACGTTTATATAAAAAAATGTTTCAAGTCAATACACACTGAAGTGAACAAAGAAAAATTTTATTTTAGTTACTTTTTATTTTATAATTACAATTATTATAAATATGTGTATAGGTTACATATGTTAGAATCACAATATTAAGTGCCAAAATTGGAAACAAAATTTACTTGCAAATTTCCATTTCCCTCTGTATATAGTATATGGTGTTGGACTACTATTATTTTTGATTGTTACTATTTATTCGCTTTCTTTTTTTCCGTTTCTAATTTACTAAGCTGATGAGGGCCTATAATTTCTCATTCTATCCATCGCTTGTATTGCTTGATTATTGCAAGAAACCTTTCTCTTATAATTTTATACACATCTTAGTAGTTGATTTCAATGGGAAAGTAGGCTCAGTGCCAAAGTGCTGGATTTCAAACATGTAGCCACTCCGACTGATACATCAACTTTTAAAAATTTAAATAAGGATAAATATTTAAACAAACTGTGTTAACATCAATTATCATTTACTAAAGATTAAAAAAATTGTATTTGAACGAATAAAAACGTATTTTATTAACTATAAAAAATTTGTACGAGAGAGAGAGCTAATAGTAGGAATTGAATAACATGTGATACGAATTATTTGACATATAACATAATTTATTTTATAATATATAATGAGAATATTTTAATGATATGTGTGCGCACTTGTTTAACAAATATTGTATTTGTTTCTAACCTTAATTTGTTTGTGATAAGATAGTTTATAAAATCACTTATTCGTTCCTTATAAAGCAAAGCATGGTGTATAGGCCTGCATGTATCGCGGCTTTCCTACATGGGTTACATTAACAGACATATCTTGTAATACTATGTAGGTTTGTCAGGTTAGAAAGTAAGAATGGAAATAAGTATTTGTGGAATCTGTAAGAGAAGTCTACATTCCTGTGATGAACATATTTTAACTAGTTGTGAGAGTTAGTTTCTCACATTCCACGCGCGAACGGTTCTCACGGAACTGGTCCATGAAAGCACTTCCATATGTTAGGCTAATCGTAGTCAGTTGATTCATTTAATATTTCTTCTATCAATACCATTTTTACGGTTTATGCAACAGCGTTGTGAAATTCTGCTCGTTTAATTTTAGAACTTGTGTTTTGTACAGTTTATTAATTTACAAGTTAGAATATTATAGAACTTTTTATTTAAATGGTGGAATGTGATTGGGATTTTTTTGCAATGTTCTTGTCATGAAGGCGTAATGAAAACTTACTGATTTTAACATCGGCATTATATGGATTTTCCCTGAAATTTGAGCAGCATTTTGGTTCCAAAATAAGAGTTGTATAATATGCATATTGTAACCGATTCGTGTAAGTTGAATGTCGTGTTCATTGTTTGCCATGTCTTAAAGAGGCAGCATAGACGAAGAGAGGGAATTGTCATTTCATATTCTACACATATACGGAAGTTATTTGCCGTGGTCATAGGTTGTTTGCCTATAATTATACAACGGTTACTTAAAAGCGGGAGTTATGTAACTATCTAAAGGGATCTGGTTAAACCCCTTTCTGAAAATTTTGAAACGAAACTATAAATCTTAATTATTTTTAATTACAAATAAAACAAGGAGAACGAGGTGTCTTATGGGAAAATTCCCGGTCCTTTTTTATCCTAATTTTCAAGTCTACAACCCCCAATCACGACCCTTGGTACCCCTTATAAAAATTCGTGGTTTCGCTCATGCTTAAGAGACAAGACGGGAAGGACACATTAAATGTTGTTTTAATTGATTTTAACCAACGAGAACAATCAGATAATGGGACCGTCTGATTCCATTTGGTTTCATTATCACGAGTTCCTGGTCAACAATAGGAATAAATAGAAAACGTTCTCACAGATTAACATTTCCGTTACTTTTCTCACGGCTAAAAATATTTGTAAAGTTTTATATATTATCAGAAAAAATGCATTATAAAATAATATTTTTATACTAAAAACAATTGAACATATATTAATATGCCATACTTGCCTATTGGAGCACATACTTTCTTTGTTTAATGAGGAGCACCGTTTCGGGAGATGTATCTATCCCATTGTTAAGACCGCAACCCTTACTTAAAACAACCAAGTGGTCAGTTACAGTCTGAGAGAACAATGTAATATAGGCTATATCCCGAACCCGTAGTCTTCATTAAACAAAGAACGTAGGCGCTACTATACGCGAGTGTCATATAGTATTATATGTTAGAGGGTTTTAGTATAAACTAGTAACTCTAGTTGAAGATGGGATCAAATAATAATAATTTTTTATTCATGATGTATGGATTATGTTTATACAAAAATTAAAACGTTTTAAAAATAATAATTATTCATTACAATAAAAATATTGTAAACAACCCAAATACCAAAAAATCGAAATTACTATTTCAAGTTATCTAAGATTAAACTCTTATGTACATTTCGATGAACGTATCATCATTATCAGAGGGTAGTAGTATTACAAAATTACAAATAGAATACAATAATTTACAAGCTAGACTAGCTTGCACGTAAGGCTTTAATCTTAGGTAATTTCTAATAATAGTTACTTTTCATTATTTTTGTGGTGTATATAAATATTATAAATATATTAATTAATTAAATATATTAAATATAAATAAATACTTTTTTGTGGTAAAAATAAATTTATTATTTTTGTCAATTCAGGACTCTAATGAACTGCACAAGACCATAATAACTAATATTTTTAAAATTTATCAAATCACTCAAACAATGGCCATAAGATCCTCTGAATTACGATAAAGGAATGTAAATTAAATCAATACTAGTAATTATAGTCTTGTGCAATTCATTAGAGTTCTGAATTTATATAATAATTATTTAATGGGCTCCATGCCGTTGGCGCTTTGAGGCGGACGCCGAGACAAGATAATGTTTTCAATATGGTTAGTACAGTTTGATCAACTAAATGCTAGTCTATATATAATCATCCTACAATGAATTAATTAACGTCAGATTTTCTTCAGGCAGCGTTGAGGTATAGAGATTGTAAAGTTGGTACAGCTCCATAAACGTTCACTATAGATTTTAATTTCTTGGCTTGAGAAACTCAGTGAAAAGCTAAATCATTGTTTCCTTAAATACAAATAAGTTGGGGATAATTATTCAGTTTCAATCTTGTTGGGCGTTTGCTGCACCAACTGCCTTTAACTTCAGATTAATAACATTCCTCCGACTTCATTCATATAGCTTAGATTTCGGTATAAGCGAGAATCACATAGGTTGTCATTGCCTGTTGGAAATATAGAAGTACTTGGTTGAAGTTTTTTAAGTATTAAAATTGGGACGTAAATCGAGATTAGGTATCGTGTGTGGAGAAGAAAAATGCCTCGTTTGAGCTATTTGTTCTGATTAGAAAGAGGAGTTTCTCCCACTAAACCTCACCTCCCTTCCTTAATTAATGGGCATGGTAGTAGAGTTTTAGGTAAATGACCTTTTGAAGTCAAGGTCCTGAAAACGAGGAGCATCATCGTTCGAATGACCATAGTTGGTTCTCTAAAGTAACTTTGTATCTAAGCTTACAGCTCTCCATACGCGATACCATGCTCCAAGCACACGCGATACCATAATTTTCCTCTTTCCCCCGAAGCAGGTGATAATTTCTTTCCTTAGTCCTGGCTTATTCAATTTGCCTTGGATTATCCTTCCTCTTACAAGTGTACCGGATGGGCAGTCCTTTGTGATCCCGGTAGAAAAAAGATCTTCAGGTACATGCTCCTCCACACGTAATGCCAAATTCTTATCCTGCCCCCCCCCCCCGTTGCTAGTCTTTCTTTAGACTTAGCTTATCTCAGCTGGCCTTATTTAATCTTGTTTATACAAGTGAAATGTACTGGATGGACAGTTCTTTATGATCCAGGTAGAGAGAAGATCTTCAGGTACACGACCCTCCTCCACACGTGATGGCATGCTCTCCCTGAATATTTTTCAGAGGGTTTTATGTTCTTACCTTAATCCTATCTGTATGGATAAGCCTTTCTTATCTTCTAGGCGATATTAGTACTGGCTGATCCCCTTTAAATTAAAAAAAAGACAAACCGTTACCAGAGGCCGAAGTTGACCGCAGTTATTTAAAACAAGCTATAAACATAGCTAACAATAATTATCGTTCGGAAAAATTGTAGCGGACTAATGATAATAGTTTTGGATTCTTAAAGTAGTAGCTAGAGAATATTAAATTTTGAAAAGGCTTTCGACAGGTATAGTATTCCTGTTGTATTAACGGCAACCAGCTTGGAGAGGCCTTGAATTTACCAACTCCCAGATTCCTCACGAACAGATCTCAGAAGACAGAAATACAACTGTCAGTTTTAAGAGTTGGCAGTTACACTGTGATAATGGGCTTTTAGCAGTGTACACGTCGGTATACCGTTACTTTACTGAAGGCTAGCGAACTGACAACTGTCACACGTTGAAAAATCTACAGACTCGAACTACAATGAATTAATTTGCGCCCACACCGGTCGTTTCCCGTCGTTCTAACTCCTTGAAGAGTATGAAAGTCGAGAGCGGTTAAGAAATGGCGGTTATTAACTAAAATGACCGTGCATAACATTCCTGAACGCCAGCACACGGACATCCTTACAACAAGGACATGACTTCCGTCCGACGTCATTGCTGTGGGAAAAGATCGAGAACTAATTCTATTCATTTGGATATTTAAGACTGTATAATACATAGTAATTGAGGCGATATTTTTCCCAATGAGCTTTAACTTTTGTTTAAAGGTTAAAGGCAATCACAATACATCTGTTTTTGTAGCGTAGTGTGACGCGGATTTAGTCGAGTATAACCTATTTGTTCTATTATTTAGCGAAAAGAAATAGCTGTAAGGTTTTCATATGCAGGAAGAAGCTTTTAGCTTTACGTCTTGATGTTTGTTTATTTCACCAACTTTCGTTTAATTTTTCTGCATACAGAGGGTTACCAGAATGCCTCGTTAAACATCCGAACATTTTATCAGTTAAGGGTTGCAACCATTCTCTCTTGATTGAAATCTCTTCCAGAAGTCAACTAACATTCCAATCTTCTATAACAACTGTCAGTACTATACATAATTGTTATCACAAAGTAAGCTCAACACTTTCACCAATAGTTTACGGTTTTGCATATGAAGCCGATTTTTAAAGTATACTGAAGGAAATACCACGCGGGTTTTACCATTCAGTCGATCTCCTAATTAGATAGTGGCTTTGATTAAAATTACTAAAACTCACGAGATATAGCAAGATACTTGAGAAGCGCACTAGGGAAGTTTGCCGACTAGAGAAGGCCAAGCAGCTGTCTACCCCTCTGTCTCTCATCTAGCCACATTTGAAAAAGGCACAGTGGTTGTGACGGTTTGATTCTTATAGCACCAAGGTTCGGCTGACAGTCAATTTTACGGGGTCCTCCACCACTCTAAATGCCAAATAGGCCACTGCGCATCGGCGGTACAAGTCTGTTGCTATGTCTCGCGACTTTACTCAATGGTGAGCAAATAATCGACATGTTTTGTTACGACTGAAAATTCCAAAGTCTGTGGTCCCGGTATTTTTATTAAGTTAAAAAACTTTCCGTTCCCATTTGGTGGCATATAATCGACGCCTTGGATTTGGACATCGAGCGTACATTTGGTTGCTAATGAGTTCATTACAACTAGCCATGGGTCATAATTATTAGTTCATTAAATAGATGTTTATACTTTATTAATTTAAATGGTTATAAATTCACGCATCTGTGAAATTACTCAGTTTTTGGACGTATTTCCAGCATGATTGGGATCATTGTGAACAGTCACAAATAGAATCCAACTCAATAAACGAAGCTAAACATTTATCGTACTAAACAGCGTTTATCGTAATCTATATTGAGACGATGCAGCAGGTCAAGAGCCGATTCTATAGTTACACAATGTAGGCCTATGTGCGTGAGCGAAGGTTTCTTAATCTTTTAACCATCTTCAATACGTTTACATGGTTTTCTATTTATTTGCTTCCAGTCCAATATTATGTCCAACAGTTTAGATTGCAACTAAAAATATGACCTTGATAGATGGTTTTTATATGTATCTATAAGTGATCGATTGTTACTGGTTTTCGCATTAAGGTTTCTAAAGTTGCGCGAAAATTTATGAATGTCAGTTGTTGTAAAAGCTGGGAAAATAGAAACTGTACTGTGATAGGTTGAAAAATGAACACATTCACATTCTTGTCTAGAATCAATGCCTCGATCATTGATAAATTTTTAAACATTTTTGCAAAAGATTCTGTTTATGTAAATTATTAGAATATATAAATATTATATGTCGGTAATTCTTCATTATATTAAACATATACAGTTATATAATACATAATAAAATTGCTTCACTCTCGTTCCATTAAATAAACATTCTATTTTTAATGGAACTACAATTTTATTGATAGTTTTGCTAATAAAAAAAGCTGGTTTTAATTTTGAAGTACACAATAGGCGACTAATTGCTAGGCTAAGCAGTGCACGGGCGATTAACACTGGATTGTAAGGGTTAGTCGGCCGGCTGCTTGGGGGATACTTCCCAAAACTTTACAGAGTATAGTATTCTAATAAGCGATTGCCTACTTACTTCCCGAAGTACGTATCAATCCTTGATTTTAAATTTCGAACATCAGTCGACTCGGGATGTAAAATAAGAAACAAGGGCCAAACCTAAGGTAACTTTGGGGGTTGGGGTGAAAGGTTGTGATGACCTCAATAATCTGGTTTTCTAAGATTATTTCGATTATTATCAAGAAAATTATAAATTTTATAATAACAAATTTTACCACTTGAGATATATTTATGAAAAGCCAACTTGTTTTATCCGACAATAAATTTGAACTTACGAGTCGATTTAGTCTACAAATCTAGTACAAATCGGGTTCAGTAGTTTTTGTTTAGTAATTCAGTTGTCCCAGTATTCAAAGTGAAAATATGCGTATTTAATATGAAACAGATTGCCACGGTTTGAATTATTCAGTATGCGATTTAGAATAAATTAGATGGGTCATGGATGACTTTATAATACACTTTAACTAGAACTCCACACATAGATTTATATACATAGATTTGTATATGTAAATGTTGAACTCAAAATATGCATATCTGTAATAATAACCCCATACTAGTAACACTGAAACGATTTCATGTTTCAATTCGCGGATGATAGAGGTTAGCGAGTGGCCAATAGTGTCACCTTGTAAAATAATTATTTTACACTTGAACGTAATTAGAATAGTTTTTGAAGCGGCATATTGTCAAAATGCGCGCGCGTGTGTTTTTTTTTTATAATAATAAATACAAATAAATATTTAAGAAGAAAAGCCTTATATATATATATATATATATATATATATATATATATATATATATATATATATATATATATATATATACACTGTATATTATAACAACGTATGAGGCTTTAGAAAAAATTTAGTTAGTAGCTAAAATAATTTTCTGTAGGATTAAGCAAAGAAAGACATAAATAGTTTGGTAAGGTGCCGAGAAAGCAGGTACCATTCATTTATTCTTTTCCAGGGAAGCTATAAACTGTGTGCCGGCAACCATAGGCAATAGAGAGGGTCCTAAGTTGTTAAGACGGGAAATTCCACTGACCGATAATCTGGGAAAATAACGCGGTACCGTTAGATGGGCTAATTGTGGAAACTATGGGAAACTACAAAGAACATATTGGTAGAGGGAGGATTAGGGATTTCCATAAAAACTAAATGATCAAGAGAGGTCTTTTAAGTTTTAAGGGAGCTTCAGAAGAAGGCAGACGGATTGGTGGGGACAAAAGATGGCAGTGTTGTGGAAGGAGTAAATTGTTAAATTAAGTAAAGAGTTTGTTTTTATAAGTAAATTTTAAAAATGTGCGACGTAAAAGTTTTTTTTAAAGAAATAAAAAAGTAGGCTAAGTTTTTTTGTGTCAAGTGTAAGCACAGAAGTTAACAAAGGCCAAGATTCCAGGAGCTCTACAAAACTATAAGTATTATTTGGATGGGTATATATGTTACAGCTAATGCAATTCATAAGTACAAAGTTCGAAGAGCAAAATAATGAATTAAATAGTATATTAGATAGTAAATTAGATCAAATTAATGACAAAATAGATGAAATAAATAATAAGGGTAACGAAATTAAAGAAAAGGTTGAGGAAATTAATGATAAATTAGTTAGGAATAATGAAGAATTTAAAGAAGAAATTATTGATAGATTAGTCAAGGATAGAGAGGAATTGGAGGATGGAAGCTTAAAATTAAACAGTAAAATAGATATAACCGAACAAAATTTAAAAGAAACGATTGAAAAAAGGATCACAGAATCGGAACTAACAAAACAAACTAAATTAGCAGACGTGGAAATAATGTGCGAAGATCAACAACAAAAACAGACGTGAGATTTAAATACACTTAAAAATAACATCGAACCGCGTATTACTGACAACCCTAAGTTCAAACAGTTAGACGACCACCTTAAGCAAAACCAAAATCATTTAACTTCAGTAGAAATTCGAAGGGGACATGTCAACATGTTAGATTACGTGGAACAACATTTATTGTATTTTCAAGATTTATCACCTAAAATACCAGCTGTATTGATAATTAAGAAATTGGCACACATTTTTGACCTAAATGTTGTAGCAACTGTAATTACTAGAGGGATAAAAACTAAAAGTGCATTCGTCAACCTAGTTACAGAAATTCACTTTCAACAAAAGGAACACTTTCCGTTAACAACACGCAATAGTCCAGGCCAAATAAGTCAAAGACACGAAATTAGACAACGGTATGAAGTTAATCGTTGTGTGAAGGAACCAAACCAGCCAAGTGTAATTAATGAAAAACCATCAGGTCAATTTTGCCGTAGAAACGAAAATACCCCATTTGAGCGAGGAAAACGCCTGCAAGACTCAAGGACAATGATTTCGGAAGGACAATGTGACCATTATGTTGACCATATGTTGTAAATAATCAGACCCATATTATACTTCTTGATTAAAAAAATAATTATAATAATTATGAAACGAAAAAAATAATAAACAATGAATAACGACCTTAAAATTAATAAACTGCCCAAAGGGGAAATTTTATTAGGAAATTATAAAATTATTAATTAGTTAAACAAGTAAAATGCATTGTAAAAATTTCACATTTAAATTTCTTTATTAATTTGTAATGGAAAGATTATTAATTTCTATGATGTGATTTTGTAATTAGGTAATATTTATAAGTGTAATAAGTTAGGATATAAGAAGTGTAACTACAGTAGAAATAAATGTATTAGCAATTTAAGATTATGTGAAGAATTTTAAAACAAGTTTGTTCTTTGATATCATAGTATTCAAATATTGTAAACAGCAAATTCTTTGGAATTAAAAAAAATGTCTTGGTAATAGCAGTTACCAACTTACTTCCATAAATAATGGTAAACTTAAGGGTAAATTTAATTGTAGAATGTTAAAAAGGTATCACAAACCCATATTAAGTAATTAAATAATTGTATGAAAGAAAATTTAGATATTCATGCATAAATAATTAATGGTTAGGATCGTAGAATGATCAATGGCATTGTAAACTTTCACATTTTATTTTAAAGAAGGATTAATAAATTGTATGATGTGATTTTGTAATTATGTAATATTTCTAAGTGTAATGATTTAGGATATAAGAGGTTTAACTATAGTAGAAATAAATGTATTAGAAATTTAAGATTGGGTGAAGAATTTAAAACAAATTGTTCTTTGATGTCATAGTATACAAATATTATAAAATTTAAATTTAAGACATCAAAGAAAATTAAATTTAAAATTCTGGGGACTCTATAACATAACGTATGAGGCTTTAGAAGAAATTTAGTTAGTAGCTAAATTTACGCTAAAATAACGCGGTACCTATCGGATGGGCTAATTGTGGAAACTATGGAAAACTACAAAGAACATATTGGTAGAGGGAGGATTAGGGATTTCCATAAAAACTAAATGATCAGGAGAGGTTTTATAAGTTTTAAGGGAGCTTCAGAAGAAGGCAGACGGATTGGTGGGGACAAAAGATGGCAGTGTTGTGAAAGGAGTAAATTGTTGAATTAAGTAAAGAGTTTGTATTTATAAGTAAATTTTAAAAAAGTGCGACGTAAATGTTTTTTTTAAAGAAATAAAAAAGTAGGCTAAGTTTTTTTGTGTCAAGTGTAAGCGCAGAAAGTAACAAAGGCCAAGATTCCAGGAGCTCTACAAAACTATAAGTATTATTTGGATATAAGTGTAGCCAACAGACATCTATATTTTAGTAAAGTTCAGAACAATTTTAATTTCATTACAATGTATAAAAATAAATCTAGTTTCACAATTTCTAATTTAAGAAGCAAAGCTCCCGTATTAGCGACCCGAGAGCAACTACAAAATTTTAATACTGAATTTATTAACTTTGTTATGTTATTTTATTAGAAATCTAAAGCCTCAAAAGTCCACCTTTTATAATTGTAATGTTAGTTAAGATATCAATCCGGTCATTGCAAAATATTAATATAAATTTGGTATAATGTGTAGAGTTAAATGCAGAGAAATAAATGCAAGTGATGTTTAAAATTTATAAGATTGTTAATTCTTTATAAACCTGAAGGTGTGACATTAGATAGGTAAGGTAAATAAATAACATTAGAAGTAAATTATAATTTTAACAAAAGTTAAGTTGTAATATATACTTAAATTTTTGGAAGTCCAATATGTTAGGTGAAACTTAATTAATTACTTTTACATTAGTTTATGATTATCAGAGCTTTAAATTTTCTAAATTTGTAAAAACTTACTGAGACAGAACGTTTTCGATCGCTCCGTGGTGACCTTCATGAGCGTCTTCTGTCTTGAAGCGATCGAAAACTTTCTGTCTCAGTAAGTTTTTACAAATTTACAAAATTTTAAGTTCGTATAATCATAAACTAAAAGTGAGTAAACACACACACACACACACACACACACACACACACACACACACACACACACACACACACAATAACATATGACGCATATAGTATAAATTTAGTTAGTATTCAAAATAATAATAATCAGTAGAAATATTAAGAATTGAGTGACCAAGGGTAGTTTCCTAAAGTACCTACAAAGGGGGCTAGCCATTGTTATATTTAGGGGTCGTCATAAACCAGTCGTGGGAATCTCCTGACAAAAGGAGGCTGCAGATATTTCTAAAGGTTAAGTATTTCGGGAAACCAAGAATACCATGGGAAAGTTTCACTGTTACCGTGTAGGAACAATTTGTAAAAGCGGCGTAGTAACTGAAATACGTGGGGGGAGGGGGTATTATGCTTGTTCTTAAAAACTAAAATCATCCGGCAAAGGGAGTAAGTTTTTGGAGAACTTCGAAGTGTGCAGACGTATTGGGAAGGGGGACAAAGTTATAAGCAATGTTTTTAAAAGGGTAAATTTGTTTAGGAGAGTTAAGGGAATCGTTAGTTATTTATGTGCAGAAATTTAAAAGTGTGCTAGAAATGAATTAGGCAGATAATGAAGTAAATAGTGAAGTAAGTTAACTATTGTGTGTGTATAAGTGCAGTGAAGCAGTTAAACGGACAACGGTTTCAAGATTTCAGAAACGCAATAATAAGTACAGTCTTTCTTACGTTAGATTCAGCCAACAGAGATTTATAAATTAGTAAATTCAGAACCAATATAAGTTCATTGTCTTTATAAAAAATTATCTAGTTTCTTTCACCACTTTCTAATTTATAGAAGATCCCGTAATAACGACCCGAGAGAAAGAGCAATCTGACACTGTATTTATTAAACTTTATTGTATTAAAAGCTAGTCTCAAGAGTCCGCCTATTTAGTAACTGTAGTATTAGTTGAGCAATTAATTTTTGTCACTGCATCGTATTAATGTACTGTAGTTTGGTATAATTTGTAATTGAATGTCAGAGGAATAAATGCAAGTGATGTTAAATTTTTGTGATTGTTAATTATTTAGAAACCTGAAGGCGTGTATATAGGTAAAATAATTATAATATAAACTAACGGAAAACATTTTGAAATGTTAGGATATAATATATATATATATATATATATATATATATATATATATATATATATATATATATATATATATATTATTTGTAAATGAGTTAAATTGTATATGATTTTTAATATTAGTTGAATATTTATTTATTAATGTACATCTATTTCATTAACAAGACTTATACATTTTCAAGTTTTTATATGTACAAAACAGTTTTAAATTCACAACATAGAATACGTGTAAGTGTTTTCTATGGAACGTTTTTCGATACAGTCTACACCTTTAAAAAAATTCTGTTAGGCGTGATCAACGCTTTAATTTTTATAGACTAACTTTGACGACAGAAATAATTTTCTAAAGATATTTTTGAACTGAGCCCTAACTATAGATGTGGGTAGGAAATATACCAAAATTTGTTTTGGCTACCGACCAACTATATCCTGTTAATGTAGTTCTACATTCATTTTAATTTTAGTTGTGAAGTTAAAATCACATTTGGAATTGTTGTTTTATTCTTTTGTACACGTTTTGTAACTATACTTCGTTGGCATGGATTCAATTTTTAAATTCTGAATGTTGAATTTAATGTTTTTTTTTAAATTTTAGTTTTTCGCTGGTCAAAGTCGTATAGTTTAAATTATGGCAAACATCTTTAAGGACGTATAAGCTTTGTGCTCTAAGAGGAGTAAGTTTGACTAGGTTTTACAGCCAACAAAGGTAAGCAAACTTTCTGCTACGAAAGCCAACAATGCGAGCCCTCTTTAAATAAAGTACCTCTGAAGATGGTTACGTGGTAACCGAAATGTACATTAGGTGTTAATTTATAGTTATTAAATTAATTGTAAAAAAATTATGGTTATTATGATGTTATTGTTTTTAATTGAGCTTGTGATTATTTAGGTCATTGCTTCCACTTGACGTTGTTGCATAGGTTTATTATTACATTGTTGTCCAAAAGGTTTATTCATGAGTGTGTACTTCAAGACTCAACATTTCTAGAAAGTTAGAATCAAGTAATCCTAAACGAGAATCAGTCGTATGTATAGAGGAAGATTTTAAATGCTTTTCACGTATAATGTGCGAATGACTTTTTAAATTGACAATTTAGTGGATAACAAAATAATTACTTAACCGTTTTAGCAACTGATTGCAATAATGTCCTAGGACTATAATGGTTTTACATTTACTGAGGAAACATCTTCATGCCACCTCAAATAGAATAGAAGTCAGTAGATCAGTCCTAAACTATAAGAATGAAACAAATACTGTATATAGGCTACTTTAACAAAAACAGTCGACCCCTCGTACATTACGATGCCTGGTCACGGTTCTGTTTTGCGTTATTGTTTGTCTTAGGTATAAATCTCGTTTGTCATGCTTAATTTTTAAACCTACATATGTAGATTAAATAACCATTATTTTAATTGCGACACATGAAGGTGTCCCTAAAATTGATGAAGATGAAACCATTAGAGGTAGTGTTCGGAGTGTTGTGGCAATTGTTACTAAAAAGGTTATACTGATACAGTATGTGTTTACTGCCCAGTGAACACATAATGTCCAATAGCATTTAGTTGGTACATCACCTCACATATACCTCGCCTCAGAGGTTCAAACATTGAGCCCGAGTACCAAGATGATTAACTATTTGTCTACATCAGGGAAGTGATGTCTGGCTGTTCAATTACAACTTTGAGCTCTACTCTGGTAATACCTACCTTAGACGTCTTTACTTGGAAATAAATTTTGAAGTTCATATGAATAAATATATCCTTTCGTCTTTTAAAAATGTTTCTTGTATAGGAAATGGTAAAATTAGTTTTTAATTGGTTAAAAAATAATTTAATTTTGTTGTGAAAAGGCAGCAATTGCCTACTCCCCTTTGAATACCATATTAAAAAAATAAGTGGAACAAAAGTTATTAATGGAGTTTGGAACAGATATCGCAGAATGCTTTGCGTAAGAAAGTTTGTTTCACCTTGTATTAGGAGGATCACCTTATAAATATCCCGGCAGACAGCAGTAGTTGAGGTAGGTGACCAGCCTACGTAATACTATGCTTTCCTTCCTTTCCCAGGACCAGCTTATCATTATGCCTTTTCTAATCCGACCTTTATACAGAGTCCTTTCCTGCCCCGATAAATCGTATGTCTTCGGGTACGTTATTCTGCGTTTCATCCTCTTCATCCTGTTCCTTAGGGTTTTATGTCACTCATCTAATCCGACCTTTATTCAGAGTCCTTTCCTGCCTTTCGTAGGCGATAAAACACATACTGGCTGATAGCCTGAAATCTGTATACAGTATACATAGTATTAGGCAAATGCTAGGCAGAACTATTCGTGAAAATATTCGTCAACGGACGTTGATCTTAAACCCTGAAAAATGTTTGGTGCAAAAATCGATTCGGGGGGGGGGAGTAAGAGGGTCGCTCAGAGCTTAAGACTTGAAGGGAAACTATAGATTATATCGTTACCCTACCCCCATTTATTATCATTTCGTTACCCTACCCCCATTTATTATCATTTCGTTACCCTACCCCCATTTATTATCATTTCGTTACCCTACCCCCATTTATTATCATTTCGTTACCCTACCCCCATTTATTATCATTTCGTTACCCTACCCCCATTTATTATCATTTCGTTAGCCTACCCTCATTTATTATCATTTCGTTACCCTACCCTCATTTATTATCATTTCGTTAGCCTACCCCCATTTATTATCATTTCGTTAGCCTTGGTAACTGATAGTAATAAAACTAACAACGACAATTTATACTCAATATGATTATTTTATTGTTCAATAAAAGAAAATGGTACACAATCTGTAGATAAAAATTGTTAGCGTCTTTTGATATTATTTAGGCTTATAATGGTGAAATAATCGAGTTTAATTGAAATGCATACAAGTAGGCCTATTCTTTATTCGGAGTAAAGCAAACATCACCAATTTGTATAAGCGTTAAATCTTCTGTTTTCTGTATTTGATTCCCTAATTGCTCGACCATTTCTCTCCCTAATGCCAACACTAAATTTAAAATTTAGCATTAATTTGTTATAATTTTCTCTATTAGCTCTGGTTTGAGATTCCAAATTCTAACCTCGTTTTACATCCAAATCACCAAAGTGAATCAGTATCGCCTCATATGGCAGAGTTAAATATCGATTATTAATATCTTTGCCCGCACAAGTTTCTCTTTTTATACCCGACTATCTCCAGCCTTCTCAAACATCTGGTAGCTGTTGACAGACAACCTACAGTTTTAGGTTAATAGTTTCTATAACCGTCTGCTATTGCGTGTCGATTTCTATAATAAACTTCAACACGTTGTGGGGTTGCTTTGTCTGACAGTAAGTGTAGGTTGACATAGGTAAGTTGACATAAAACCAAATAGGGTGGCATGGTCGGATCGGTTTATAACACAAAAATTTCTTTTCCAGTTCTATATTTGTTCCAGTTTTCAACTTTATATAGATGAAGTATGTGTAATAAATGTGGTTCACGATTCAATGGTATAACAAGCACTAAGCATCTTCTTCTTCATGAAGCTTGCCGTTACGAACGTAGGCTTTTATCAAGGCTGTTTTGGTTTTATTTAAGCCAGATCTGAATGGTTGAGCAGATGACAATGCGAACACCGACGTAATTTATCAAACCAAAAATGTCCTCCTACCGGGTGTCCTGTTACTGTCAAATTTTCTCTGAAGGATCTGCTAAAGCATCTTGTATTTACTGTGGCTCATAAGACGAAATCATTTCAGCTTTCGTCTCTTAATCATCTCTCTCCTTACCCAACCGATGCAATACTTCTTCATTTGTACGGTCAGTCGAAGATATTCGTAGAATATGTCTTGAAGTTCATATTTCGAAAGCCTTGATCTTTTTCATTCGAGTTTTGGTTGTTAGAGTCTGGTTTTGCGTGACAGGCTTAGGTTGTTTCACTTGAGTTACTGAACGTCAATGTGTACTTCAGTATCGTACATTTATTGTTATTCCTAGATACTTGGATGTGTATTAACTATTCTTAGATCTTCTAGTATTAACTGTCTTGTTGATTGTTCAGTTTGCTTAGAAGGATTCATGTGGTTTTTGTTATATTTTAGTTTGTAATTCATATTCTTCACACACTCTTTGTACTGTAACCATTAGAGAATTCACTAATCATATAAGTTTTTGTTTTGAGATTGGTGTAGAAAGAAGAAACGTTTTTCCTTGTCTATAAAATCACTAAGCATAAATATGTGATCACGTTTATAGCAGAATAACAAAATAGTGATTGGCGGTGATTACTGTTCTTACAAAGTCGATTCTACAGTGCTGAATCTGTGGGATTCAGATTTTGTGCACCACCGAACCCATTTTTCGTTTATGTTTATAAGTGGAAGGTGGCTATGAGCGTGGAAGGATGTGGTACCTCTTCCCATTGGTTGTAAGAATCATCTCTCGAATAGACAACTTATCTACTTCTGTCATAGAGAAAAGTATACATATTCCTCGTGCTGAAGAGAGCCGTAGCTTGGATGTACAGGGAGGTTTCGCCTTGCTACCCTTGACCTACTCATCTCGTCGAATCTTACTAAGAAGTGCCTACTTAGCAGAGTTATTTGTTCTGAGTTGTGTTTTCCCCAAGAAGTAATCTAAGTCCTGGGATTTGCCCAAAGACAGTTTGGTTTGTCTACGGGTTACATAATCTTGATAAAGGATTTGACACTTAGCTTGACCAAACACATATTTGTCAGATGCCCTTTCGGTGTCAGATAGATTGCTTCAGTACCATAGACTATATTGTTCTTTCTTCTCAAGTTTTAAAAAATAGTTGGGAACTTTAAAAATGTACGCCATGTCAAATACCTTACTAAGTATAAAATAATTAAAGTTTGTCTCCTAATATAGTATGTATTTTAAGTATTTAGAAATAGAATCTCCACCTTAAGGATAAGATAGGCTTGAGAATCAAGTTAAGATTGAGATACGAAGGTGAAATCCTTGGTAGAAGATACAGTGAGGGTCCTGACATCGTGTGCATGTTTACCTGAAGGAGACCTACTTTCTTTCGGGGTTATAAAGTGGAGTCCACTTGTTACAGCCCTTGTAAAAAGTTAAGATTTAAGAGATGGAATTTAGGAAGATTGAGGAAGCAACATATTGATCTCCATCTGGTTCTAGAAATACAGGGCCGCTTATTCGAGAGAGACCAACTCTCTCTCGGGGCAAAGAGAAATATCTTCTTACTACTAGGATCTAGACTAAGGTGCAGGCAATAACAAATATTAGTTTTCTCTTTAAACACATATTTCTTGATTTTTTAAGGTTATCAGTTAATTTTATACAAAATTTAGTAAAAAATATTTTTCTGGCTTTAAAAACATTGGGATTTAATTGAAATATTATTCAAAATATACTTGAATTTATTTATGATTTTTAAACATTTTTGTTTTCATGTCCTATATTTAATCTTGGAATCAGGGTTGAACATTTAGTTCACGTATTGCCGTGTTGAGTTACAGACACAATTTGTAACGGGATGTAAAGTAACGCTAAACATGAAAGGAAAGAAGGAAGATTTGACGCGACCAGTTTCTATAAATAAGCTGGATAAAAAAAAATAACAGCCCAGTGTTGCCATATCGTTAGGCACACCGAGGTCAGGGTCGTGATAATGCGTCACGTTTGCTTTGCATTCTTTATGGAAAGGAAATTCGTTTTAAATTGTCGAAAATATTACACAACGATTGCATCTAAATGTACGCCTACGTCTTGGTAACCATGGTAACGGGGCTCTTGAATGCGTCATTCGTATTAGGCGTATAATGTGATCTTAGTGGGTTTTACAGATAAAGATTCCAAGTAATATAAGAAGATAGTGAAGTATTTAATATTTAGTTAGGAGTGGTATTCTTAAAGTGCTTGAAGTTTTATCGAGTTCGAGTATCTTTAGTAAGGTATCACTAAATACGCATTTTTCAGAAATGTAACTTTATGTCTTGTGTCATTCGTCTGTGCCTTCGCTTCTCCTTTTCCGTGACGCGTTTCAAAACTATATTCGTTCACCCAACTTCCGGGAAGTCGGTGGAAAACATTCAAGAGCTGTTTGTCAATCTTATAAAAAGTGCGCACCGTTTATTTTGCTTCCGGTCGATGTTTTGTGATGTGTGGAAAAGTAAACAGGAAAGTGGGAAACACTGCTAATTAGTTTATATTTTTTTAATTACAGCCAGTGGGAATATTAATGTTAGTGAATGTGAAAAAGATGACGATTGAAAAAAAACACATGATAACACAAAGTACAACCGCATGAGTTTTATTTTAATCGAATTAAAGCATTATCATTATTAGTAAAAATGTATGCTGTATTAAAATGGTTTGCTTTGAATTGAAACTACAGTAATTTCAACATGAGAGAAAAAGAGAGAGAGAGTTTAGCTAGGAAATAAGAGAAGGAAAGGGATGGATGAAGGAAGGAAAGGAGAGAGAGGGAGGAAGGAAGTGAGGACAAGGTGGAGGAAGGGCTAGAGAGGATACAGAATATAAATTATAGTCAACTAATTGTACCAACTCTATTCAAAAACTATCTTTACTGGACAAGAGGTGTTAATAGTACTTACTCGACAAATTTTAGTCAAATCGCTGGAAATGTGACAAAATCAACAAGTAATATTTTTTCGTGATACTATTTATTAGGAATATACTGTGGTTGAATTTAATAATAAATACACAAAAACCTCTTAACCACAAACTTTCTTTATTTTACCCTTATGTACATTTCAGTTACCAAGTAGCCATCCTGGGAGGTATAATATACAAAGACT
Organism: Prosapia bicincta; assembly: GCA_036971475.1. Taxonomy (NCBI): domain Eukaryota; kingdom Metazoa; phylum Arthropoda; class Insecta; order Hemiptera; family Cercopidae; genus Prosapia; species Prosapia bicincta. Next base: position 158,352,265 of record JBAIZL010000005.1, on the reverse strand, counting down.
CCTTGTATGTTATTCCTCTGAGGATAGTTACTTGGTAACTGAAATGTACATAAGGGTAAAATAAAAAAAGTTTGTGGTTAAGAGGTTTTTGTGTATTTATTATTCTTTCGTGATATTTTTTAATACATTTTCAAGAGATGATAAATATTTAAACTAAGTATTTAATTTACGTAATATCTTCCTCCTATAAATTTTAGAAGTCCTTACAGTTTATGGGAATCGTTAAGTAAAGTTAGTTACCGTGGGTAATAGAATTACCATAATTTCTTAATGTAATAGTTGAGTAATGAATGAAACAGTGATAACTGTTCCAGCCGTATATGATTTGTTTGTGTTTCAAGACTTTAATTGTCTGTAATAAATTCCTGTCCTACGCGAAGATTAAACTCGTGACCTCTTGGGCATGAAGCAATAGCGTGACCATACCACACCAGCTGGACAGTGTCTCTCATCCCTAGAGAGCGGCTGGAATGTGTGTGGTTGTGTTGCCGGTAAGATCGTAATTGGAAGCTCTTTGCGACTGTTTAGATGGACGTCGATCCCACACTGCTTAGACATACACTGTATCACACCGCTCGTTAGTTTCGGTTTTCTTTTATCCGATTATAAAATAGGGAAATATTCAAAAATTTGTCCGGTAAAATTTGTTTTTTGTCGACAAAAATCTTATACCTCTACTGCTTCTATCCTATTTAGGCGGTCCTACCCATATGAGTCATAATTATCTCCTGATTCCGGTAACCTTTTGTTGCTTTCCTGGTCCTATCTCTCGCTCACTTATCCTTCCTCACCTCTTAGAAGTGAACGTCTTTTTACGCACGTCAGACACTTTTGGGCGGAGAAAAAACGTTAATTTCGCATTTAAGAATATTTTCCGTCAGATTTAGGAATATAACGGATTGTCACGATTTCCGAAAGCCAAACACGGCGCTTTTACAATGAAGTTGGATAAAGTTAATAAGCATTTCAGTCTGCGCTTGGAGATTATTTGGATGTTATGTTCAATTCGTTTTTACAAGCAATTAAACGAATTTTCAGAAATGTCATTTATTTAAATATATTTAGTGATAATGTGTGGTTTTATAGAACACATAAGTATGATCGTTTTACTGCTTGTAGGTTATGTTACTTCCTGTTTAATATATTATTAAGTTTAAGTGATTCAGTATTATTTACTAGCCAATAAAATATAATTTTTATTTTTAAAATGTTACTGTAATGAATTTAATATAATGATAAAAAGTGTCTATCCCTATTTTAATGTTTGAAGCAAAAAAAAAGTCCTTCGACGCTTCTGGTAATTTTAAAAACCGAGTTGAATTATTTAAATCCATTTTTTTAATCATTACATTTTTAAAACCCATATTAAACCAATTAACTACATTCTCATCCAAATTTTTAATCTCAGCCAACACTACGACTGCCACATTTTCTCTTACAGAGAATTTAACGGTTATGGCGCCGGTGTATGAATCCGTAGGGTTTGGGATATACACGTGACGTCATCAGTCATTTCTGAGCAAGTGGTTTTATATTTTCACTTATGCACAACTCTTTCTTTATTCTTTACAGTCGGTAACAGGTAAATTGATATCATTAACCGACAAACATTTGTATACGTTACTGTAAAAGCCTTTTCGTTGGTAAATATTAAGGTTGGCTGGTAAATGTTGGACTTACCAACATGTATAGGTAAGTGGAAGGATTTTATATGTAAGAGATGATTTTCGGGCTTTTACAATTAGAGTTTTTAGGATATACTAGATTTCACCTACGGCGGTTCGTGAATATTAGCTGTGGGAATAAAACATTAGGTATTTCTTATAATTTAATTCAATTAGATATCAATCAACAATATACAGTTTCCTTATACTTCCCTCAAAGATAAACTCTGGTCCGGGCTGCTGCTGTGATCTTGCTCTGCCAAATACGCAAGCGCTGTTGGTGGCCCTTGGTCAGGGAGTGTCCGTGGTGTACAGGTGTCGGAGCCTGTGTGCAGTATTACGAGTACTCAACTTTTGCCCATCCAGTCGAGTTGAAGAGAAAAATTATAGGGCCCAGAGTTCTAGGGGTTATACATGATCATTATGTGATTCATGGGTGTACCCGTTCCTGTAGTCCCGCTCGTAACGCCTGACACGACAGCTATCTTAAAAATATTCTGTGGAACCTTCAAAAACGTCCATTGTGTCTAGTTTAAATAGGGTACGTAAGGATTCACTTAGATTTGGAGGCGATAAAACACAAAGATGAAACACGGAAAACAGTAGTTAAAAAAACAATATTGACACCGACATTATCGGGTGCTACAAACATTTTTATCAACCCTTCAACCATTGGTTGGTTACCCTTTATCAACCATTGGAAAACCACCCCTTCTAAATCAAAAATCTCTGAGGATTTCAAACCTGAGAAATCCGTGAACGTCATAGGTAAGAAAAGAGAGAGAGAGAGCACCAATGGGTGTCAAATAAATCCTTTGTTAAACTGATAAACGTATTTTTTGGGCAAAACAGTGATACGATGGAACGTCAACAGTGTTAGGAGTCTCATAAAAGATCTAACTCGTGCTTATCCAATGTTCGTATGTCTACAAGAGACACATCTCCACGAATCGCATAATTTCCATGTAAAAGAGTATTCAGTTTTTAGAACAGACTTCGTTACAGAAAATCGAGCTAAAGGTGGTGTAGCCATCCTAGTCCGTGACTATCAGTGCTGTTTCTCTAAACTTAATTATTCTCTTACAAACAGCTATCCCGTGTGATCTATCTACTTGCCACCAAATGACAACCTTCAACACTGATTTAGTGGACATAATAAGTCCGATAACGGCTCCGTTCTTATTGTTAGGAGATTTTAATGCTCCTTATTTGTCTTGGCGATCTCCGACTAGCAACTCTCGAAGTCAACTTGTGGAGAGTGTAAAAACGGACCTAGGTTTATGTCTGCTGAATGACGACCCACCCACTCATTTAGCAACGTCTATTGGTGGATGGACTGATGTTGCCCTATCGATCTGTAGCTGTCCTTTGGCTACTAGATGCAGATGGTAGGTGATCAATGATTTGTATAGAAGCGATTACGTACCTATAAAGATCAACTTATGTGATTCCTCTCCTTTTTACGCTTGACATTTCTGTTGGATCTTAGGAAAAGCCAACTGGGACGCCTTTTCGAAATATGTTACAGATGGTTTATCTGATATCCATTGATGCATGTGTTGAAAATTTTGAAAGCTATTGAAAATACCATTCCTAAAACCTCTACAACCACCTATTCCGTGGTGGAATGATGAATGCTCAGATATCCTCCCTTTACAATGTAGAAAGAGCTTTAACAAGATTTAATCGACACGTAATCTTAAGAAGTACAAGAAACTTCGTACTAAATAATGGAGGGTCTTCAGGCTAAGTTGAAAAGATTTTTGGGCAAAGTACATTACCACAATTAAACGAACGACTCTATCTTCCACAGTTTGGAGGAAATTAAGATAAGTATGTGGTACTTCCATTTCGTTGCCAGCCATTGCGCTGAATTCGGATAGAAGATTAATCACAAACAGTTCTGATATAGCTAATGTACTGGGAAAGTCATTTTCGAGCTTTTTGTCACTTCAACCCATAATAATAATAAATCCGACATGCACAAACTCAAGGAAAAAACAATACCGTTTATTGTTGTTTCTCTATATGGGGAATTGGAGTAAGCTTTTGCGTTAAAGAAATGACTGTGCACCAGGTCTCTATTTCATTGTATATTCCATGATTAAGCATCTACCATCATCTGCAAATAACTGTATAATGACTGTATCTGCGAAACTAGTCCTACTTCGGATATACAATCGTTGGTTCAAGAATCTGTGTTTCCAGATGCATGGTTAGAATCAACATTGATTCCTCTTTTAAAACCAGGTAGAGACAAAACCAATCTCAGTAGTTATAGGGCTACATCCCTTACAAGTGTTTTGTGCAAGCTACAGGAGAATATGGTCAACTACCGTCTTGTTTGATACCTAGAAACTAGCGAGTTTCTTAGCAACGAACAGTGTGTTTTCAGGCAAGAACGTTCATCTATTGAACAATTGGTTTCGTTAAGCGTCTGCTATTCAAAATGCCTTTCTCTTGCTTTAAACATTCGTTGCTGTTTTTTGGTAACCTTGGGAATGCATACAATATGGCATGGAATTTTCAACACTTTAAAATTATGAGTTGTACAAGGGGAACATTCCTAGCATTCATCGCTAACTTTCTCAAATAGGTCTTTCCGCGGCTTAGAGGCACATATTCAAACAGTTAAAAACAAGAGAATTTTGTTCCGCAGGGCAGTATGTTGAGCGTCACGCTATTTGCCATAATGTTTTGTATCTGCTTATCTACGGTATCCGGTTCACTGTTCTCTATTTGTTGATTTTTTTCTATAAATATGTGCTTGCTCTTATATGGCAACCGCGGAAAGATATTTGTAGTTAGTAAAACACATATTAGAGGAATTCTCAAGAGCTACAGGCTTTAAATTTTGTGCTTCGAAAGGCCAATGTTTAGCATTTAGTCGTCGTAGACAACGCCAGGAGCCTTTTCTTTATCTTGGTGGAATTCAGCTTCAAACCACGGATAGTGTTCGATTTTTAGGTCTTTTGGTACGTGATTTGAAGATTCGACGAAGCAAGATATTGGATATGCTGAGAGTTCTTGGTGGTACCAATTGGGGATCAGTCAGAACTAGAATGCTACGCTTCTATCGAGCGGTCTTCAGATTGCGCATAGATTATGGCTGACCAGCTTATTCATCCAGTTCTAAAAACTCTCAATGGAGTACACCACTCTGTATTTAGACTAGTCCTGGTGCTTTTAGATCAAGTCCAGTCCTTAGTCTTCTCGTCGAGTCTGGGGATCCTGTAATTGCAAGATGATGTCAGATGCTACAAATGTTTCTCATATCTGGTCTTCGAAGCAAATTTAAACATCCTGCATTTAACCTATATTTTAATAACCACCGCGGACAGTATTATAATGCATTCCACCACTGACCGTGGTTCGACTGCTCCATGCGGCATAAGAACGTCACGTATGATAGATAACCTTGAGTGGATATTTCCTACTATTTTCGAACGATCTATGTGCTATATTCCTCCTTGGATAATAAATACGTCATTTTTCTATTTTTCATTGTTTAGTTATGTCAAACACAATACTCCTGATGTGGTTTATCACCAGGGGTTTTGGCCATTTACAGAACACACCAATGTAGTGAAATCATTTTCACTGATGGATCTAAACTGGAGAATGGCGTTGGGTGTGCGTTTTATGCATCAGGACGTTCCTACACCTACGAATTGCTCCCAGCTTGTAATATTCCCAGCGGAACTGTTTGCCAGTTTTATGCATCAGGACGTTCCTACGCCTACGAATTGCTCCCAGCTTGTAATATTCCCAGCGGAACTGTTTGCCAGTTTTATGCATCAGGACGTTCCTACACCTACGAATTGCTCCCAGCTTGTAATATTCCCAGCGGAACTGTTTGCCAGTTTTAAAGCTCTAACCGTTATTAAATCTAGTTTTTCACACTACCTTCTGTGTTCCGATTCTATAACTTCTCTGTGAACCCTCTATTTGGGGAAATGTTGTGTGCAGTACACAAACTTCAATTAGGGGGTATTGGAGTAACATTCTGCTAGGTCCTTGGTCACTGCGGAATTATCGGAAACACAAAAGCAGATGAAGCGGTGAAGATTGCTACTGGTCTGGTGCTAACTACACAACGTGCTATGGCATCTGATGGTTTGTGTTTTACAAAGCACACATTATTAGTTGCTTGGAATGACGAGTGGTAGGGTGTGAATCACAATAAGCTGAGGAAAATTAAGGATACCGTCCGTCCATGGAGGTCTTCTATTAGTTCGAAACGTAAAGAGGAAGTGGTGGCTACCCGCCTCTGTCTGATACATGGTTATCTGATACGTCGCGAGGATCCGCCATTGTGTCAGTTATGTGGAAATATCATAATCCGTCATATTCTGGATTGTAGTTCGTGACGGTTTTCACTTACAAAGTAGTTTAAGGTTGGTGTTTAGGACGATGCCGCGGCAATTGCCCGTCTCATCGCACCTTAATATATTATTTAAAATTTAATATTTTAATTTTTTTTAAAAACATATAATTTCAATATGTATTATTTATAGTATATTTATTTATATAAATGTGTGCGTATAGATATTTATTTATTTTTAAAACCGTATTTTTATTAATTTATTCTTGTTTATTTTTCTTATTTATTAAGTTTTAAACTTTATTGTTATAGATTTAATAATATTTATTTATGTTTAAATTGTTAATTATTGAATTATTTGTATTTATTGTTATACAATCATCGTTATAAATTTTTTGTTATGTCTTAATTGTTACGTTTTAATACTGGTTTTTTGTTTTATATTTATTTGTTGTATTTTTATAATTAAAAAATTTTTTTTACGTTGAACATTTTTTGTCTTAGAATCCAAAATCGGAAATGATAACTTGAATGGGGTTTTCGCAAAAAAAATTGTTAGCAACGACCGCTTCTAATAAGGTTATATTGGTTGCTTAGATGTCATGTTCCGTGTCTCTGAGATGAAACCTAAGATTTATCGCATGCATTAAAATAAAAGTTCGAAATTGATCATCACAGAAGATGGTTGGTTTTAGAAATAAAACAATGAGTATTTCTGAATAATTTTTATTGGTACAAACTAGCTTGTGTATTAGGTTAGGTTAGGAGGCATATACCGTGCCTCTGGGGTAAAATGTAACATTTATGGAGTATATGAATGTAAGTGTACGAAATTAACGACGATAAATCTTAGGCTTTACTGGAAGGTCTTAAGATATACTTACGTACATAACAATGTACAGGCTTTTGCACTAACATATACACTTTATTTGTAAATATGAAAAGCCATTAGGTTTCAAACATAAATTGGGAAGATATTTGCGTTTGAGTAAACAAAATAAGTGAAGATCTGTGTTTCCGCCAACCCTTTTCCTGATAGGTGTAATTAGTCTATAACCCATCTGTAATGGAGAGGTACTACATTTCTTTAAGGTTTTAAAAGTGTTGATAATTTTTCTTAATTTTGTCCATGCAACAAAGCTGCAGCGTTACACCATAAGTCCGTTTTCTGCCAGCCAGTCTGACATTTGGTCCGCGTTCGGATCAGATTTCTCTTATCAAATTAACCCAGATACTAGGACGGACATTACTCCAGTTTATTCCTAATTTATAGCCTATCTACGTATCGCTGTGAATGTAATCTCAAATATTTGTTAGATATACTGCCTTTAGCCTTGGCAAAAGCACATTCCATCTTTCAGTAGCTCCAAACTTTAAGAAACGCATTGAGCTAGACATAATATTCATGTACACAATAAAGAATTAATTTTTATGTGCTGTAAAGTTTTCATCGGGTAATAGTACTTGTGATATCAGAAAGTATATATTACTTGAAGATATTTAAACAAATAATTAGGTGTTAGTGTTGTCTTGCATCACCTTTAAGTATTTTGTGTTATCTTTACATTTTATTTGTATTTGTTCTTCAATAAGTTTACCTTTAATTTTATGTTTGTATAATTCTAATATTTCGTACATATACATTCTTTTATTTATTAAAAAACGTATTATCTCTATTTAAAAAAATTAAGTCCCTCAGTAATTTGAAAATTATACACGTTTCATACTTTGAGAACATAGAGATATGAAAATATTTTAAACATGAATAAGGGTTCAAAATATACATATGCGAAAAATTAGAAATATATAATCACAAAATTCAAGATAAATATATTAACGAAAGAATAGGTAAAATGTATTCGCGCCGTATTTTAAAATGACTTTGATGCATCAACGTGACGAAATATTTTCAAGCTATCTAATCCAATTTGCCCCCCCCCCCCACGATAAGAGAAAACGTAGCAAACTTATAGAAAGGTATAGAATCATTTTCTTTCTAAAATACATTTCGATAATTTTATTTTTATATCAGTGCATGGATAAGTAGCCAAGAGGTGCTCCTTTACAATCAATAAGACGTAGGTTTACATAAATTTGTAACATACTTAAATTCAGGGATTTCCTTACTAAACCTGAATAGGTTACAAAAGGGCCTAGCTGTGGCGAGGGAAAGGGAGCGGCGCGGCGGTTGGTACATAGTACAGCTCCCTTGCTTCGGCCACTTTCGACTGACAATCTCTTCATTCCCCACAAGTGATTTTATTACCGTAATGATTCCTTTGTTACAATATTTTGTAATAGCCACTACTTTGCTATTCATAAGAAAATGCAATCCTTTGTTGTATTTGAATACAATACCGTGTTAAAAAGTAAAATAATGTCTACACATAGTAGAAGATAAATAATACACAGACCATAGTAAAATTTTCAGAAGAAATTTTTTAAAAAATATTTATAATGTATACTAATGAAATATTTATTTTTGCATTCTTGTGAACTAAAGTGCAGTTAAACTAAACATAAATATCCTTCATTCATTGAATACCGTCCGTGGTATAACTTACTTTACTTTACTTTTTAAAACGCATATTAGAACCAACGTGCTGTGCAATAGTTAACTTAACCAGTATAAATTGATACAAATTAATATGAATTATATTCTTGATTCATTGTCATGTAAAGCATATTTTAGTAACTAGGCTATGCAACTTTAGTTAATAATGCACACTAAAAGTTTAATTTTATTTTATACCCGTAACCCATTTCATTTTGGAAAATATTTATTGCAGTATTTATTTACAAAAAACATTTAACCACAAAATTAAATTAACCTAACCTAGTAGCTTTATATTCTTATACGCAAGATGTTGACTTTTGGTATGTATTCTATTTAATGTTCTTAATATTAAACCATATTTTTATATATTTAATGTTGTAAATGGCACCCATGTTTTTTCCTGGCGAAAAACCAGTTACGGTTATCATCGCCAATCAGCAACAAAACAAAAGCAAACTATTTTAGATAAAGCAAAATAATAAATTAAAATTTTAAATAACACAAAAATGTCCTGCAGATAAGATGTGGGTGTTAATATGTGAAGATTTTGTTGTGGATGTGGTGTCAAACACCCAAGTTTTACCGTAGCTTGTAAGATGTAGCCCGTTTGAGAAAAGCGTCGTACTTCAGCCGTCGTATGGAGGGTTGATAGTTTTATACCTAAAAGCCTCTTTGTTTGGAATGCGATGATTTGTCATTTTTTACAGCCTTGATAGGTGTTAACATTGATGTTTTACGCTTGAAACATTGTAATTCGATATTTGTGACACAACGGTAACCTCGGTTGATGGTAAACGTCAATGCTGCACAGCAGAAAATATCGACATTCAAATATAGGAAATTTGACACAACGATAGTCTTAGTAAACATCGATATTGAATAATTAAAAATATTGATGTTTTGACGATTTCGACAGTCTTGGTCGATGTTAATATCGATGGTAAGCATCGATATATACACTTGAATACATCAGTGTTTGGAGTTCATATTTTTGACACAACGTTAGCCTTAGCAGATGTTTTTTCATTGTGATACTCATCTATAGCCTGGGTTTGCTGCTGATTATTGCTGAAGCACTTAACTGTCAGTAATTCAGTTTTATTTTCGCAATATACATTTTGTATTTAATAAATAGAACTTTCATGATGGCTGGGTGATTAAAAGAAAAGAAGACCCTTTTTTCAGTTCTGATTAATACAAACTGGTGATAAAATGGTCAATGCAAAACTGGAATTTAATGATATTTCAATAGATTATGTAAGTTTATCGATTGATAGACTAGTTTTGACAGTCAACGCTTTAGAATAGCTTTTTGTGCCGTTTTCTTTAACGTTGTAAAATACATACGATATGACTTTCCGATTATGGTATAAATAAAAGGTTTATAGTGAAACGTCTTCAGACGTTGTTTTCCATGGATTTGTGTTGTACGCAATGTCGCGTCGTTTTGGTCAAGGAAGTTCCGCCTACTCAGGACCGTGCTTTATCTTGACTATTTGCTATAAATAGCACAGCTTTTAATTTACAATCCCAGATCGGCTTTTGGACCTTTTATTCGCTCGACTGCTCGTTCTGTGGTAGGAAAATGTCACGTAGAACAAGGTCTATGATTTCTGATGGCGAAACTAAAAGTGTAACTTATAACTCTGCTCACTACTTTCGATAACCATTTCTGTCTTAAATATTACAACGAATATAGATGAATAGTTGTGGCGTATGTTTGATAGGATTCTTTCTTAGATTTTTTATTATTTTGATTAGGTTAGCGGGTAGACACCTCTTCACCCAATTCTATTTCAGGTAAGCCACTCTGGCAACACTATACCATAATGTATCCCTATTTCCAGAACAAGGAAATCTTTATACTCTTACATTAATCCTTCCTTATTCTATCTGCCCTCCAGTTCCTATGTTTACAAAGGGGTGTAACGGGTGAATGCCTTTTTATTACCCCGAGTAGGTGCAGTTTAATTACGGTAAGCAGAAGTGATATTCTCTACCAATGAATTTATGCCCCTATTTTAATCTCACCCATATTCTTCAATATACAGAGCCCTCGAGTCGTCTTCGATAATCCGTTAAAAACTTCATTCTCGTACAGATTCTCTCATGGATATAAGCCATAGCTAGTTCACTTAGGGGCACTTTGAAAGTTTTATTTCTTCAATATAAGGGAATTGTTAGAAGAAGCACATTGAAGTCTTTTACGGACATTAATTGCTCTCAATGCACTGTTAACTCAGTGAAATCTTTTACGGTTATTAATAGCTCTCAGTTTACTGTCAACTCAGTGAAATCTTCTACGGTTATTTATAGCACTCAGTTTACTGTCAACTCAGTGAAGTCTTATAGCTCTTAGTGCACTGTCAACTCAGTGAAGTCTTTTATGGTTATTTATAACTCTTAATCTACTGTCAACTCAGTGAAGTCTTTCACGGTTATTTATAACTCTCTGACAAGTACACTTGTCAGTGCACTGTCAACTGAGTGAAATCTTTTACGGTTATTTATAACTCTCAGTTTACTTGTCAACTTAGTGAAGTCTTTTACGAATATTTATAGCTCTCAGTGAACTGTCAACTCAGTGAAGTCTTTTACGGTTATTTATATCTCTCATTTTACTTGTCAACTCAGTGGTTTTTTACGGACATTAATAGCTCTCAGTTTACTGTCAACTCAGTGAAGTCTTTTACAGTTATTAATAGCTGTCAGTTTACTGTCAACTGCTGTAGATTAAACTATCTTGAAATATTTAAATGGATAAGAGAGATTATTTTCTTATGAAAGTTTGAAATTTATATGGAATTTGTTACAAAATTTTGAAATAATGTTTTTATAGATTAAAAAGATACTATTTATTCCTTCCGCAAGAGGACTTCAAATCCCGAAATGTTTCCCCTCGCTGTATCCTTATTTTATAACATCTCTACAAGAAGACTATGTAATTGCTTACAGTTGCTAAAGCGTCCTAAAAACAGTAAGCTACAGTTCTTGAAACATCGACCAGACGCCACACCGCGCCTTCGTTAACTTCCGCATATTTTAGTTACTAGTGAAAGTACAAGTTCTCCTTAAATTTGCCCACGTTGCAATTTTATTGTTATATATTATAACTAGTCTTATTAAACCAAACATGAATTTTCCTTTCACATATAACTACAGTTTTCCATTTTGTCACTTAAGTTTTTTATGCTCTAATCATAACACCGCCATACACTAGACGAAATGGTTTGGTCTCCTTCAGTTTTCTCATCGTTCCGTCTGCTCTTTATCTAGCAGTTGCAGAACTTCTGATTCGGGTGGAGATGAAATCTCTCTTCATGATTGTAGAGTTCATGTTCTTATCCTCTGATATTTTTGAATATTCAGATTTCGATGAATTTATTTTTTTTTTGATCTACCAAGAGGCATTAACCTGTTCCTTAGTACCTTGCTCTGGGACGTCTGAAGAATTCCTCAATTCGATGACTGCATCTGCTCCCTCTTATTACCTTGCTCTGAAACGCCTGAAGAATTCCGACATTCGATGACTGTATCTGCTTCTTCTTAGTACCTTGCTCTGGAACGTCTGAAGAATTCCGACATTCGATTACTGTATCTGCTTCCTCTTAGTACCTTGCTCTGGGACTTCTTAAGAATTCCGACATTCGATGACTCTATCTGCTCCTTCCTTGTACCTTGCGTTACAACGTCTGAAGAATTCCTACATTCTGCTCCCTCTTAGTACGTTCCTTTACAACGTCTGTAGAATTCCTACATTCGATTACTATATCTGTTTCCTCCTAGTACCTTGCTCTGGAACGTCTGAAGAATTCCGACATTCGATGACTGTATCTGCTTCCTCTTAGTACCTTGCTCTGGGACGTCTTAAGAATTCCGACATTCGATGACTGTATCTGCTTCCTCTTAGTACCTTGCTCTGGGACGTCTTAAGAATTCCTACATTCGATGACTGTATCTGGTTCCTCTTAGTACCTTGCTCTGGGTCGTCTTAAGAATTCCTACATTCGATGACTGTATCTGGTTCCTCTTAGTACCTTGCTCTGGGACGTCTTAAGAATTCCTACATTCGATGACTGTATCTGCTTCCTCTTAGTACCGCGCTCTGGAACGTCTTAAGAATTCCTACATTCGATGACTGTATCTGCTTCCTCTTAGTACCTTGCTCTGGAACGTCTTAAAAATTGCTACATTTGATGACTGTATCTGCTTCCTCTTAGTACCTTGCTCTGGGACGTCTTAAGAATTCCTACATTCGATGACTGTATCTGCTTCCTCTTAGTACCGCGCTCTGGAACGTCTTAAGAATTCCTACATTCGATGACTGTATCTGCTTCCTGTTAGTACCTTGCTCTGGAACGTCTTAAGAATGCCTACATTCGATGACTCTATCTGCTTCCTCTTAGTACCTTGCTCTGGGACGTCTTAAGAATTCCTACATTCGATGACTGTATCTGCTTCCTCTTAGTACCGCGCTCTGGAACGTCTTAAGAATTCCTACATTCGATGACTGTATCTGCTTCCTGTTAGTACCTTGCTCTGGAACGTCTTAAGAATTCCTACATTCGATGACTGTATCTGCTTCCTCTTAGTACCGCGCTCTGGGACGTCTTAAGAATTCCTACATTCGATGACTGTATCTGCTTCCTCCTAGTACCGCGCTCTGGAACGTCTTAAGAATTCCTACATTCGATGACTGTATCTACTTCCTCTTAGTACCGCGCTCTGGGACGTCTTAAGAATTCCTACATTCGATGACTGTATCTGCTTCCTCTTAGTACCGCGCTCTGGAACGTCTTAAGAATTCCTACATTCGATGACTGTATCTGCTTCCTCTTAGTACCTTGCTCCGGGACGTCTTAAGAATTCCTACATTCGATGACTGTATCTGCTTCCTCTTAGTACCGCGCTCTGGTACGTCTTAAGAATTCCTACATTCGATGACTGTATCTGCTTCCTCTTAGTACCGCGCTCTGGTACGTCTTAAGAATTCCTACATTCGATGACTGTATCTGCTTCCTGTCAGTACCTTGCTCCGGGACGTCTTAAGAATTCCTACATTCGATGACTGTATCTGCTTCCTCTTAGTACCGCGCTCTGGTACGTCTTAAGAATTCCTACATTCGATGACTGTATCTGCTTCCTCTTAGTACCGCGCTCTGGTACGTCTTAAGAATTCCTACATTCGATGACTGTATCTGCTTCCTGTCAGTACCTTGCTCTGGAACGTCTTAAGAATTCCTACATTCGATGACAGTAGATCGCGCCCTAGACTAGGACAGCCACCCCTAAACTCGGCCGCTACGTAACCTAGGACTATAGGGGTAGTTTTGGATGATGCTCAAGGTCATCCCGGCCGTGACCCCAGACCAAGGGGTGGTTTCGACCACGTTCAGAGGGGTAGGGGGTAGTTTTTTGAAAAAAAAAAAAAAAAATTTGCCGCTACGTAACCTAGGACTATAGGGGTAGTTTTGGATGATGCAGGAGGTCATCGCGGCCCCGACCCCAGACCCGGGGGTGGTTTCGACCGCGTCTAGAGGGTTGGGGGGTAATGTTTCGAAAAAAAAATTTATTTTAACCTAACTCGGCCGCTACGTAACCTAGGACTATAGGGGTAGTTTTGGATGTTGCAGAGGCTTGACGCCTACCCTCACCCAACCCCTAAGGGCGGTTTTGACCATGCCTAGAGGGGCGGTAAATGGAAAAAACTAATTCCAACCAGCTAACCTAAGCTAGCCAAAATGGATCAAACCTAACCTAACCTACGTGTAGGGGGTGACCTCGGCCACGTTCAGGACCATACCCGGGGGATGCTGCGGGGGTTGATTGGGGGTGGGGGGTAGTTTTCGAAAAAATTTTGGAAAAATGTTTCTTGACCGATAGGGTGAGTTTAGAGTCTATTACGGGCTGCTGAGGGGTAGTTTCACCTAGGGGTAGTTTTTACAAAAAATACGAAATTGCCGAAAATCGGTCGGTTTGATCGAATGGCTGTATGGGATACGTGCAGAGGCTCTTTTTGACAGTTGCGGGGGCTGTTTCACCTAGGGGTAGTTTTTACAAAAAATATGAAATTGCCGAAAATCGATCGGTTGAATCAAATGACCGTATATGGTATGGTTAAAGTCTATTATGGACCGTTGTGGGGCGGATTGCCAAAAATAATCGGGGTCCTAGGTAAAATCCACCCGGGCGTTAGTTGAACCCACCATGGTAGAGCCAATATGGAGCACGCTATCGGTTAAAGCCAAACCGAGCCCAGCCACCCGGCAGCTAGGCCTTAGGTAAAGCTAACACGGAGCTAGCCCTCGGGTACGGACATCTCAAGGCCGACCCTTAGGTAAAGAAACCCCGGAATAGCTCCGGTGGTGGGGTAACTTTTGGAAAGATTTAACGGTTATCTGATGACGTATCAGCGCCTGAGCGAGTCTAGGCAAGTAGTAGGCATACCCCAACTATAGTGTTCTACCCTAAATAAATTGGCGGATGCAGGGCAAGGGGCAAACCTGCAGAGTTAACACACTATCTTGGAGGTAGACCCACCCAAACCTCGGGCATAGCATCCCTGCAGCGGGGATTTAGCCAACCCAAGGCAGGCCCTTAAGTAAAGCCACCCGAGGAAAAGGCTTAAGGTAAAGCTACCTTGGAGCCTGGTCTTAGGTAAAGCCTCTTTGGAGGTAGACTTTAAGTAAAGCTACCCAAGAGTCCGGCCAGGCTGGTTGCCATATCAATTACAACCTATCGCCCATGACAAATACCTCCACCAAGTCCTAGGTAAAGCCATCCGGGTGTCAGACCATAGGTAAAGTAACCGCGGAGTCGGGCGTGAGGTAAAGCCAGCTAGGCCTTAGGTAAAGCTACCACTGAGGCAGACCATCGGTAAAGCCACTCAGGACATAGGAATAGTCTATACGGAGCATGGCCTCAGGTAAAAGCCATCCCGAAGACAGCCGATAGGTAAAGTAACCCCGGAATCTTACATTAAGTGAGGGTGGTTATCAAATGAAATTACCAAAAATGATCGGCTACATCAAACGACCAACATTCCAACTAAACACTAATTGTAACCGACCAACCGAGCGCAAATAGTCAACAAGTTGAATCGACCAATCACATTGCAGGGGCCCGGTAGGCTTACGCAAACGGTCGCTGTAAGACGTGAAAGCCCATATACCATGTTAAACCAATATATATGATAGTCCACATAATGTGTTAAACAAACATGCAGGCCTAGATACATACTATGCTAGGCCAACATACAAGGGCCTACCATGTCTGTAAACCACAGCCCAAACCCTTATGACCTGAGCTATTTTCACCTCCTCTATCAGGTTGATCCTGGCAACCGTCTAATATGGGAGGTACTATAGGGTACATCTACCAATGCATAACCTATCAAGCCCACGTAAAGGTTTATGACGTATCGGCGTTCGAGTGACTTAGGTATTAGGCCCTCCATAACTAGAGGGGGCAAGGGTTATGATTGTCAAAATTTGTCTATGCTACAAAATAATAAACAAAGCAATAAAGCCCTGTCGTTTCAGGGAATACGCTCGACCGGGTGCTTGACATGTACAGACTTGCAGAGATAACGCATTATCTAAAAACCGCAACGACGACCGGTGACCGCTATAGCAGGCATAAAAACCAGCACGGCTGTGTCGTTGTGAATCTAGGCACGTGTCTATGTTTTGATTACTGTATCAATTTACTATGTAATGTCGGCATACCAAGGCCTACATATATAATCAGAAATCAGTGTAAATAATCAAATAGCCTCAGTGGATATATCCTATAGCTGTAAATGTATCTAGATATAAAGGTATATATGGAGAAACACTAATAATGAGGCCTATCACAAAACGTGAATAAAAATATGATATAAAACGATCCTAAAACGATGCTAAGCCATCGTGCTATCATACATAGACGTATATACCATGTTAAGCTAACATAATGTGTTAAACAAATATGCGTGTAAACCTGCATACATGCTAAGCCGACATACATGAATCCCTAAATGTGCCTACTATGTCGGTAAACCACTGGCCAAAGCCTATATGATCTGAGCCTGACACACATTTACACCTCGTCTATCAGGTAGAACCTGGCAACTGTATAATACGGGAAGTACTATATGGTATAGCTAACAATGCATAACCTATCACGCCCATGACGGTCAACAAATATTACAATATAATTAAAAAGTTACGCAACCTATATACATACAATGCTAAACCAACATTCAGGCATATATACTATGTTAAACCAGCATGTAATATACTCTACATAGTCATATATACGCTGTTAAACCAATATGCAGGTTAACCTATATTAGGCAAATATCCCCGTTACCCACATAGGCCTATATAATATGTTAAGCCAGGATGAATGATAGCTTATATAGTGTGTTAAACAAATATGCTTGTAAACCTACATAAATAATATGCTAGGCCTAAACAGATATGCGTGTAAACCCACATAAATACTATGCTAACCAACATGGATGCTATCCTACATAGGCTTATATACTATGTTAGGCCTGCATACGTAATTACCCTATATAGTGTGTTAAATAAATATGCGTGTAAACCAAATAAATACTATACTAAGCCAACATGCATGCTATCATACTATGTTAGGCCTACATAATGTGTTAAACATATATGTGTATAAGCCTGCATAGATATTATGCTAAGAAGACATGGGCCTACAAAGTATAACACATTATATCCAGTGCATAGTTTAGCTAATGGTTATCACACACACTATCCTACAAGCTACCCACAAATTAATACCTGATACATAGCCTGGGTAATCATTAACACATAAAATGCCCCAACACATAATATCCGGTGCATAGCCTCGCTAAATAAGCATAAACTCCCCAAAATTGGCTTATCAATTATGTGTGGTCTAGATATAGTCACACATGTCATTTCAAAAGTCAGCCGGAAAGAAACACTACCCTGGTATATAATATGTTAAACCAGCAAGCAATATACTCTAAATAGCCGTATATACGCTGTTAAACAAATATGCGTGTAAACCGAATAAATACTATGGTAAGCCAACACGCATGCTATCATAGATAGACGTATGTACTATGTTAGGCCTACATACCGCGTTAAACAAACATGTGTGTAAGCCTGTATAGATATTATGCTAAGAAGACACGGGCCTGAACACATTATATCCAGTGTATAGTTTAGCTAATGGTTATCACACAGTAGCCTGACTACAACTTGCCCACATAATACCCGACACATAGCTAGACTAATCATTAACACATAGTATCCGATGCATAGCCCGACGATGGGTTAACATATAGTATCCGATAAGTAGCTTGAGAATGCCCCAACACATAATATCCGGTGCATAGCCTCGCTAATGGTTAGCACATAGTAGCTGATGCTGAGCCTGGCTACGGAATATCACATATTATCTGATGTGTAGCCTGACTAATGGCTAACACAGCTAGGCTAATGATTAACATAAAGTATCCAATGCATGGCTTGGGTAATGTATATAGTTAGCCTACATTCTGTGTTATCTGTGTAAACTCACATACTATGCTAAGCCGGTTATCCATAGACACAAATCTATGGTGATGCAAGAGTAACCAGCACCCTGACAACAGATACCTAGCATGATCATAGCCTACATTGCCTGATAACAGATACCTAGCCTGACCATAGCCTACATAGCTAGACAAAAGATACATAACTAGACAATAGATACCTAGCCTGACAACAGACACCAACCCTGGAATCAAATACATAGCCCGACAAACGATGCATAGCCCGACAAGGGCTAGCACATAGTATCCGAGGTATAGAATGACTAACGGTTAACACATGGTATCCAAAGCATAACTAGGCTAGTGAATAACTAATGGTTAGTTTGACTATGGTTAACACACACAGCGTCCGATGCATAGCTTAGCTAATGGATAACACATAGTAACCTAGGCCTAGCCTGAATAGGGCTAACACATAGTACCCGATGAATGGCTCGACTAAGGCCAACACACAGTATCCGATGCACAACCTAGGATCGAATATGACGTCATCCAGGTGGAGAACAAGATGGTGGCTATGTTGATACCGTGATGGCCAGTGTAGGCTAGATCAAATAACCGGCGTTTCAACCAAACTACTGTCTTACGCTAAGTTTAACCAACCAACATACGTGAAGTTCAAACGAACAGCATTGACACCAAGTCCAAATAGGCTATGGCGGCTATGCCCAGATCAGCGTTTCAGCTAATCAAAATGAAAAACTTACGCTAATCAACCAACATCTACACCGAAGTCAAATGGGTTATGGTTAGTGAAGGCACCGGCAAAAGCCCTAGACATAATTATAGCTATCAACGCGTACCAAAACAGCTATGCAGAAACCGTCAGGGCCATTACACATATTGTCCAGGTATGTTCTCCATCAAACCGAGACTTTAGACACCATCTCTGTAAAACAGCTACCAATTTATACTCTACCACAATAGGTATGTCAAAACTGTTACCGGCTCATAATCTAAGACAGTGGTTACGTAACGCCCTTTATCAATTTAAGACCTTAAGAGATATCTTCGTAAAGACAGCCACAATAGTTACGTTAGAGCTAACGCTGCTCACCCTACCATAATAGCTACGTACAGAAGGTTAATATTGTATAACCTATCACAAGACTTATGTAAAAACAGCTATGCATAACCTGTCACACAATAACTGCGTAAAGGCAGCTAACAAGGCCTACCCCATTACAATAGCTACGAAAAGATAACATCCAATACATACCCTATCATATTAGCTATGTAAAGACAGCTAAAGATGCATAACCTAACTCAGTAATGATTGCTATTAAATAATGAACCATTACACTAGCCACGTAAAGACAGCCACCAACACCACAATAGCTACGTAAAAACAGTTATCGATCCGTGACCAAGATAATACCTACGTAAGACCTATATCAGTGCTAAGACAATAGCTCCGTAAGGA
The DNA here is from genome assembly GCA_036971475.1 of Prosapia bicincta. Taxonomy (NCBI): domain Eukaryota; kingdom Metazoa; phylum Arthropoda; class Insecta; order Hemiptera; family Cercopidae; genus Prosapia; species Prosapia bicincta. The sequence goes on along the minus strand of JBAIZL010000005.1, from coordinate 158,332,720 downwards.
AAACCTACCACCTCATGAACTACGACAACAGCAAGGTGTGGACGGCTACCAATACATTACTTATCACAGCTACCAACACATAACTCGGCACACTAGCTAAGTAAATAGCGCTGCGATTGAATAGCCTATCACACAGGCTAATTGAGGGTCACTAACTAAACCATCACAATATCTCTGTACATGGCAGATGGCGTGATGATCCTCATCTTTATCGCACACCTAACAGTAGGTTAGAAGCACTCTGGCTAGCTTAGGTTAGTGGGTTGAAAATAATTTTTTCTAAAAACTACGCCTCTAGACGTGGTTGAACACCCAACAGTAGGTTAGGTTAGAAGCACTCTGGCTAGCTTAGGTTAGTGGGTTGAAGATAATTTTTCCTAAAAACTACCCCTCTAGACGTGGTTGAACCCTCCCCCAAGGCTACGATCAAGGTCACATCGACCACCTGCATCATCCAAAACCACCCCTAACTTTCAAAGGTTGGTCGTATCTCCATCACGGGCATCACTGACCTGTGGTTGTAGAAGTTAGGGGTGGTTTTGGATGATGCAGGCGGTCGATGTGACCTTGATCGTAGCCTTGGGGGAGGGTTCAACCACGTCTAGAGGGGTAGTTTTTAGGAAAAATTATCTTCAACCCACTAACCTAAGCTAGCCAGAGTGCTTCTAACCTAACCTACTGTTGGGTGTTCAACCACGTCTAGAGGCGTAGTTTTTAGAAAAAATTATTTTCAACCCACTAACCTAAGCTAGCCAGAGTGCTTCTAACCTACTGTTAGGTGTGCGATAAAGATGAGGATCATCACGCCATCTGCCATGTACAGAGATGTTGTGATGGTTTAGTTAGTGACCCTCAATTAGCCTGTGTGATAGGCTATTCAATCGCAGCGCTATTTACTTAGCTAGTGTGCCGAGTTATGTGTTGGTAGCTGTGATAAGTAATGTATTGGTAGCCGTCCACACCTTGCTGTTGTCGTAGTTCATGAGGTGGTAGGTTTTCCTTACGGAGCTATTGTCTTAGCACTGATATAGGTCTTACGTAGGTATTATCTTGGTCACGGATCGATAACTGTTTTTACGTAGCTATTGTGGTGTTGGTGGCTGTCTTTACGTGGCTAGTGTAATGGTTCATTATTTAATAGCAATCATTACTGAGTTAGGTTATGCATCTTTAGCTGTCTTTACATAGCTAATATGATAGGGTATGTATTGGATGTTATCTTTTCGTAGCTATTGTAATGGGGTAGGCCTTGTTAGCTGCCTTTACGCAGTTATTGTGTGACAGGTTATGCATAGCTGTTTTTACATAAGTCTTGTGATAGGTTATACAATATTAACCTTCTGTACGTAGCTATTATGGTAGGGTGAGCAGCGTTAGCTCTAACGTAACTATTGTGGCTGTCTTTACGAAGATATCTCTTAAGGTCTTAAATTGATAAAGGGCGTTACGTAACCACTGTCTTAGATTATGAGCCGGTAACAGTTTTGACATACCTATTGTGGTAGAGTATAAATTGGTAGCTGTTTTACAGAGATGGTGTCTAAAGTCTCGGTTTGATGGAGAACATACCTGGACAATATGTGTAATGGCCCTGACGGTTTCTGCATAGCTGTTTTGGTACGCGTTGATAGCTATAATTATGTCTAGGGCTTTTGCCGGTGCCTTCACTAACCATAACCCATTTGACTTCGGTGTAGATGTTGGTTGATTAGCGTAAGTTTTTCATTTTGATTAGCTGAAACGCTGATCTGGGCATAGCCGCCATAGCCTATTTGGACTTGGTGTCAATGCTGTTCGTTTGAACTTCACGTATGTTGGTTGGTTAAACTTAGCGTAAGACAGTAGTTTGGTTGAAACGCCGGTTATTTGATCTAGCCTACACTGGCCATCACGGTATCAACATAGCCACCATCTTGTTCTCCACCTGGATGACGTCATATTCGATCCTAGGTTGTGCATCGGATACTGTGTGTTGGCCTTAGTCGAGCCATTCATCGGGTACTATGTGTTAGCCCTATTCAGGCTAGGCCTAGGTTACTATGTGTTATCCATTAGCTAAGCTATGCATCGGACGCTGTGTGTGTTAACCATAGTCAAACTAACCATTAGTTATTCACTAGCCTAGTTATGCTTTGGATACCATGTGTTAACCGTTAGTCATTCTATACCTCGGATACTATGTGCTAGCCCTTGTCGGGCTATGCATCGTTTGTCGGGCTATGTATTTGATTCCAGGGTTGGTGTCTGTTGTCAGGCTAGGTATCTATTGTCTAGTTATGTATCTTTTGTCTAGCTATGTAGGCTATGGTCAGGCTAGGTATCTGTTATCAGGCAATGTAGGCTATGATCATGCTAGGTATCTGTTGTCAGGGTGCTGGTTACTCTTGCATCACCATAGATTTGTGTCTATGGATAACCGGCTTAGCATAGTATGTGAGTTTACACAGATAACACAGAATGTAGGCTAACTATATACATTACCCAAGCCATGCATTGGATACTTTATGTTAATCATTAGCCTAGCTGTGTTAGCCATTAGTCAGGCTACACATCAGATAATATGTGATATTCCGTAGCCAGGCTCAGCATCAGCTACTATGTGCTAACCATTAGCGAGGCTATGCACCGGATATTATGTGTTGGGGCATTCTCAAGCTACTTATCGGATACTATATGTTAACCCATCGTCGGGCTATGCATCGGATACTATGTGTTAATGATTAGTCTAGCTATGTGTCGGGTATTATGTGGGCAAGTTGTAGTCAGGCTACTGTGTGATAACCATTAGCTAAACTATACACTGGATATAATGTGTTCAGGCCCGTGTCTTCTTAGCATAATATCTATACAGGCTTACACACATGTTTGTTTAACGCGGTATGTAGGCCTAACATAGTACATACGTCTATCTATGATAGCATGCGTGTTGGCTTACCATAGTATTTATTCGGTTTACACGCATATTTGTTTAACAGCGTATATACGGCTATTTAGAGTATATTGCTTGCTGGTTTAACATATTATATACCAGGGTAGTGTTTCTTTCCGGCTGACTTTTGAAATGACATGTGTGACTATATCTAGACCACACATAATTGATAAGCCAATTTTGGGGAGTTTATGCTTATTTAGCGAGGCTATGCACCGGATATTATGTGTTGGGGCATTTTATGTGTTAATGATTACCCAGGCTATGTATCAGGTATTAATTTGTGGGTAGCTTGTAGGATAGTGTGTGTGATAACCATTAGCTAAACTATGCACTGGATATAATGTGTTATACTTTGTAGGCCCATGTCTTCTTAGCATAATATCTATGCAGGCTTATACACATATATGTTTAACACATTATGTAGGCCTAACATAGTATGATAGCATGCATGTTGGCTTAGTATAGTATTTATTTGGTTTACACGCATATTTATTTAACACACTATATAGGGTAATTACGTATGCAGGCCTAACATAGTATATAAGCCTATGTAGGATAGCATCCATGTTGGTTAGCATAGTATTTATGTGGGTTTACACGCATATCTGTTTAGGCCTAGCATATTATTTATGTAGGTTTACAAGCATATTTGTTTAACACACTATATAAGCTATCATTCATCCTGGCTTAACATATTATATAGGCCTATGTGGGTAACGGGGATATTTGCCTAATATAGGTTAACCTGCATATTGGTTTAACAGCGTATATATGACTATGTAGAGTATATTACATGCTGGTTTAACATAGTATATATGCCTGAATGTTGGTTTAGCATTGTATGTATATAGGTTGCGTAACTTTTTAATTATATTGTAATATTTGTTGACCGTCATGGGCGTGATAGGTTATGCATTGTTAGCTATACCATATAGTACTTCCCGTATTATACAGTTGCCAGGTTCTACCTGATAGACGAGGTGTAAATGTGTGTCAGGCTCAGATCATATAGGCTTTGGCCAGTGGTTTACCGACATAGTAGGCACATTTAGGGATTCATGTATGTCGGCTTAGCATGTATGCAGGTTTACACGCATATTTGTTTAACACATTATGTTAGCTTAACATGGTATATACGTCTATGTATGATAGCACGATGGCTTAGCATCGTTTTAGGATCGTTTTATATCATATTTTTATTCACGTTTTGTGATAGGCCTCATTATTAGTGTTTCTCCATATATACCTTTATATCTAGATACATTTACAGCTATAGGATATATCCACTGAGGCTATTTGATTATTTACACTGATTTCTGATTATATATGTAGGCCTTGGTATGCCGACATTACATAGTAAATTGATACAGTAATCAAAACATAGACACGTGCCTAGATTCACAACGACACAGCCGTGCTGGTTTTTATGCCTGCTATAGCGGTCACCGGTCGTCGTTGCGGTTTTTAGATAATGCGTTATCTCTGCAAGTCTGTACATGTCAAGCACCCGGTCGAGCGTATTCCCTGAAACGACAGGGCTTTATTGCTTTGTTTATTATTTTGTAGCATAGACAAATTTTGACAATCATAACCCTTGCCCCCTCTAGTTATGGAGGGCCTAATACCTAAGTCACTCGAACGCCGATACGTCATAAACCTTTACGTGGGCTTGATAGGTTATGCATTGGTAGATGTACCCTATAGTACCTCCCATATTAGACGGTTGCCAGGATCAACCTGATAGAGGAGGTGAAAATAGCTCAGGTCATAAGGGTTTGGGCTGTGGTTTACAGACATGGTAGGCCCTTGTATGTTGGCCTAGCATAGTATGTATCTAGGCCTGCATGTTTGTTTAACACATTATGTGGACTATCATATATATTGGTTTAACATGGTATATGGGCTTTCACGTCTTACAGCGACCGTTTGCGTAAGCCTACCGGGCCCCTGCAATGTGATTGGTCGATTCAACTTGTTGACTATTTGCGCTCGGTTGGTCGGTTACAATTAGTGTTTAGTTGGAATGTTGGTCGTTTGATGTAGCCGATCATTTTTGGTAATTTCATTTGATAACCACCCTCACTTAATGTAAGATTCCGGGGTTACTTTACCTATCGGCTGTCTTCGGGATGGCTTTTACCTGAGGCCATGCTCCGTATAGACTATTCCTATGTCCTGAGTGGCTTTACCGATGGTCTGCCTCAGTGGTAGCTTTACCTAAGGCCTAGCTGGCTTTACCTCACGCCCGACTCCGCGGTTACTTTACCTATGGTCTGACACCCGGATGGCTTTACCTAGGACTTGGTGGAGGTATTTGTCATGGGCGATAGGTTGTAATTGATATGGCAACCAGCCTGGCCGGACTCTTGGGTAGCTTTACTTAAAGTCTACCTCCAAAGAGGCTTTACCTAAGACCAGGCTCCAAGGTAGCTTTACCTTAAGCCTTTTCCTCGGGTGGCTTTACTTAAGGGCCTGCCTTGGGTTGGCTAAATCCCCGCTGCAGGGATGCTATGCCCGAGGTTTGGGTGGGTCTACCTCCAAGATAGTGTGTTAACTCTGCAGGTTTGCCCCTTGCCCTGCATCCGCCAATTTATTTAGGGTAGAACACTATAGTTGGGGTATGCCTACTACTTGCCTAGACTCGCTCAGGCGCTGATACGTCATCAGATAACCGTTAAATCTTTCCAAAAGTTACCCCACCACCGGAGCTATTCCGGGGTTTCTTTACCTAAGGGTCGGCCTTGAGATGTCCGTACCCGAGGGCTAGCTCCGTGTTAGCTTTACCTAAGGCCTAGCTGCCGGGTGGCTGGGCTCGGTTTGGCTTTAACCGATAGCGTGCTCCATATTGGCTCTACCATGGTGGGTTCAACTAACGCCCGGGTGGATTTTACCTAGGACCCCGATTATTTTTGGCAATCCGCCCCACAACGGTCCATAATAGACTTTAACCATACCATATACGGTCATTTGATTCAACCGATCGATTTTCGGCAATTTCATATTTTTTGTAAAAACTACCCCTAGGTGAAACAGCCCCCGCAACTGTCAAAAAGAGCCTCTGCACGTATCCCATACAGCCATTCGATCAAACCGACCGATTTTCGGCAATTTCGTATTTTTTGTAAAAACTACCCCTAGGTGAAACTACCCCTCAGCAGCCCGTAATAGACTCTAAACTCACCCTATCGGTCAAGAAACATTTTTCCAAAATTTTTTCGAAAACTACCCCCCACCCCCAATCAACCCTCGCAGCATCCCCCGGGTATGGTCCTGAACGTGGCCGAGGTCACCCCCTACACGTAGGTTAGGTTAGGTTTGATCCATTTTGGCTAGCTTAGGTTAGCTGGTTGGAATTAGTTTTTTCCATTTACCGCCCCTCTAGGCATGGTCAAAACCGCCCTTAGGGGTTGGGTGAGGGTAGGCGTCAAGCCTCTGCAACATCCAAAACTACCCCTATAGTCCTAGGTTACGTAGCGGCCGAGTTAGGTTAAAATAAATTTTTTTTTCGAAACATTACCCCCCAACCCTCTAGACGCGGTCGAAACCACCCCCGGGTCTGGGGTCGGGGCCGCGATGACCTCCTGCATCATCCAAAACTACCCCTATAGTCCTAGGTTACGTAGCGGCAAATTTTTTTTTTTTTTTTTCAAAAAACTACCCCCTACCCCTCTGAACGTGGTCGAAACCACCCCTTGGTCTGGGGTCACGGCCGGGATGACCTTGAGCATCATCCAAAACTACCCCTATAGTCCTAGGTTACGTAGCGGCCGAGTTTAGGGGTGGCTGTCCTAGTCTAGGGCGCGATCTACTGATGACTGTATCTGCTTCCTCTTAGTACCTTGCTCTGGGACGTTTTAACGTCTAACATATCTTAATTTGTAGTAAATTCCATGACAGCCTTGTCGGACGTCCATACAACCAGTTTCTGTATGTCATTTGTAACTCCGTAAAAACTCATTCATTTTATCTCCTGGTTCTAAAAATGTGTATTTTCTATTTCTCGTCTTTTAGCTTGTCTTTATGCGCACAAAAAACTTGTTTCAACACATTGGTTGATTTTCTGGGCTCTTATTTTGTTCTTACCTTATTCTTATCGATACAGTAAAGTATCGATATTTCGAGGTTCCATTAAATTTCGAGCCTATTTCTATTTGAGCCTATTTCATCTATTAGAAAGAAAATGATGAGCCTGGCTTCAAAGAAATGTTTATAGCCATACGGTGTGCAATGGAAATGAGTCGGACTTCCATGAAATGTTTACATCAATACGGTATGCAAAAGAAATGAGTTGGGCTTCCAATAAATGTTTATAGGAATACGGTATACAAAGGAAATGAGTTGGGCTCTCAATAAATGTTTACATCAATACGGTATGTAGAGGAAATGAGTTGGGCTTCTAATAAATGTTCATATAAAGTTCTATAAACTTTTTAGTGCATTTTAAATTGTAGTATTAAGGTTCATTATAACTCCTATGTTTTTAATGCACAGTAAGTAACGTATTTCCGTGTAATCGAGTGTTCGGTGATTCGATGGGGGTTTATCTCAAATTATTGAGATGCTACTATATCACAGAAATTATTATTGTTATTGTTATTATATATTAATTTTATTAATAATTATTTATTATATTTATGTAATTAAATAATAATTTTTATTTTAATATTAAAATAGTTTAAGAATTAAAACTATTATTAAACTACCGTTTTTAATATTATTAATAATATTATTATTAAAAGTAAAGAAGTATCTTTATGAAGGATAGTTACATTTATTTAACGTTTATTTTTAACAGTGTTTGCACTGTTCATAACAGCGTTTCAGTTAGATCATCATTTTCAAACGCATTAACCTGTGAATAATCGTTGGTACAAACATTTAAATAGTCTTGGCGGAGAGGCCTTGTGCAACATTAAAGGTTTGCATTCTTAACCCCTTTTATTTGTCAGTGTAACTGTTTTCCTTTGGATTATTTATTCTCCTTACATAATTGGCATTCTTGGAATTTTATTACTGATTTTAAACTTTGAAATGCCATCACCCTAATGTATATAAATGCTCAGTTATTATTAATTTTTATTAATTAAAACAATCGTTGTTAAAAAGCGTTTTAAAAACTTTTTAATTATTAAAGAATTCGTAGAACGTTAAATATGTACGGATGAACAACAATGTTGACAAATAGATGATTGAGCCTGCATACGGCTAATACGGGGCCAAAAGGCCAGTAGACGGAACCGCATTATAAATGAGCAGAACCTAACTAACATTGGCCTATATATAAGTGTTTGCGATCAGACACCTGAAATGATGTTAGTACTAAAATAGCAATTTATAGCAATAATATTAACAGCAAATTGTGTGACGGAAATTGGTATGAATTCGATCAGATCGTCTATTCTATCAATTTAGATAAATTTTGTAATTTCGAAACTGTTTAGTAAACAAAAATCATTAAAAATATTGACAGTTTTGTAGTAGGCCTAATACAAAGCCTGCATTGTTACATAAGGTGTAGGGTGTTGACGAAATTCGATTAAGATGAAGTTATGAAGTTTAAAGTAACAATTTGGACATTCTGCACTAAACAGGGGCAGTAAATTAACGAGGAATAAAATGGAATTCGTCATTGCAGTACTCGTTATTGCAACAAGAACTACTAAAGTGCCCCCATTGTATTTTTTGTACGTAATTTTCCATTTAATAGTACCTACAATCGCCTTTTGTTACATTTCTGTCATAGATTTTAATTCACCAGTTTACATTAAAATGTTTCCCTCTCGATTTTTGACAGAGTCTGTGTTATCAGAGTTTTTATTATTCGAAATACACATAGCATCTTATAATCGGAGCTCTACTGTATTATGATCAAGCTGTGTTGTTTTCTTTAATGCCTATCGTTAGCATGATATTTCGGGAATTGGTCGCTTACAGACTCCTCCCAATGACCTCAGCATAGAGTAATCAAAAAATAGTTCACATGTGGGATGTTTCAATCGACTGCTATTACCGAAAATAATAATTTTTTTCAATTTCTGTGTTATCGAAGTGATTATATATGTTACTGTTAATGGTTTACAGTACTCTACTGTGATCGTCGTATACTTGGAACTTTTACCTTCATACATGCAGCAAATCTTAGGTTTCATCTCAAAGACAGTGTAAATGTCGACAACCCTGACCTTTTTTTAAAATTTAAGTAAGCTAAACCTCCTAACCTTAAATAAAAAAATTTGATTTAAACCCTTATGTACCTTGCAACTGTAGAGAAATCATCTTCAGAGGAAATTATTACAAAAATAAATCAAAAATGAAAAGAAAATTGTTCTGGGTTTGGTTAAAGTAGTTACTGATCTAACACAGCTTATTAAATGCCAAATAAGAAGGTAAATACTAATCCAGTTTGTGAAAAATAATTGAAATATGTAAGTTTTTGATTGATTTGTAATTGAATTAAATTATTAAGAAATACTCATTGTATTATTCTGAAAACCAACATTTACCCATCGTCATTGGTAAAATCTAGGATCGCCCAAACTCTAATGGTAAAAGCCCGAAAATTGGTCTTACATTTAGCAACACATGTTGGTAAGTCCTAAGAATTACCATATACGGGCTTTAAAACAATATACGTTTTTTTGAAAATAAAACAGCAATAATTAAAATAATTTAGTTTAAAAATAAAAGAAGAAGAGTCATCACATTTTGAAAGTGTTTATAAGTTCCATTTCAAATTTATGGTGTGTAAATATGTGGTTTTATAATGGATAATTGGTTTTTTAATTTATTATGAAACGCATTGTTGTTTTTAAAGTATTGCTCAAATGACCTTGAAAAGTATTGTAATGCAATTGTATTGATTCATTATACACCGTCATGGAACCGGGTTTGCATTCTTTGTTAACGTTTCTCTTTGGGCATGTCAAACGTGGAATGCGCTGGGCTAATATAACAATAAGCATCTGCCCCTGAACTGTGGAATGCAGACAGGACAGATGGTAAAGGAAGACATCACCCTCACAGAGACGGCCTTGAGTAGTGGGGGGAAAGTATTGGTAGTGAGTAGTGAGTAGTGTGTACATTCTTTAAGCAACAGTTGTACTGCGTCAGTTACGTAGGAAAGGCCGGTAGTTTGTTCAAATAACCCAGTTTACACATTATTGTGACTTGTGATTTAGAAAGTACTTTCTTCTTTATTCATATTGTGAAGCCTATTTGAATAAATTATATTCTTCAAATTTAGACAATAGGTAAGCAATTAATTTTAAAAGTTAAATAATTTTTTTAAAAGTTTTTGTGATTTTAAAATATATTCAAATTTATTTATAGCATTCAAAAATTATAACATCATATGTATAGGGAAATTGAGAACAATTTTAAATAACAAGAGCATTTGTAAATTAAAAATTGTAAAGCAGAAAGATTCAAACAATTTTTAACGAACAGTTATTTAATATTCATATACAATAAAAGTATGTTGGTTTATTTGTAAACGGTGAGGCCGAAACTTGTTTCTAAACTAGGGTAAAATTACTAGTAAAAGCAGGCATATTTTTTAACTAGAAACTAATCATTTCTTTTGTAACTTCATTTTTAGAGTTAATGTTTTAATAAGGCAGAAGAAGTACAATTATTTGCAGGCACCTTTTTTAAATAAATTAAATTTACAAATCTATACAGAGCACAGTAGCGTAATTATAATAAATGAACAACAATAACCCTTACTACAAATATTTAATTACCCTTGATGTACATTTCGCGGAACAGTATATTATAACCTTCTGATGATGCTAACAGTGTTAGCGAAATGTACACCAAGGGTATTTAAATATTTTGTAGCAAGGGTTAATGTTGTCCATTTATTAAATTAAATTTAGTTATTTAAAAACTAGTCTACCTGTGAACAACCTGTTAAGCAGATCAAATGGTATTCAACGTTGACATTTTTTCGCATACACTACTCAAACATTCAAGTAATATTTTCCTTAACAAGAAACAGCTTCTTGTTTTTTCTAACAAGGAACGGGTATTTGAGCTCTTTAGTACTGCTTAAAGATCGTGAAACGTTACTTCAGAGCAACAAAACATAAATATGTACAAAGTATCCCGTTAGATTAGATTTGGTTATAAAAAAGTTTTATAAGTTGACCGAGGTTAAAACTGGCGGGACAACACTATCTTCACGCTGACATTTTATAAACTGAGTGTCTATTTAAATGCGGCAAGGGTATGGTCCGGCGTTTCACTATAAACATTTTCTTCATAGCTGGTTCATGCTTTAATTATTCTATATTTAAACCTTCCTAAACCAGATGGTTTATAGCTATATTTCGATACAGGTAGTAGTAGAAAAAACTTTTTTGTATGGTTAGATCAACATATCTTAAAGGAAAAAAACGAAGAAAATTGAATACCATTTGATCGATTTACCTGCTGACACTGGCGTATATAGAGGGGATATTTATAAACTGGTTTATTTGTTTTACACAGTGTAAAAATATTATTACAGATGAATTTAAAATTATAAGATATATTGATATTTATTTCCTTTTGTCACGTAAACGATTTTCGCAAAAACAATTATACCGGGCGATGCAAAAATAATACCAGTCATTAGGATTACAAAAAATAATTACGAAAACTTCCACTCACGCCCAAAAAATTAATTATTTTGGAAAATAGGAACCCCCCCTCCATGGCACACATAAAATTTACTAATTTAATGTTTTGGATTTATTTTATTGATGTAATAACTCGCAAAATGTAATTAAACTTGCTTTCGACTCCCAAAAATTACAAATTAAAAACAAAAATTAACTTAAACTAGGTACTATTAACACTACGGCACCGCGTTTCACCCGGCACACAAACCTTATAGAATTGTAAAACTCGCACACATCTTATTTTTTCACGATAATAAGTCACAAAATTACCCAAAAAAACGAAACAAATACTTACAGACCATATTCCACGCACAAAACGGAAAATATTGCATTGAACATTTACACACCTTTTATTTCTAACTTTAGCCTAAAAACGATAGAACGTACCATGTAAAGCATTGTTGTAGTCGCCAGCAAGTTTTAATTACATTTCGAGGCATTTTGCGACTTCCTACATCAAAAAAATTAAGCCAAAACGTTAATTTGTAACGTTTTAGTTGTAACGTAGGGGGGGGGGAATTGCTACTTTCCAAAATTTTAAATTTTTAATGCTTAGGCGAAAGTTTAAAAGTGATTATTCTTTGTTTAAAAAAAATTAATGTTATTTTACGAAAAGTGAATACGTTTTTGTGTATATTAATTTGCATTTAAAAAAAAGGTATGATAAATTACACTTATTATCTACTACAACTTTATGTGTGTGTGCGCGCGCGCGCGTGTGTGTGTGTGTGTGTGTAATATACAACATTATTACTATTTTTTCTATTATTTCCTGAAAAGTTGAAAGTAAAATAACCTTTTTTACTTTTTTGTAGAATAGTAGAATTTTAATATCCTCCTCGTGAGATAGAATTTCCCATACTCCACTGTATAACAATAACACTGATTTGAGTGACTAATAAATGTTGGCATAATTTTAATATATTTTTTTATTAGAACAAAGTGAAAGATACCACGTTAGATTTTTGTGATTAATTTTATTATAGAATTATGTTATAAAATTGAATGTCTTAGGGTGATTTAAAAAAAAAAAATTCAATAACTTTTTTTAGTAATTTTTGTTTTTAAAATTTTATATTTGCTATATCTTTTCTATTCTCATGTTTAAAGTTAAGAAAATTTAAAATAAAATTGATTACTTTTTTCTAACAAATGCTTTAATATAATTAAACCAATACTGAAAAATATATTTCACTAATATGAACATTTGTTGAAAAGTATTGCCCATTTAACTAAAACTAAATACAATTCAACTAAAAATCTGCAACTGTCTACCAAAGCTAACTGATCTACTTAAACATGTGGACCAGTGTGCATTAATATGCGATGTCTATAGAAGTACTATAGGATATGAAGATCTCAGCCTCACTTACCTCAGTTATATAAACATAATATCAAATCTACATATTCTTTACAAACTAAATAACAATACCTGACTCTATAACAGTAAAAATACTGAAACGACCGTAAAAAATATACAAACATTTAAAGCAACAACCAATTACTTCATAATCCAAACAATTTTTTTCACATAATTAGCTACAAAAACTCATAAATACCCTAATATCATTAGCCTATCTTCACCTAACCTAACCAGAAACAAGCAAGTTTCATTTATAGTCTGAGTTGACAATAGAGCAACCCCCCCCCCAAAGAAACAATGGCTGCCTTCATTGATCAAAAAGTATATGCTATTATAACCATGCTTCACATTTCACATGTATGTCCAAGAGTGTACATGAAAACTAGTAGCTCAAGTTGAAGTTGGAATTAAAGAATATAAACTACTCAGTTATAGTTTGCTGTGAATAATAACGTGACTTTATATGAATTCGTATATAATGATTAAAAGAATGTTGTTTTTTAAATATTTTTGTTTAGTTGTATATTACAATGTTTCTTAAAATTCATTTTGAATATTTCTCGTCAGGGATTATTTGTTAATAAGCTTTGGGGTGGGCATTTAGATATAGATTTTTTTACTTAGTCATGAGAAGATTCTTTATCTCTTTTATTAGGCTATTTTTCCTTGTAATAAGCCTCGTTTGTTTTAAAACTCTTAAAACAATAAAAAACTGTGGATTTTTTTTGATATCTCAACATTTTTTTTGCTCTTTCAAATGACAGTAAATATGCGAGCTGGCCCATCTAGCTCATGATGGTTCTCGATGGGCTCCGCTCTATTGCCGTGTAGACTATGGGGAGTGATCTACATTGAACAAATCCAACCTCAAACTCACCTGCTCAACCCAAGCTATACTTGTAAAATATCTTTTATTTTGCTATTTTATAATGTTTTGTTTATATTGAAATGTAAAAATTATGAAATTTTCCCAACTTAATTAGAATAATTTTAATTTTTATTATGAGTTAGTCAGTTTCCTCTAGCTTCTTAATAGATTGTGTATCATGATTGAATAATTATACATTTATTAATTGATATAATTTTAATGGTATCACATAATTTGTCCAGCTGAATCACTTTCTTTAAATATGAATTTTATCTCATTGGAATCCTTTATTTTTAAATTATAAATGGGCTAAAATTATTTGTAATCAAGCAACTGATAAAATTATAGCTATTATGTTTGTTGTAATCAATAGTTTTGGAGGCTATTAATTGTTTTATTGTATCAAGGGCTTCTAACATGGACAATGTGTTCAAGTTCGTGATTGTTTTGTGTTATGTATTCTGTAATAGGTATTATTTATTTTAATATTTATACTTTTTTGTAATAAATTAGTATTTTATAATTAAGTTTTTGTTTTATTACATCTACTTATTTATATAACAAGTAAATTTCTGTTTTAAGTATAGTTCTAAAATCAAAAAACCCTTACTGAGTAATTTAAATAATAAAATTTTTAGATAGTTCGTTCCATGCTTTGTTTGACTCCACATAAGATTTAAAACATTTCTATTAGTAAGAAAGGTAAATTAGGGTTCTATTAATTGTGGGTTATTTAAATTTACAGCTCAGTAGGTGGATTTGAAATTTTTTTATTGGTGTTTAGTTAATTGTTCTGGAATGTGATATGGCTTAAAATATTAAATTTGGCATGAATAATATTTAGAAAAACTTAATGTATTATATATATTCAACTATGTTTGACACTATCTATATGTATAAGATTCGAAAGTGTGTTAAAATGGAAAATGTTCTTTTTAATAAAAAAATTTCATTATTATAAATTGAACAACAAATAGACAAATTCAACAAATTTTTTTAGCAGAATGTTTAAAAAAATCTATATTTTAAAATGTAACCTTCTTTTATAGATGTAAGAATTTTATTTGTAGGATTTTACATATGTTTTTTAAATTGGGTTTTAAAAACAAACTCCTCATCTATTTTGACTCTACAAAACAGGTTTTGAGATGACGTTAATACAAAAGACTTGACACCTAAACTTTCAGTGTAAAGAGATGTTTTTTGAGATAGAATTGGATAAAAAGGCTTCTGAATTCACCTTGACTGTTTTAATCAAGATTTAGTTTTAGAATGATTTTTTAATTAAAAGAAATTATTATTACTGTATAAACTGTTGGATAAGTTTATAAAGAAAATAGGAGACAAATTAAGAACTACTGAAGTTTGTGAAAATAATATGTTGGTAGAATGAAATGATTTGTGATAAATAGTCTATATATCATGATAATTTAGTCACAGTTTGTTTCTAGCTCTTTTTTAAAATGTAACTATTATTTGTAAAAATTCAATTTTTTAAAGTTTTTCTAGAGTTTATATGAATATTCTAGAAAAACTATAGCTATTTGATTTGGTTTTGGCCAAAATATGTACATTAAAAAAATCTGTATTCTGTTACTAAATCAAAACAGTGAATAGGTTAGTTATATTGGTTTGCTGATTCCAATTAGTTGAATAATGTTTATTTTATTTGTTTCAGATGTGTGCTATGATAATAGATTGAATATTGTTACTGATAGCCAAAAATATGAATGACACAAAGATAAGTGCTGTACAGAAACCTCGAGGATATGTTTCATATTCACCCAGCACACAGCGTACACAAGGTAGATCTAACACATTAAATGCAAATGTAATATTTTATTATGCTGTCTGCTGTTTGACTGGTCATATTAGGATTGGTATGTCAGTGTGTCATTGAGCCATAGAGGTCAAGGAATTAAACTTTCCTTTTCATTTTGTTTGATTGAGTGGTGACATAACCAAGGAATGATATTGTCTCTTTTCATGCAGTAATATATATATATATATACATCTTTCTTGAACATTATTTCTCAACCTGAACGTATATGTCTTCAGATGCAAATTATTTTGCTTTTTGACTTGGGTGTCTAATTACAAAATATTTTCAGTATGTTTTTTATACATTTGAAAAAAAATCTGCACTAATTTAAAAGATAGTATTCTATTAAAATCACTGAAAATATAACTTTAAAGCTGTAACTATAAATGAGGTTTACAAGTAAAACTGTGTATTAAATTGTGTTTAGTGAGCTATTAAAAGAGATTAATTGTTAAATAACTAGTTTCATAAATTTCATTAATAGAGTATAGTTTAAAACTATAGTTTTTTAATAACAGAATTATCAATTTTGGTAATTTTAAAGTCCAAAACTTTCTCTAACCTTACGGAGGTATAAGCTTTTTTGAAATTTTAACAAATTTATTATCATATTTTTTTGTTTAATTTATTTGTTAAAAGACATTAATTTTTTAAATTAAAAGTCATTAATTTTTTAAATTAAAAGTCATTAATTTTTTAAATTAAAAGTAGTTTAAAACATTTCCAAGAAAATATTAATTTTATTATTTTTTAAATTAATTTTATTCAGTCCATTGAATTAATCTGAAGTTATTTTTTTCATGTTTTATTATAATAATAAAGGAAGATATGTAGGTTATGTTTGGAAAAAATTAATAAAACATCTTTCGCAATAACATGACACCGATAGTCAATGTGTGTATGTATATGTGTAGTCTAATATGTATACATTTTTAATTGTATATGTATACACATACATTCATATGGCACACATATGCAGGTATATAACAAGACTTCTAGCAGTACACCTAAGTGTTTAGTTACACCTTTGAAGCTACTGACCCATTTTTTTTCAGGTTGTGATAGTTTTTAAATTTAGTAGTAAATGTTATTTCTTTGTCAAAAATATCTTAAAAGTTAGATATAGGTATTATAAAAAGGTTAATAAACAATGTTACCTATTGTTTTAGATAGTATCAGTTTATTAACCTACAGTTAATATGTATAATGCATACATTCTGTTTCATATTTGTAACCCAACTGATATTTTATGATATGTGTAGTTATTATAGAAATGGTATTAAATTAATGGCATTTCCAAATTTTTTCTAAGCTTTTAAATATATTCTGTTTAGGGCCTGTTTCAATAACCTAAAACCTTGAAGTTATGATTATGATTACTACCTTGAAGTTATCATTAATTGAATCGACATTTTATGCGGAAAAGAATTTATTTTACAACTGTAAATACTCTATCCTTCTCTTCTTTTCTTCTATATCATTTTATTACCAATCTTCCATTTTCTCTATGCCTTAATCTATTGTTTCTTCATTGTTTTGTAAATGGAGTTTAAAAAAACTTGAATACTGAACTGGTTCCTCATCTTTGGTAAATAATTTGAAAAATAAACATCATAAGAAGTTGATTTAGAACTAAAAATAATTTCATATTTTGAATTTTTGTAGTCTTACTTGTTGTAGACTTTATATTTTAGTCTAGATTTTTTCCTTTTTATATTTACAAATGCTGTAAGTCTGTTAAAGCCATTAGTTTTTTGGTGTAAATTTATAACAAGGTTAAACATGTATTTAAATTTAATAATTTTTTGTTAGGTAACTTCTCAGGAAGTCTTAGTGGTAGTGAAACTGATGTTTCCACTTCAAATGAGAATTTGAGCCATGAAGAAAGATACGTTATTCGACACACCGAGCGACAAGAACCTCAGGGACAGGAAAATCGTTGTACCCAAGAGAACAGAAGCCTTCAGGATTGTACATCCTATAATACATTTATTATACACAGTCATGGAGATGAGTTATGGGCCAATAGGTCAGTACTGTTATAAATCATAATTTAATTTGTGCCTAGGGTTTCATAAGATTAACTTAGTATATCAGTTGTTGAATATTGCTTTCCTTGGTTATGCTTTCCTTGAAAACAATTACCAAATGTAACTGAATAAGATAATCTATTTAAAACACCATATCATAATAATGTGTAATAAGCCATTTGAATTGTTGATATTTTTGTGAGAAAAAATAGGAGTTTTTAAATTCTTTTTTTTTACTAAAAGTTTTTAATACTAAAAGTGATATTTCATGCACCCTGAGATTTTGTTTGTTGTAGTGGCGACACTAAAATAAAATGAATATTATTTATCTTATGTAAAGTGAAATAGAATTATCTGACACTGAAGTTAAGATTATTAGAGAGCTTTGATCTTAGCAAATTCTTATGTTTATATATATTTTTAGTCAAAGAAAGACTATTACCAATACCAGTTGATCTTATTCCTATCAAATCCAATTAAATGTTGTATGTGTGGAGAAAATTAATTATCTTAAAGTGAATCAATTCATACGGGTATTAATTCATATAAGATATTAATACCTTAAAATTGTAATATTTTTTTAAAGATTATAGAACCGTCATTATCGGTTCAGAGTGCACAACTTGTGTCTCGATATTTTGAATGTGAATATTTTATTGTGATTGAGTTTTTTTGTTGTTTTTAGATTTTTGCAGTATAAGAATGTAAATGTTTTCTTTTCAAAATAATAGAAATATATATTACCTGTTAGATAATACACTACCAGTTGGCTACTATAATCCTAACGCTAATATTTGAATTATACTGTTATTTAAATGAAATATATTATTGTGTTAAAAAACCCTTCTTGTTACAATTAGGAGGGTTTTCTGTATACAATCATTTCTTTTTGTTATAAAATGTGTCATTATTTTAAAACTCTATCCATAAGTGACATCTGTAAATGAAAACTGTATGATGCACAAAATAATAAAAACTGAGGTGAAAGTTAAGTTAAACAGTTTTGAAACAAACTGTAGTATAAAGGCACCACTTGACTGGATTAGGAATAACAGTAATGTACCATTTTTTTAAACTATGCAATGAGGATAGCATTAGGTCTTGGTGTGACTTGTATAACATGTCATGAATGGTGAACATGTTAATCGTTTATTTTCTTCTCTTGTTTTGACCGTTGAGATTTTCTGTATTTCATTTGTATAATAATCCTATTTGTAAGTATTAATATTTATAGGTGATAAAAAACTTGCTGAGTTAAAAAAAAAACTCGGTACATTACCACTGAATAATATAAAATAACAGCTAAATGAGAATTTTAGAGTAGTTGAAACTAATTCAGATGTTTGAATAGGTTATCAAGTGACCAGTCGACAGTAGAGTACAAGACGTCGTCTCCAGTACCTTGTAAAGATCCACCTCAATCAATGAGGCATATGTTCACGCCAAGTGTTAGGGAAATCACTGAGATACCTGACGATTACCTCAGCCAGTCTCAGGTAAATGCACATCTAGCCATTTTTCGTATATAATATGAATTGCTTTTTTTTATATTAGTAGGAAAATCATTTTAAGCTGTAACAGACCAGGAGGAGATAATGATCATTAACTTTACTAGGAAAATATCTCTCAGTATATCTAATTATTTATTTGGAGCATGAAGGTTATTACAAGGGTAAATGGTTTATTAAATGTAAGGCAGATTTAAAATACAATATTTATTTTTATAATAACAGATTTACGTTTATAGCATTTAACAATAGTATGTATATAGTTTTTAAATATAAATCAAAATATTGTACAAGAAAATACAATGTTAAAAATAATCATAAATTACTAATGAATCGTTACCGTATATGCTGAGATATACATCACTAAATGTACATGTAAATGAAAATAATATCAAGACTATGAAACATAGATAACTTATACATTACTCCCATAAGTTCATGAGTGACTGGTTTAACTAACTTGCAAATCTGTTTACATTTCTTTACAAGTTTCATATTTTGATATTTTATATATTTTGATGGTTATTACATGGATTATTTAATATTTTCCATTTTGTGGAAACAGTATGAGGTATAAACTCGTTTTTTCGTGTAGTGTTTACATTTATTTTTCAAAAAAAATTATTACCGTTAATTTTTACCAGGTGCTGAAACATTTAGCAAAGGAAGTGAAAGTTGTACCATTAGGCAATGAATCTGATGATGTCGATGCAACATTAAGGCTAATTCCTCCACCCCAGTATCCTTGCTGGTCACCTCCTCCTTTGCCAACACCAAAATCTCCTAGCCCTAATACAAAAAGGTTAGTGTTATCAAAATCTCAGCCCGATTTATCAAGATTGTCTCCTCCAGATCGAGTGACTGACAGTTCTACATTTAGGCACACATTGGGAAATACAAGGTAAGTTTGAAAATTGATAATTTATTTCTGATTCTTGTTTAAATAATCTATTAACTCTTTGGACTACCAGTTTTGGTCAATAAACTATACTAGAAATCCAATCAATTTGAGCAAAATTAGATTTAAAATACTACTTTTGGTATCACTAGGCAAAAAAACCACTACTTACTGATATATTTCAGCAGACGTGTTTAGGAGTAGGTCAGTGCATTGTTCAATGTTGTGAGTCACAGACAATACAAAATGGCATAGAACACGTCTGCTGAAAAATATTAGTAAGTAATGGTTCTTTTGCCAAGTAATCATTACCAATACCAAAAGTAGTATTTTATAAAAAAACCTCAAAATGTACAACACAAAAACTACTTTATTTTTATTATTTAAAAATTTATTTTATAAAAGTACAAGGATTTGTTACAAATATCTTGAAATAAAATAAGATATATTTTATTTTAAAATATATCATTTTGTGTAAATTTTGGAGTAAAAGCCATTTCTTAACATACTAGTTTTTTTCTCGGCTTGAATTGAGTTTATTTATTATTATTAGAGTTATTATTACCATGGGATACACCTACCTTATTGCCAAACAATACCATACTTTTTATTTTTTTTTATTTTTCTGCTAATCCTGATATATATATATATATATATATATATATATATATATATATATATATATATATAAGGTATTTCCAGATATTGATTTTACACAGAATTATTTTTTTATTAATTTTGTCAACATTCTGCATATAGACATCAACCATGGGTTCATTATGCGTGGCTTTTTTGTGTATGATAAAACACCAGTTCTTAATCATAGGGAAACTATGATGTTTACATCTGACCTATGATTAATTGAGTCGTAACAACACAACATTTTCAACTTTGGGAAAACATAAAATTGGTCAGTTGACAGGTTCTTAGGGCTTCATTTTTTTTATAAGGGCTGACAGTATGTGTTTTTTTTAGAGTTTTTACTGACAGATATAAAGGTGATCTTTAAAATTAGGCCTAAACAATACATAGCAAAACAATTTCAGTTTAATTTGTAACCTATGTAACTTGGGCATACTAAACAAACAAAATATCTAGGTTACTCTAGACAAGTTCAAACAAGAAGGCGAGGTTTAAAAATTTTAATAATCCAAAAATGGAGTATGTAGTAATTATATCAAGAGTCAAACAAATATAATACCTGTTTTTTTAGCATATGTGCTTAAGAATTGAAAGATTAGGAACAAAAAGCATGAAAATGTAAGCTAAAGTCAGGAGAATGGAATAACCAATGTATGGTGATAAAGCAGTGTTTAAAGTGAGAACTTTGTAAAAACAGTATATAAAAGGACTAAATCCATAAAAAGCATAAAAATTGTCCCACAAGAATAAATAACGTTTTGTTTTAAAGTGTATAAACTGAAGAACGTAGTTCAATAGGTGAAATTTAAGCAAAGGCAGTAAAAATGTGTACAAAACTAATTTTAAATTAACTTTCTGTAAAATATAAGTAGATCAGTTCAAAATGAGTTAGAAGGGATGATAGAAATAGGGGTAGGCTAGTTGGCCTATTGCAGAAGGGAGCAAAGATCGAAATATGTTTAATTGAACATTGCAAATTGATAGGAATTTAAAAAGAACTATATAGAAAAAAGATTGTTGAAAATTAAAGGCTTTTCCCAACTTTGACAATCCAGCTACAAGAAGATGCTGGGAGAGATTAAAATAAATTTTTATTCCGGACACGCCAATGTCGATGATTAGTTTTTAAGAAAACTGACATTAAATGTAACTTCTGCCGGAATTACTCAAATTTTTAAATATAAAGTTATAAATATATTGAAACATATGAATAGACTAGAATATGATAGATAAAATGAGTTGATTCTTTCATAAGAATGAAGATTTTGTGCCGATGGGAGAAATAACCAGCTAGCCATAGCAACCCAGCACGAACAGCTGTCCAAGACAGGTTATGACAAGGATAAAGGCAAGTCAAAATTCAGAAATTCGTCACAAAAATAAAATTGTTCAATATAATTAAATCCCTGTTTCAAATAAAAACTATTCCAATATCACTTTTGGCTTTACCCAATAATTTAAAAAAATAGGAAATGTAATTAAATAGTGATATAATTTATAATCAAATTTTAAAAATAACTAAGTAATAGTTAGAATTGATTTAAATGTAATTATGAAGGGAAGATGAGATAAAATCCAACATCAACAATGTGTGATTAAATTAATTATAAAGTGTAAGAAAATTTATTAATTTTGCAAATTTTAAAAATCGCATTGCTATTTTTCAACATTAATGAAATCTTTAGTCAATCATTTTCAACATGATAGACGATTAATTTTATTTGATTTATTCCATGTAATATGACAAGGTAAAATTAGTTTGTTTAACTTATGTAAGGCGTTTTGGAGAAATTTATTAATTTTTAAGTGAGTAATTAAAGTAAATTTTGCAATAAAAATATTGGCTAAACCCCCAATACCATAAAAATAACTAATATTATAAGTTATCTAAGATTAAAGCTTTAGGTACATTTCGATGGCCATCTCATCATCATCAGAGAGTTCCTGTTACAAAATTACAATTTAGAATACAATAATTTACAAACTAGACTGATCTGGTTATTCTGGACTACAAATGTCATCCTGAAACTATATATCAATAAGAAATTTCAACATTTGGCCAACAGAAGTTTTGTATATAAACAGAAATATCCATTTCTAAACTTGTTTTATTTGTTTTAAAATTTGTATTAAGTGTTTAAATATCAAAATTCTATTGTTCTTGCTAAAATCACAGGGTTTCTAAGGGTTTTTAGTAATTGAAATTATTTTAAAAAATTAATGATTACCTATTGAGTATAACACATTGTTGTTGTATATTTGCCTTTTTCTTTCATTTACCAAGTGTTTAAATCAATGTTTCTTTATTTTCAACAGAAAAGAACAAAGATGTGTGCAAATGGTGGACCTACTTTTGCAAGAAAACAACAGCCTCAAAATGGAATTAGAAGCTTGCTATCAAAAAGTAGCCAAATCACAAAAGGTAACATTTATTTATAGTAAGCATACTTTCTTGTTAACGATATATTTTTGTTGTTGTGTTTTAATTAGTGAATATGTTCATACAATTCAACATAAAAGCTAAAAACAAGTTACCAACTTCTTGTATAAGTAGGTAATGATAATGTTATAAGTAACTAAGTAGTTTCAACTAAAGAATGACCCGATTTCAAAACACTATATTTATTGCAAAAAGATTTGAGACCGAAGTATTGACAAAAGAATAAAGTTTATGAAAATGTATCACAAATATATCCTCCATTAGCTGTGCGGATATTTTTTTCGATAACTGAATTTATCCCAAATGGAATGCAAGTGTGTTCTCCCACTGAATCACGATATCAATATCACGATTTTTGGGAGGAAACGTTTATTTGACTTATCCTCCTAGGTAATAGTCATATGCTGTCGTGGTAGAGCACCTATAGAACAAGAGTGTACACATCCAACATTGAGGTAAGTTGATGTTCAAGAAACCTTCGTTTTGAAATAAATGGTGTTATTTAATCTAGTTAAAAGCTCAAGTTTTCCAAACCACCAGAAAGTTGTGGAAATGACCATTTTAGTGTTTATAAGATATGACGCTCCTGTTTTTTCTGAAATGCATAGTTGTCCAAAACTTTTTGCTTACATAGACACTGCTACCAAACCAGTGATGCTTTAGAACCAAAACCTGGTGATCCCTGCAGAAACTTTCATCACTAATTCAGTCTTGCTAAATTAAATATGACAAAATATCTTCTACTGAGTGGACACCATACCATAGGAATTGCACTAATTGGAGTTTGGCATCCTCAGTCAGTTAATATAAAACATTTTATACAATAAAGAGACATGAGGCAAATCTCTAAATTCAACAAACTACCTTACATTTATTTCTAGAGAAGAAAGCAAGTAGACAACTCTTTTATTCAACCTGTTCTAACTTATTTTCCTCCTACAACTTGGTGTAACAAGTTGCTAATACTCCTTGTTGTCTAATAGAGAGTGTGCATTACAATACACGTAAGGTACAGTTCTTCAGATTATTATAGTAATAGTAATTTTCTATTCTTATTTATAGATCGCTTTAAAACCAAAAAATTAACTGCTTTTCCAATCATCAGAAGTGCTTTACTCGCACTCAAAGACGTTTAAAAGAAAATACTGGAGTACTCAGATTATGTACTCAGAATTTAACCATAATTATTCATGTTTATACTTGCAAAGATTATTATTAAATAAAAGTGGTTGATTTGTGAGTCAGGTACAACTATTTATACAGGCAATGTTTCAATAACGGATACGTTATCATTACAAAATTACTGTATTGTACTTATGTTTTTGATACATTTAAATATGTAATAGTTTATGTTATTAATGTTAAAAATTTCTTTCTGGCGTTACCTATTTTAGTGGTATATGTAGTGTTTTATACTTATAAGATATTTCATTGTAGCTGTGTTTATTTGTGAACTAGTGTTATTATTGTTGTTAATTGTAATTGTGTATTATAGGCCTGAAGACAATAATGTGCCCGTTATTGAAACGTTTAAATAAATAATTGTACCAGACTCACAAGTCATCCGCTTTTATTTAACATTAACCATAATTGTCTAATATATTTATTTCTTGTAGTTAGAGCAAGAAGTTGGGAAAGTACATAGAGCTCATGAAGATTTAGTAGCATCATGTGAACGAAGAGAAAGATTAGAAAGAGCAGCTCGTCAAAGATTACAGGGTGAAGTAAGAAGGCTTCAAGAACAGAATCAAAATCTACGGGATCAAGGAGAATTGATAACATCACAACTGTTGACGGCAAGAGCAGCCTCACCAGATCATTCTCGCAAAGAGTTGAGCAAGCGAGAAGCTTTAATAGCTCAGTTAGTCACACAAAGTAAGTTCATTGTAAATAAACCTTTCCTTACCTAATTTGTGTAGGAGTGTAAGAAGTATTTTAAAAATACTATGTTTATCACAGAGACATTTATTGTTGTATACTCAGTCATAGATGACACCCCTGCACTTCCCTGAGCTTAGTAAATTGGCCTCCCCGAAGTGTAGTGAAATACACCCCCTAACTGTCAGCTTCAGGAACCCCCTTCCCTCTCCTCACATACCCATATTTGTATACCCTATACATAATACTATGTCGTTGAATTTGGTATTGAAGGGAGTGAAGGAGGTTTTCTTGGTATTGATGCTAATACCGTTGTAAGAATTCCTGGTAGGGCTATTTTTTTTTTCATTTTGATCTCAGCATTCAGAAAATGTAGTTGGTTTTAAAAATTATTTCCAAAATCCGACAGCAAATTAAAAAACGTACTATTGTTTGTTAGAAAGTTTTTCCAAGTAAAATTACATCCTAAAATTAAATTTCATATTTACTGATATTTTTGTACTTAACATTCATCAAGGTAGCTTGTTTTTGAAATGGTTTACAGCATAATTTTCCTAGTTGTTTGTATCAGTCCTCGTTTGAGCAAACTATTAAAAGTAATAAATGTTGTGAAACTATACAATATTTGTAAGAGGATTAATTTCTTATATGGGTCATAATTTCATTCATGCATCCCAGGGCAGCATGGTCTTTGAACTGTTGCATCCGCTCTGCAGCAGAATTTCGGAGTTGTAACTTGCGCCACTGAGTGTACTATATATCAATTAAAAAATTTTGAGAAAATGCAGCAGTCACTTTTCTTAAACAGCCAATAACTAGTTTAAGCAATAACTAAAATGTTATTTAGTTGATTATTTTCTGGTTCAGAGTTTTATGGAATTTATTGAATTTTGACTAAAGTATTTTATATATTTTCTTTCATATGATTTTAAGCTTCCAAGTTAATATATACTGTTGTTTTACATATCACTTCTCCTGTGATATATATATGTCTCGTGTTGTACAACCTTTAATAAAAACAGTTTAACAATGATGTTATCAAAACATATAAATTTCAAGTTAATTTTTTATGTTTCTAGATTATACCAATTATTTTAAAAACTGTTATCTTAGCAATAGAAGAGTTGTAATATGAAGCATAAATCAGTGTATATTAACACGTTCGCTACCGCAATGTAACCAAAATAACTATTGGTATAGACCAGCCGACATACAGTCATTCTTCCAGGACGTCCCACATATGCGCCGCTCGAGGTAGTTAAAATGGACCTATGGCTCATATTTGGGACACTGTTTCCCTGTTACTTTTATTCCTATGACAAATCAATGGTTTACTTTAACTGCTTGATGTCTGGCGTTAGTGTGGGACATTTGGTCTCTCAGTTATCAAGGTCAATAACATACAAATTATACCCCCCCCTGTTTATTCCTTCATGCTACTGAGGCAGTTTTTGTTTTGAATTATCAGGTTTTACTAGGTTTACTCTAAATGACATTAATGATAAAAGATGTAAACGTGTCACAAGTGATGTGTGAGTGTAAATATTCTGTACTCTATACTGAAATCAAATGTAAATGTACTTTGTCTCTGTTACAGTAATATTTATATTGTCTGTGTTTATTCAATATATATAAGCAATCTGTCTAGCATGGCTAGCCAAGACAAGTTAGTTGAGGAGGCCTCAGTCTATGATAGGATTTTCGTGCTATTGACCAACCTGCTCATATATGCGCCATCCAAAAAAATACTAAAAACAGTAAAAATAAAATATACATTCAACAATAATACTTTTAAGGTTTTTATGTAGTATAATAACTCATAACAACATTCGACTTTTGGCCAGAAATGAAGGTTGGACCTACAATAATTGTGTGGAAAGATCGAATTCTTACCACCAGTCTGTCGTGAGAATGGCACTCGGTAGTGGACGTGTTAATTATCCTTTATTATCTTTATACATTGAATTGACTTGTCCCCTAAGCCAGGATTGGGTACATATTCAGTAATACCTCCCTCATTTGTTCGATTTAGTATTTCCAGTTTTGCCAATTCACGGTTGACAAAATTACTGAATTTTCTGCAAATATTTATTGTTTTTTAAAGTGAAGACAAGAAAGGTAGTATAACTACTGTGCATGGTATGTCAAGACAGGCATTCCTTATTTATAACAACAATCCTTCAAGTTGTTATCGAAACTGACAAACAACGTTTAGTTAATCCGGCGCCCACATTCAGCTTCATACATATGTTTAGCACCACTACTGTTTACTTACTACTGATTTATTAAATTTTGAAATCCAAACATCGATAATCATATTAGGGGTCTGTAACTAACTCGTATTTTGTTTCTTCCATCAGTTACCAAAGAAGTGTCGCATCTGCTTGTCGTGTCTGCTAGTATTCAAAACGTTGCGTTTACTTATAGAAGTGTTTAGTGAATCTGTTTTGTTTAGTTTTAACTTTTTCCTTTAATTTTTTATCTAAGTTATAATGTCATCAAGCTCTGATAAGGTTAAGGAAAGGCAAAAAACCTTATGCCGTAGAAAAATTTACCTCTCAGATATATATTAAAATGTGATAAAAGCATAGTATCTGTCGCGAAACATTATAGAGGTATCACGTCAACAGTGTGTTACTTCAGAAAAATGAAGAAAATATAAGGAAGAGTGTCAGAGAAGAGATATGTCAATCGGTGAAAGTATGTCACGATATAAACATCAAGAAAATGGAAAAAGCTTTGAGTTTGTGGATAGAAGATATTTCCCAAAAAGCGATGCTACTGAGTTCGATTTTTATTCGTGTCAAAGCTAGGAGTTTGTATGAACATTTTCTTCAAAACGGTGGTGAGCGTACTGACAGTCAATCATATTTGGCAAGTAAAGACTGGTTTGACAAATTCAAAAAATGTTTTCTCTTCACAACATAAAAATTGCCGGTGAATCAGCACCAGGGGATCATCAAGCCACCCACTCTTTTCCAACGCATTTTAAAAATCTTATTTTGGAGAAAGTCTACACAGTCGATCAAGTTTTTAACACAGGTGAGACTGGACTGTTTTGGAAAAGAATGCCTTCTCAAACTTTGTTATCTAAGGAAGAGAAATCTGCTCCGTGGCTTAAGGCTGCAAAGGTTCGTTTGACTGTTCTACTGTGCTGTAGTGCTAGTGGTTTCATAATGAAACTAATGGTAGTTTACAGATCCCTAAATTATAGAGTTTTAAAAGGCAAGGACAAGGATCATTTGTCGGGGTTATAGAAAGTTGACATATAAGAATGGGCAACAGGTGAAACTGTTTAGAGAATAGTTCCACTTATTTGTTAAGGAAGTGGAATCGTTCCACTTTTTTGTTTTTTGATATTGAAATCCGTTCCTTTAAAAGTTCTCCTCATAATAGACAATGTGCCTGGACACCCTAGCTCAGAAATTAGAAACACACAGCTAAATTCGTTAGATCTTAACTTGGAAGTGTTGTTCTTGCCACCAAACAAAACAGCCTTGATTCAACCTCTAGACCAGGGTGTCATCGCCATTTTTATAGCCTATTATCTTTGGGGAATTATTAAATGCCATGGAAAATAATAAAAGTTTAACAATGAGCCAATCCTGTAAAAAATATATCATGAACTGCATTTCTAAAATAAAAGAATCAGCAGATGAACAAAAACCATCATCGATGCATGCATGTTGGAAGAAACTGTGCCCATATTGTGTTAACCAGGACATTGTTGTGACAGTAGCTCACAACGTTATTACTAACGTCTCGATAGCACATTGCAGTCCCAATGGTGAAGGATTTGAAGACAACCGTGAAAGTGTTGACAATCTTATGAAAAGTATGAACGAGGATTTGATGGAAGAAAAGCTGAATGAACTAATTACCGAACCTATGTCTACCTCGGATAGCAAACACAAAGAAATCGTTGAAAATGTGATCCCAAAATCGACATTATGTTTAGCAAAACCGTTAGCTACAGCTGTTACTGAAATTGATTCCTCTCTAGAATGGGCATTAAAATTTAATCGACAGCTGGAAGAAGCAATATTGCCATATAAAGAAGTTTGTAAAGAACTAAATAAAAATTGCATACAAAGTAGAACAAGTTTTTTAAAATTCTAATTAACAGTGTTTGAAAGATTATTTGTCTAAAATCAGGTATCTAAAAATTTAGTGGATACTGTTTAACAATGAAGAATACGTGTATCTTTGTGTGAGTGCTCATAATTAATAAAATTTTCATGCTTTGGATTGAAGGAAAACGTAAGTAAAAAATAAATACGTATGTAATTATGTAGTAGTAAATATGCCATACTGTAATATAGGTGTACAGTATAGCTGTAAATAATGTTAACATTTTTTATATTCACGGTATGATCGGGGAATGTAATATTCGCAAATAGTGAGGGTGTGTGTGTGTTTGAGTGAATGTATGATATTAGGAATGTTTAGGTTTACAGGCATGAGGGAAACAGTTTCATATTAAAGTAGTCATTTTATTTTTAAAACATCAAAGTAAAATTATCTCAAAATAAAAATGAGTTTAACAAGAAGTTTTCTAAAAATTTTTTAACAATATGGTTCACTTTTTTTATTGCAATATTCTGAAAAAAATCAGTCCATATATTTATAATTTTTTAAAAATTTGTTCTATAATTAGATTTACAAATACAACTTTAGTAGGAATATAATAAATTTAAAAAAATTAATAATAAGTCATTTGTAATAGAATGATGTACTTGTGTTGTATATGTGTTGTAATTTTTTTTTTTAATTATGCAATGAAAGTTAATTTTTCCTAACCATAAAATCATGGACTAATGGGAATCATTATTAACCAGTATAGAGCAGGTTAATTCTGTATTCTTTATGCTAGGAATGCCCTGTAAGTTAGAATCATTGGTAACAATCATTAATTTTTTAAAAAATTGTCTGAAAATAATTGTCATTGTGCAGTTTTACAAGTCAGAAAAGTTTTAAAAAAATGTATTGGCTTGCATATGGTGCTGTTGGTAGGTCTGTTCGTGGAACATAAGGGAGATAAGGGCACCAAAAAGCAACTTGTGAAGACTGAGATTATAGTTGTCTCCAGCTAACTGTGCTGTACTATTACTTCTGAAAACATGTTAAATATTCAGAATGTTCTATACATCAACAGCTTCTGCATTCAATATGTCTATACATATTTCAAGATTGTTATTTCATACCGAGGCTAATTTATCTAATATCGACTCTCTTGTGCAAGTCAGTGTTTGCACTGTCCTAATCATGTTTGTAGGAAAGTATTTATACTGACTCAATGCAGCTCTCCGCCTCCTGTCTTGCCTATTGTGATCTCTCAAGACCAAGTACACCTTTAAATGGTCCCGACTGTACCTTTGTTTATAAATATGTCTGTCGTGTGTGGGGTATATATGTACTACATCACAGTGTTTTCGAGCCATCTAAATGGTCTATTATTAGCACATAAGTGTAAAAATATTCAGATCTTATGATAAAACATATTTATAAGCTTATGTTTTTTATACATTACATTAATCTGCATGTCAAATAAATACACCTTTTATAATGTTTAACTCGTATTAATTTTTTTAAACCAGGTTTTTATAAAAATTTCATAAGTGTGGAAAAGCACCCTAGTCTTCACATCCCAGTTTAAAGAGCTTATAATGAATTAAAGTTTCAAAATGAATTTTTTTATCTTGTATAGTAAAGAGATTATAAATCAACAGTTTAAAATGTCGGTAACAAAATATGAATTTAATTATCATAACTTGGTTTGAATAAAATACTTACTGACATTTTTTTTTCTGAACAGTATTTAAATGTATTTGCAGACAAAGAATTGGTAGCTGCCAAAGAGAGACAAGAAATTGAGCTTGCCGCCCAAAGAGCTACTTTACAAGAACAAAGAACGCATATTGACATTCTTGATACAGCATTAACAAATGCCCAGGCAAATGTTGTACGATTGGAAGAAGAGGTAAAATATTTTTTCTCAATAAATTTTAATCGATATACGGAATTTATCTTATACAAGAAAACTTGTTTTAAAATACAAATGCTAATTTGATAACTATTATTAGGTTTTATATTTCTGTTTGAATTTTTTTGAAATATATTTCTATTGTAGTCAATATAGAATGATTTTATTAGTTCCAAAAAATGTATTATGTGCTACATATTTTTAAGCATTATAGCAGTAATGTCAAATGTCTAAAAAATTAGTAATACATTCAGTTTTTTTTTAAAGTGTCGCAAAAAGCAAGTACACGTTGAAAGAGTAGCTCAACTGCAGAGAGCGTTATCGTCTTTGCAGCTTGCCAGTGATCGAAGAGAACAAACTGAGCGCAAGCTTAGGTTACAGCTTGAGCGAGAGTTGAAGAATGAACGAGAACGAAATAACAGCGCTCAAGACTCTTCACTTTTAGGTTGTTGTAATTTTTATTTTTAAAGTGTAATTTTAAAATTTGTAACCGTTCAATATTTTGGTTACATTTATTTGTTGTTATTTTTATGAAATTTTTGTTACTATAAGGCAAAAATGACCTGTTGTCCAAATATTTTTTTTTCATGGTAAAGTTTCATAGGTCCAACCAATAACACAAATAGGAACAAGAATTTCATATGCAGTGGGTTAACTTGTGTAATAAATAATAAATTAATCCTTTAAGTTATGAGAAAATAAAGACTGTAGTCTAGGAATATATTTCATGTGTAAGCAATTTAAACAATTCTCTACTATAAATAGTACATATTGCGAGTATAAGCAGAGAAAAGTTGTTACTGTTTGAGAGGTAGAAATTCTCATAAGAGAACGAATTCTAAATTATGAGTGGAAATAAAACATATTTTTGAAATTCCCTTATGTTACAGAAAGTTTGTAAAGAATTGATTTTATCTGCATGGTTGCTTCATATTTTGTTCTGCGGTTAAGAAAATATCCTCCTTATTTATTTTCTTAATAAAAACATTTTATTGGCCTTTTGCAAATTTTTAAAAGTTACAGCTGTTACATCTACTTATGCAGATGAGAGGTTTATTGAATAGAGTATTTGACTACTAATTGTAAGTAACAAATTCACACTGGCTCGATGAAAATGTTTTAATACTAAACACTTCAATATGCTCTTCAGCACCCATGTTAACTCATCCTGTAAAATTGAGAACCCACGGTCGACTGTGGGTAGTAAAGTTGGGTTGTTTAAGTTAATGCTGTATGAATTTTCTTTTGTATAGTGTAAAGCTCATCTAAGAAAATCTACCATATTTTATCTAAATCTTAACGACTGTATAAAAGTTAGCTATATTGTGGCTACTATGCAGTCATTTGTTAAATATTAAAATTATTGTGTATTAAGTTATGACTGTTACAGCTTTTGGATTGTAGTTCAGATTCATCACAATATACATTAACTTACTGATTCATGCAATGTACCATGTATGATAGATATATCATGTTTCTTTTGAAAAGTTAGCTATACATTCAGGTATTTTTTTTAAAAAGACGCCTGTTGCAACAAAAGAAATTTAGATATGCTTAATATTCATACTTTAATTTTGTTGAGTAAAAATTTCTCCCTTCATTTTAAAAATAACTGTACACTAAATTTATAGGTTAGTTCTAGTAGAGCTTAAAGCTTATTTAGGAATTTTTGGACTTGATAGGAGACTGACAGACTTACCTAAAGGCAATAGTCCAAAACTGCAACCTCTTTGGAAATAAGCACATATAAAACACATATAAAACACTTAATACACTTTTATTTGAAATATTTCGATCAACATGATCTTCTTCAGTCAAGAAAGAGAAAAACAAAAGATTGAAGTGAGATTGAAATGGCACTTCAATCTTTTGTTTTTCTCTTTCTTGACTGAAGAAGATCATGTTGATCGAAATATTTCAAATAAAAGTGTATTAAGTGTTTTATATGTGCTTATTTCCAAAGAGGTTGCAGTTTTGGACTATTGCCTTTAGGTAAGTCTGTCAGTCTCCTATCAAGTCCAAAAATTCCTGTACACTAAATTTGCAATATTCATATAAATAACCATTTTTAAACTGAATTATTCGATTTGAGGGGGAAGACTGAATGTTATAAAGTATAAATAAGACATTATAAAACAAAAACATTAATGACACTTTATTGTTTAGTTGGTTCTCTAAATAATGCAGTGTTATTAATTAATATCAGGATTATTTCAATGAAGGAAGCCTTTAAAAATTCAATTTTCTAAAAATAACAAGTTATAAGCTCAAGATATTAGCTTATAGTTTACTGTGAAAATCTGAATTTTGAAATTAATGTGAATTAAATGGTATTAATATAAATTTGTAATATTGTGAATTAATAAAATACACGTAATACATTTTACAATTTTAGAGTTCTAATGATGCAAACTTTTTCTGATGAAACTGAATTCAGTACTCACTTTTTAATTTTAGCAGAGCCAGGTGAAAGTTTACCAGAATTAAAACGAAAATTGCGAGAAAAAGACGAAAAAATAATGAGGTTGGAAGGGGAGGTGGCGAAATGGGAACAGCGATATCTAGAAGAAAGTGAACTTCGACAAGCCGCAATTGATGCTGCTAGTATTCCAAAGTGAGTTAGCATTTTCAAGAAAAAGTTAGTTTAGATTGATAAGAAGCTAACAATAAAACTCAAATAAGTACAGTAGAGCCTCGATAATTCGAGGTAAATGGAACTGATACCCCCTAGAATCACTTAAAACTCAGATTACATGGAAATATGTTCCTGTGCATTAAAAAAAATAGGAGTTTTAGTGAACTCTAATACTATTATTAAAAATGCACTAAATAGGTTTATAGAACTTTATATAAACATTCTTGGAAGTCATTTCCTTTGCATATTGTAGGGCTATAAATATTTCTTGGAAGCCCGACTCATAATTTTCTTTCAAATAGTTAAAATAGGCTCGAATTTAAAAATAGCTTGAAATATCGAGACTCAGCATTTCAAGACTTTACTGTATTCCTAATTCATAGTAAAAAATCAAGGTTGATTATATCAGGATGTGATAAAATATCATAACTATTCATTATTTTTAAAATGTCTGTTTATAATTTTCACATATTTTTTAAAATTAAAAAACTGTTCATTACTTTCATTTATTGTGTTGTCAACAAATTTGTTTTTATTTTTTCTAAGAATGAGATAACTTATCATTTTACTTACAGTGAATTATAATAAATTTGTAACATCTAACGGGCACAAGTATGCTTCAATAAATTTTGAGGGTTAAATATCCACTTTTTGTTTGTTTTCAGTGATATATTATTGTTGAAGGTCTTTAGTTTAATGAACATACCACAATAACAATTTCCCAGGTGTTTGTATAAGAAAATAGTAAATTACAAGGAAATAATAATGAACACTTTTTATTCAGAGAAAGTGGCTTTTTAAAAATTTATTCTCTAGTTATCATTAATTGTAACAATTGATTTTAGGGACGCTAAGATCGCTGCCTTGGAAAAAACTAGTCAGGAGACTGAGAAGCTTATTGCTGAAGCCAGATCAGACAAATTGCGTTCAATGGATGAAGTACATGCAGCTCAGAAAAAAGTTACTGATCTAGAGGCCAGGTAACTTTCTTGTATTTACAAACTAAGATTTCTATTATTTTATTGGAGAATACATTCTGGGATTTTACTAAAGGATTAGTTAATACAAATTAATAATTATTTCCTGGGTTTATTATTACAATGCTGTGTTTGTTTACAGATTGAAAGAGCTTGAATCAAAGTTAGCTGAGCGCAATGCAATGATTCGTGTTCTTCATAAAAAACATACTTTGGATAAGGAAGTATCGAGTTCATTTCCTACAATATCTCTAACACATCATACACCTCATCCCAGCCTCAACACAACTGACCTTAGCAATGTGCTTAATGGCGAAGACTTAGGTAAATATGTAATGTAGGTTATATAGTTAAAACCTTTTGAATACCTGAATAAAAACTATTCATGGTAGTATGTCAAAAATGTTCAGTTTGTCAGACTTATAACATAATCGCTTTATTTTAGTTTCAAAACTTGTTTTTTTTTTATTTATATAGAGGTTATAGTTTCATATAAGGTATCAAAAGTTTCTTATTCTAACTGTCTAATAAAAGCCTATGTAGTTTGATGTC
Organism: Prosapia bicincta; assembly: GCA_036971475.1. Lineage (NCBI taxonomy): Eukaryota > Metazoa > Arthropoda > Insecta > Hemiptera > Cercopidae > Prosapia > Prosapia bicincta. The sequence goes on along the minus strand of JBAIZL010000005.1, from coordinate 158,297,529 downwards.
ACAAAATTCAATAAAAAAAATTATTGTTAATTAGAGCTTACCTATTGGGAACAATTCAGCAAAAGGTAAATACTAAGGGAATTCATTAAATATCTCACTAAACACTAGTTTATTACAACAGACTAACAGACCGAAACAGAGATCTGGTGATCATGTCACTTTCATCACTGGTGAAGGTAACACTTTTACCAAAATTAGTCTAAATAAACTAGTGTTTTTATGAGATTTTGAGTGCAATGTCTTGGTATTTACTTTTGGGAAAAATATGTCATCTTTTTGTTTTAAAAATTTAAAACTATGTACATTTTGTACTTGAGACATTATAATTTTATTTAGTGTAGTGTTTCTGACAAGTCTTAAGAAACAGGTTGGTTTTGAGAAAAATATAACAAAAAAACATCTTTATTTTACAAAAAAGTGACAAACACAACTATGGTCAATAATAGTTCTAGCTATCATGTTTACTATACAATATGCTATCAACAATAATAATATTATTGTCTTTACTATAGAACAATATCTTTAAAAAATTATACATAAAAGTATTTACAAAAACTAAATGTATATTTAGAAGCCAGGAAATCGTCATTAGAAAAATTTGGAATGTGCCTAGCAACACATTTCTGTCACTTGTCAGACAGTCCTACATTCTATTGTTTTGCAATGATGCAATGAACTATAAATAGAACACTATAAAAATAGGTAAATTTAACATAAGAGAAACTGTAACCTTCAGTAATCAATTGAGAACACCAGTATCAGCAGTGAATAAACAACATCACAGTGCATAGTTGTGATCATGCCTGAAAGGCAGACAAGGCAAAAGGTTCTCCTTGCTTTAAACTAATGGCCTATAACATATTTTTTAACTGGTAAATCATATATTATTTTAAAAAAATTACCTATCCAATAAATAATAAGAGCCTTATAAATTGAGAAAGTCACAATTATTTGCAGATACACCTTCATGGTCATTTTAGCATAAGAATTAGATGATAGATTATCAGTTTTAAAATTGTTAGGAGTTTTTTTATCAGTGTTAGATCATCTGCCAGGAAATCAGGTGTTTTGTAAAATAATTGAATATCATGGTTAGTTTTGGACTTTATATAATAACAATAATGTGTCTTAGTTGATGTAATTTACTATCTCTATTATGATTTTCTTCAGGACCAGTCTCTACAACAAGTGTATTTTCAACAGCCAGTAGTGCTCTCACAAGTTCAACTGGATTTTGTAGCAACTCATACACTGGCAGTGTTGATAGTTCTTACCATCATAAGTATTCCCCAGGGACCCAGAGTTTCCACAAGTCACTTGATGATCAGCTCAAAGAACTGGACTCTCAGTTATTGAGCAAGGTAATTACAATTAATTAGTTTAGCTTGCTGTAGACAACATTTCTGCTACCTGCCAGGATTACAGTATGTACTATTTACTTTTTAATTACAATACATTTAGCTATACAAAGGTGTGAAATATTGTCTTCTAATTAACACTTTAGCTGCAGTGTCGGGCCAGACGGCTCAGGAGGCCCAAGTGATTACCATCGGGCCGCTAGGCCCGCCTGACACTGTTGTCTAGTAACGTTTTATGTTTATTTGTACTACTCAACCGGTGCTGCTACTTTTGGAAAAATAAATGCACAGTATTAAACAACGAGCTTCACACTACTTACAGATATAATTACTATGGTTTTGTTTGATAGATAAATGCCGACGGAATTACAAACATGATGTTATTTTAGAAGCTTTTTGTCAGGAGCTATGGCCCGACACACATATTTCTTAACAATTTTAGTGAGGCTGAGGTTGATTATTCCAATCAAATAAATTGGTTCATTGAAAGAAGTTTTTCTCAATATACTTTCCTAATAAAATAAATCATTTTTAATGACATATTATATTGATTTTTCTATTGTTTTCAAAATTTCACAAAACCTAAAAATAAAATATTGACTAAATATTTAGTTGTAAAATAATTTTTACAAAAACTTTCTTGGTTGAAGTTAAATATAAACCTTGGTACACTTAGATAAACTCATCCTTACTAGGAAGTAAATTATTACGTACATTTTTTAAACAGTACAGTTTTTACAGTACTAAGTTTTAAAACTTTTACTTGTTATGAATCTTTTGTACTAATTATCAGATCTGAAGCATTACTTATCAGACAGAGTATATGTTTAAACTTCTATTCTATATAAAAAATATTTATAAACTCACGAATTAATTACATGTGACACATTTACGTCTCACTTTACTTGCCAGCCAGCTTATTATTAACCGGAACATGAAATTGTGGTTTTGTTGTTTATTGTTTACACAAAAAATATTAAGACAGTGTTGCACAGATAAGAAAATATAAATACCTAAGAACAATGGAGTTTATTTAGGTATCATTTACTCTATAAAAAAACTGTGTCGGCCCAAAATTGACCTGACACGTGTTTTTATATATATTTTGATAAGAAACATATTTTTGTACTTATATATGATAAGGCAACAAAAAATAAGTACGCATTATTTAAAACTAAGCTTAAAATATTTTGGCAATTCTCCGGCAAAGCGCCGATATTGTGGCAAGCAGCTAAAGTGTTAAAATGAATACAATAAAATGAAAACTAAATCAATATTTTTTGTCAAGGAATTGGTTTTGACTTTAACAAAATTGTGTCATATTGGAAAATAAATTGGATTAATAATTATGTAATATTTGCATTTTGCATACTGCTGTTTATGTATGTTTACAAATACAGTAGAACCTCGATAAGTCAGACTCTGTTAACTTAGATCTCCAGATAACGGAATGATTTTGAAGTAGAATAAGAAATAAAATTATCTTATAAGTACAGTATGTACATAAAAAGTTTTAACACAACCATAGAAACGTCTACAGTCCAAAAATGGCTCACAAAATTAAACAACCAAAATTGACACATTTGTTTGCCGAGAAATAAATTGCAATGGAGTTGCAACTATATATACAATATGTAAGTTATAATACTGTTCATAATACTCTTTGTTAGATAAATATAAAGGAGTTTTTCTGTAAGTACAATGTCTTTCTTTAATGTTTCCTTAGAGTCAGGCTAACCCGGATGGGCCACGGTCCCAGTTAGTTCAAATTATTAGATTCTACTATATATTGTAGAACTTCTTTTTTTCGAAATTGGTTATAATTGGAAGTATTTATGTTGGTTCTTTGAACTTTATTTGCTATCAGTGTAAAATAATTGTGAAAAATTCAAAATCCTTTAATTTCAAAGTTGTTTGGATATGGGCCTGAATTCCAGGGCACTAGTGATAGCCTTCCAAGAATTCTCTGCATTTTGTTTGAAGTTGCGGCGTGACAGAAGAATCAGTTATTGATCAATGACTTGTTGCTATTGGTTCATGGTCATAATGTTTGGTGTGTAAACGGTGATGAGAATTCTGTGTAAGCAGTGTGGAGCAAAAAATCTACATTTTTTGATCGAGGCTGTTTTGCCATGTGTTTTTAGGTAAATCACATGTTCCATACAAGACATTCATTTAGTCACTGTTATTCAAGAAAAACTTTTAAAAAAAGTTGTTGTTTTTGTGAGATAGAAAACTATGTTAAGAAGAAATGTGACAATGCTAAAGAGTACAGGATAGTATTCACTACAGTGTCTACATTTTTGAAAAATAAAGGAGAAAATATTAAACAGTGCTTTGAGTTGAAATGGAAAGGGCCGCAAAACAGCCACATAACCCTGAAGGGAATGAATTTATGCTAAACTAATGTAAACAAGAAGGGACAAAAACGTTCCATTATTTGGCCCCTTGTTTGAACAAAGGCAGAAGAGTTTGCTTTACGTTTAGGGAAAAGTGGTTTCAAAGCCAGTATTTCTTGGTTGGATGGTTTCATGGAAAGAAACCGCCTTTAGGTCTGTTTGCGGTGAAAGTGAAATTTAAAATCAAAAAGCGGCAAATGTTTGGAAAGAAATGTTGCACTACCAAAAATAGAACAGTACCATTATACCATTTGACAACGGAATTTCTATACAAACTATCACAAGAACCCACAGTTTCTTAAAGCTCGAAAATGATAGCACTGTAATTAATATGCTAAAGTAGACTTGTAAATATACAAAGTAAGATTCTTGTTTAGGTACATAAAAAAGGTATATGTATATATATATATATATATATATAGATTTTTTGAACTAGGAGACTGACAGACTTACCTTGGTAAGAGTCCACTCTGTAGTCTTGAAATAGAAACACATAAAAGCACTTAACCAATGATATATTTCAAGCACACAGTGGTCTTTGTCAATCAAAGAGAAAACACAAAAAGAAATATGAGAGAATGAAATAAAATAAATATATGATAAGATATATTTATTTTATTTCATTCTCTCATATTTCTTTTTGTTTTCTCTTTGATTGACAAAGACCAGTGTGTGCTTGAAATATATCATTGGTTAAGTGCTTTTATGTGTTTCTATTTCAAGATTACAGAGTGGTCTCTTACCAAGGTAAGTCTGTCAGTCTCCTAGTCCAAAAAATCTAAATAATCTTTACCAACCAAAACTAACCTATATATATATGAACAAATTATATGGAATTGTTTCAATCTATTTACAATTGAAAGTTACTTCTAAAAAACTATGAACATGACAAAAAAAAAAACAAAAAAGACCTTAAGAACCCCTACTAATCACAATATTGGATAACTATTTCTTGAAATTTACTCTTATAATGCAATATTAAGAATGAGCAGGGTTGAGTCAAGGTGTTAGCAAAAACTTATTGAGAATTCATCCCAAAAAACTTTCTGAGTTTATCTAATATTCATTAAACTTTACAAAAATTAGAAGTAATTTGTTGCTGCTCTTTCTATCTATAAATTCACTTATATCACACACACGCACATATTGCTTGCAAATTTGAATTATTTAAATAACTGTCTATTAAAATGAAAATATTTCATGTCATTATTTAGGCAGAACTTCAGTGTTGATGGTGTAAAAATTTTGTAATGTTTTAAATAATATTACTTCATGACCTATAATATATTCCTTAAAGCATTTTTTTCTTGTTAATCATTTTCATATCGAGTGGTGTTCACTGCATGTCCTTCTACATAATTACTTGTAGTGTAAAAATATAAACACAATATCTTATACCTATAAATTATATTTTGAGTAATAACAGATTTGTTTGATGAAAAGGTAATGAGTAATATATGTGTATTGGGGAAAATTTATAAACTGTTACTTAGCAAGTTGACCAACAGGTTTATTCCTTGAAATTATGGCAGAAAAAGGTAAATTAGTGATTTATTAAATGACACTTTGTGGTTGTTGTTTTGTGTATTAATCTTGATTGATATTTTTTTCAATACAGTAAAATCCGCTTAATTTGCTGCTGTTAAAAATGTGATCCTGCTTATTACTATTTTTTCTTAGACCCTAGAACTTAGCATAAAAAACATACTAACTTTCACGGATAATACGTTTCTAATCTGGCTTAATACATTTTTTGATACAATGATTTTCTCAATGACTATCGAAAATTTTACTGTGAAACAATAAATTACAAGTAAAAAAGTACCTCAGTAGTTTTATGCAGTTATGTTACTATAGAACACATCAATATATAAATTAGGGATGTAAATTTTATATGATTATTACGGAACGGAATCCAATAGAAAGAAGAATAGCACTTTGATATAGACTGTCTAAAACGATTCAGCAGGATGTTTACATCAATGATATGGAGCCTCAAGTTTATACAGGATGACATCAGGAGGTTTCTGATTGCTTAGAAAAAAATTCCTTGATTTGCTCATTGTATGTGTACAAGTACAGTATACATTCTACCATGAACACATTTCCTCCTCCTTCTTTTTCACCTTCCTCCACTTTTCCAACATAAACATGGATGTCATACAAAACATTAAGTCACTAGATTCTAGTTAGTCACATTGGAGATTTTGTACATGAAATGCTTAACTTTATGTGCCATAGGATCATTTACGTTACAGTGTGTAGTTGTTATCAAGTATAAAGTGGTGTGTATTTTAGTCTTATAAGATAAGCAGGATAAAATGAAATCAGTTGATAATAAATTGAAAATTTTGAAATGTTACGATGAAAATTCACATCTGAGAAAGGAGAGCAAATCGTGGCCTGTCTGAACATTCCTAGTTCCACATTAAAAAGAATTTTAAAAAAGAGAAAGGAGTTAAAAGGAAACGCAGTGCTAGGTGAAATGAAAAAAAAAGAAAAAAATCTGAAAAGTATGAAGAATTGGAAAAGGTTTTGTTACAATTGTTTCATTGAGTTCGTAGCTTACATCTGCCTACAAATGGAACATTGCTAACCGAAAAAGAACAAGAAATCACAAAAGAGCTTCAAATTAATAATTCAACTAGGGTTCAGAGGATGGATCGACCGATTCAAAACAAGATATGGCCTTGTATATCTTCATATCAGTAGAGAAGCAGAGTCAGTAAATGAGGAAGATGTTTCTTCTTAGAAAGAAACCATGTTACTGCAGTTGAAGTATTTTTCCCATGTGATGTTTTTAATGCTGACGAGTTGGGACTTTTTTTCAAACTTTTGCCAGACAAGTCGCTTGTTTATAAGAAAGACAAATGACACTGTGGAAAACTAAATAAAGAGAGATTTCAGTACTAGTGTGCACAAATGCAGATGGTTCAGAAAAACTTAAATTGTTGGTCATGGCGATTTTTCAAGAACATTTGCTCGTTGCCATGCTATTATGCTGCACAGAATCGTGCATGGAAAACAGGAGACCAATTTGTATCACAGAGTAAAACAGCTCAATACAATTTTTCAAAAAAAGGATAGAAATATTCTTCTAGTTATTGATAACTGGCCACCACATCTAAAAAATATTGAATTGACCAACATAAATATTGTTTTTTTACCTCGAAATGGCACAAGCAGGCTTCAACCCATGGACCAGGGGATAATAAAAGTTGTAAAGCAGTATTACCGTAAGCAACTAGTACAAAGATAATTATGTGCCATGGAATAAAGTAATTGATCATTAAATACTATTTCATAAAAACTGTTGCCAAATGGTCTCAGTGTGAACTGTCATTGGAATGTACTGACAACAAAGTTGGGGGAAGTCATATTTTATAACTTTCCTAACTACGTTATTAGTCGGTGATAATATCACGACTTGTAAAGTACGAATTATACAGGCGTTGCTTCAATAGTTTCCACTACAAATGATTAGTGTGAGGAAGGTGATGATAATGAAGATGCGCCTCTGCCACCAGTAACGTCTGATGCAGCATTTAGTATACTGGCTAATGTGAGAAGTTATATTATCTGCTTGGTGTTTCAGACAACGCTATCGAAAAGATTAATCAATTAGAAACATAGATTTTAAATTCTTTTTTTAAAAAAATTAGACAAAATAACACTAGAAAAAGGTCCACTCTTAACAGTAATAATGTACAGTAGGTACATACTGCAGCTATGCTATGCTCCTACATGTATGTATTTATCTATGCTCCGACATACATGTAGGTTATGGTTTCCTACATTATGCATTAAATGCATATGTCTATGTTACGCACATTCGTTTTTCATTAATTAAAGTTTCTTTGTTTAAAATTGAGATAAAACTGTTTTGGTGAATATGTGGGAATATTACAACATGTAAAATGATAAGTATACACTGTATTTGTTTGTTGGTATCACAATATTTTCTATTCTTGTATAAGATGTTTTCCCATTTAAGATGCTATTTTTGGATGGTCCCTTGAAAATTGTATTAAGCGGATTTTACTGTATATAGTTTTGGCTGTTAAATTTTTATGTCTAGTGTAGAAGGTAAATTTTTTCATTTAATTTTGTAACTGTTTGTAGTTTTTACTTATTTTTTTAGTTTAAAAAAAACTAACATAAGATTATAATTAAAAGCAACAGACATTATATCCCGTGTAAGGTTATTTTTATTCGACAAAAAGAAAGTCACTGAATAATATTCGATTTATATCTTTGAAAACATAAGATTTATGTGTATAAAAAATTCAGAACATATTTTTTTTAAAATATTTTAGATTTATTTAACAATCTCTCTCTCTTTCTTTCCCTCTCTCTTTTTAATTGTGTATGTTTTAAACACAAAAGAACTTGGGAGACTATAATATTCTGTTAAAAATAATTTATTTGTTAAGGATGGAAATAAAAACCTGACCTCATGCCAAATAAGAATATAAATCATTTTACCAGTGAAAAGCTTTAATTGTTATAATAATTTTTTTATAGCATATTTATCTTTAATATTTTAAAAATATGTCATAAATTGATTACTTAATAGAACAATTCTAAAGTTGGATTTATAATTTTACACAAATGTCAGATCTTATACAAAATATCACCAACATGCATATATATCAAAAGTTAAATCACAAATAAATTCTTGATTCTTTTGACAAAGTACTCCTTATTGATGATTGCATATAATAGTGAAAAGTACATATTATGAAATAATTAATAAATACTATCCTATTGACTAACAAAACAATAATACATAATCAGGATTCTGAAGAATATCATAAGTCAATATATAAGTAGTTTGATATAATTTAATTGAATTTATTCAATATTTCTGTTGACATTCCATCCATTTACAGTTTCCTCATGGTTTATCAAGACTAAAACCTACAACAATAACAAACAAAAAATCATGTAATTATTGTTGATGGTTTTTTGTTTTGTATTTAGTTTTAGTCTTTGAATTTGAGGACTGTAAATTTAAATAGCTAAAAGGTTGGTAGAAATTATAATTAATTTAAATATCTAATTTTCATATTGTTTTGTGCCAAGCAATAGAATCCTGCTTATAAATTATACAAGATTTTAAATTCATATTATTATTATAATTACAGAAAAATGATTCATTGGAGTGGGTTGTTACTATAAACATATAACATTCTCCATAACATAGAGTGCATAGAGAATTCTATTAGGTATATGGAAAAAAATTAATCACAATATATGGACTCAAAATATATTTCATCTATTATATGATTCTCATAAACTTTATTTTAAGCCTAAAAGCGTCTCATGAACTGTCACCATCACAAGTGGTAGTATTTCTACAAGTGGGGTAATTTCATATACAAAGTTCGACATTTAATATAATAACTCCTAGACGTAATCTAATCTATGATGAGAATGATCATTTGGAATATTAATCATATTGGATCATTAATATTCCATATTGGATCACATACATACTGTTATTAGAAATGTTTGGTTAAGCAACATCTCTCGGTGTTACATTTAAAAAAATTTTAAAAGCAGTTTATAAAAATATGTTAATTTTTATTCTTAGGAAACTATTAACAAAAAAAAAAATAATGCTTTACATTTTAAAAAGGCAGTCAAATCTGTACTGTGTGTTAATTAACAAGCTTTTGAAAATTAGTAACAATGAAATTCTTCCTACTAACTCAAAATCAACAATCTGTAAACAAGCTCTATTTATTTAGGACTTCTAAAATCTGTTTTTTTTTTTTTAATATAATGCCATTTAGTAATAATTTTTAAGCACATATCTAGCTGTCGAGTTTTTCTACTGTCACAAATTTTGAAATGGATTTTAATTGATTTACTCTGAAATTGTGTCCAGTGGTCAAGCAAGGAATAGCTGAAAACTAGTTAGACCGCTATTGTCTTCATTAAATAATGGCTCACATTGGCAACACTGTAAAAAGTAGTAATAAATATATAAATATTTTTCAGAGTATCCATTTATTTGAATGTTTGTAAGATGTCAAAATCAAGTTCGTGCAGATAGGTCAGTATTGTTAGACACAACATATTAAATGCTCTTCATCTTGATCGCATTTACCAAAACTATTTGGCCTAAATGTTATTATGTATTGTAAAATATTTCATTAAAAAAAAGATACAGATAAAAATAAAGCCCAACAAAACAACTATAGTTCTTTATAGTATCTTAGAATTGTAATTTTCAATTTAGCCTGTCCATTAAACAGCCATTCACTATTTGTAATCTCTTCACTTTAGGTATTATATGATTTTACACCTTAAGTCGAAAGTCTTAATGTGTTTTTTTTTTATTATACTTCAAATTGTTGATTGGCGATGAGTAATAGCATTAAAGTAGGATTTTGTTGGGTTGGGAAATTATTTATGAAATCAATTGAATAAAAATTAACAAGTCTGAATTAGTTTGAACAGTGTAAATCTTATTACAGTTTTTTTCATTATTAAATAAAGTTTGCTATAAATTATTTATTTAAATCAAAATGTACACTACATTAAACCCTTATGTTTTTTACTTAATATCATCAAGTTTACAAATTGATTGACTATTTTTATGTAATTATATAACAGACATTACTGCTAAAGCTTTATGTGTTATTCATAATATGGTTGATTTCCTTATTTAACTACCTTCCACACCTGCATGAAGGTTGCATTTTGAAGTGTCTAACCTGAGTGACTAATCCTATCAGAAAACTCCTTCAGTGACCAACTTCCGGCGTCTCTGTTTGATCCTTGATTTCAGAGAGGTCTGTGCTGTTTTCCAGGATTCTCTCATCCAGGCACTTCGTCGAGAAAAGGAAAAATACCCCAACCATTATTGGCGAGTGTAGGAGGGTTCGAAGCTGGAGGGTTTTTGCAGGGTTTAGTCAGTAGTTCAAGTGCCAGTCAAGGTGGAAACGAGATGATACTCTTAGAAAAACAAGGATTATGCTCACAACAGCAACGCCAGACTGAAGCAAGATGTGGCAGTCTTCCTCCTAGCTCGTTACCTAGACCTAAGCGTCACCATAAATCCCCAGGTCCTGGAAAGGACCGTAAATTAGGAGAATATGGACGACTGAGTGATGGTGAAAACAGTGGACGGAAGGTTTCTGCCAATTCTAGTTCAGACACATCAGACAACAAAACCAGAAATTCTCCTGTTAGAAGTGTCATTCCATTGCCACCAAGGAAATTTGGGGAATATGGAAGACTAAGTGATAGTGATAACAGAAAAGGTTCAAACAATTCCAGCACGGATACTTCAGAAAAAGCTAGACAGTCACCAGGTAGAAGTACTCCACTTCCGCCTAAGAAACTAGGAGAGTATGGAAGATTAAGTTCCGATTCTGGTAGAAAAACTCCAGCAGATTCAGGATCTGATTCAACGCCTGATAATTTGAGTTTAAATACTAGAAATTCTCCTTCACGAAAGTTCCCTGAATTTGTCAGGTATGAAGATACTGTAAAAGATTCAGAAGGTAAATTATTGGGTGACTATGATGGAAGGAAACTATCTTCTTCATCAGAGAAAACTCGCGATTCACCTTCACGTAGTCTTTTACCGCCACCTAGGAAGCTTTCAGACTATGGATGTTTTGAATCTCCACCTCCATCTCCACAAAGTAAAGAATCAAAATTGCGGCTTTTACCTCCAGGTGCATTTAGAGGACGAAGAGGATCTCTAACACAACCTCCTCCTCAGAAACAAAATCCGGAGCCTGGTGTTAGATCTTTGCCGACTCCTAACAAGTACAGGATACAATTTTAAACATATATTAGTATACAGAATGTTATGTTAATGTACTAAATATGTTTGTTATTATAATGATGTCCTTGCTTATAACAGATGTGATTGACAAAAGGTATTAATTTAAAAACTCCAGATTCGAATATTTTACTTTTATATTTTAATGTTTCATAATTGGAACACCTTATTCACATAATATAATATAATACTTTTCATTTTTTAATATAATACTTCTTGGAAACTATTTTTTTAAAACTATATTAAAATAGTATTTTATTGCATCTATTGTATGGCATAAAACAAAATTATTTCGACTGTTACCTGAATAAAATTTTTATAGACTTAATAATCGCTTATTTGTCATTTATTATTTGAGATAAATATATTTTACTTCTGTTAACAAGGACATTTTATAATTTAAAATTTTGTATTTGATTTGATAAACAATATTAATTTTTTGGTTGGTGAATTTATCAAGTGTGTGCATTTTCTAATTTGAAATTGCAAATGAGCAAAGGTAAATTCTCCTTTCAACTGGATTTTAATTGAATACTAAATAACTTAGTAATGATTTAGATTTACTAACTGAATTAATTTTTGTTTTCATGGATGTCTAGCAATATAACTTTAAAATGTTTTCTAAGAATTTGCCTTTTAAAGTTTTGTTGAATTAGACAATATAAATTTGGTGTCTTTTGTAACTCTTTTTACTTTACCAGTTACAACCGTCATGTAACTGCGTTAAGTGTTGTGTTACTGTTGAATGTTTGTTATAAATTGTAGTTTTAAATTAATAGTTCGATTGTATCCAATGCTAAGTTAAATATACTGGTTGTTAATTATTTGAAGTAGCAATAATTTTAAAAATACTACACGACGAGCAATTTTTGTAAAGGTTTACAGCTTAGACTGTCATTTAAAACTTACAACCATAATTATTACAGTTTCAAATCTGTTGTAATATTAAAAATTTAGTAACGAAATTGTAACATTTTAGTAAAAAATACATCTATGTTGAAGTGTTTTTACTTTTTTACATTGTAAGCGCTATTTAATTAATTTAATTGAAAACTCCTATCAGAAACTAACTGAATTTAAGATTAAACTTTAGGTATACATATTGTTTGTATATAAAATAAAAATTACAAAAACTATGTATATTAAATGAACACGGCAAGAAGTTAGATGATAAATGTCTCATACTTCCTCAGTAAGCCAGTTCTATATGAAACCTATCGAATCAGCCAACATTTGAAATTTACCAATTAGTTAATTTATATTTTATGATTTCCTTTTTATAATAAAGTATATAATAAGACTGTTAAGTGCCTCTAAATCTTTTAATATTCTTAACATTGAATGAAAAATTGTGTTCTAAAGATGTTATAGTAGTTTTGAAAACTGTTTTTATAATATGTTTTGAACAATAAATAAAAATTAAAAATATTAGTTTTAAATAATACACTGAAGTGTACAACACAAGTAGTTTTAACAACAAATTAATTTATTATCGAGGTTTCAACCATGGTTATAACCATTTTAAGAACTGAATTTTCCTAACTAGTGTCTTTTCTGGTTTCTTAGTTAATGAAAAGGTTAACTAAAAAAGACATTGCTTAGAAGAATAAAATGCTTCTCTTTTTTAAATGTCTCAACCTGTCTCAAAACTTTTCATATGTCTCTAATATATTTCTGAATAAAGTTCAGTTACACACCATTAAGTAATATATCATTTTTTAATATATTTTTTCCTAACTTAGTCTATTTTTGTTTAGATTCGTCACACATTTATCAAAACAATATAACACCTATTTTGGAAGACAGCAGGGGTAGTTACAGAAAATGATATTGAAAATTTATTTGTTGCGTTGTGTTGTTTGTAATCGAGTATTTATGTAAAGCAAATGAAGAGAGTATGTGAGAAGAGTGTTTGGTTCTTTTAAGTTACTTAGTCGAAGATACTAACTTGCAGGACTTTATCAGTAGTACTAATAATTTTTAAAAAATCAGAAAACCACCAGTTTAAAAATATTTATGACATTGAAGTGGTACTATTTTTGTAGAAAGTAACCAAAATATAAAAATTGCCACATGTTTTAGCAATACCTATTTGTTTTCAAATAAAAATGACAAATATTAGTTTCATTTTTTTTTTTTTTAATTATTTTAGAGGAAAATAATCTAAATTATTTATGTGTATACTTTAGCTAGCAGAGAAATAATGTATTTTCAACTTGAAAATTCATTAATATAACTAAAACCTACACTTCCTTAAGTTCTTCCATTTTTAAAATAAATGGTTACCTGGTCATATGGTTACCTTTGTAACTATTTTAATAAAATTTATATTAGACTTAATTTTTTAACAAAAAAAATTTAAGATCATGTTAATTTTTATTATTTAGAAAATGAGTGCTTCCTATACATTTTTATAACCAACAAAGTGCCTTGATAAACAGAAACTTAAATCTTTAATTATTTAAGAAAGAATTTTAATTTTACAACTTCAAGTCGTTCATAATTGACTTAATAGGAAAACTGTTAATGATTATTTATTTAGCGTCAAAGGTTAAATGTATTTTAAAACTAAGGAATTTTACAATTTTCATGTTTTAAAGCATAAGCTTTGTTCAGTAAAAAATCTTTCCAAACAAATTATAGTTTGTAGCATATTCACATATTTAGATTGTATTTCATTGATAATCTACAAATGATATGCTTTAGTTGTTTTGTTTTCATCCAATTCTTGTTTACAATCCCTTGGACATGATAAGCTTTAAATATGTTTTAATTATTATTGCCTAGTTTCTGTTATATTTATTATACAGCTATTAAACCAAAGGGACTGGCACAAATTCATTTTAAAAAATTGTAAATTAATATTTTTAACTACTATTTCGTAATAAGTACATAAGGTTTTTGTAAAACATTCTCATATTTGTACATAATAATAACTTTAGACTATTTAATACCACAAATTGATTAGAATCTATATATTTTATTAACAATTAATTTATTAGTTATTTTATAATTATTTTCACTGATATTAAGTAAGTGATAATACTTACGGTGAATTTCTAGTCTGTTCCTTTAGAATAGTACAATTTATTGGCTTAACACTTAATGCACTTCTTATTTTTAATTACTTGCTTCTATTTTGTGAAACTCTCTTGCCTTGAGTGTTAGCCATTACTAGTCTGTCTGTATTCAGTAATTCAATCAAAATAAAAATGCATTTAATGTACCTTATTAATTTTACAAAATAAAATAATGCATTTTCAAATTGTACTAAAAAAAACAATAAAAAAATCTTTACAATAATATTGGTTCACTGTTTATTTTGAAACTACTAAACCAAAATATAGCATTAAAGATGGAGCACAGAACTGTAGACCTAACTATTGAGGGTTAATACTTTAACTTGTCACCAATCTTCTCTCACTGAACTTAACCACGCATTGGTTCTTTTACACTACAGAGGAAATGAATAATATGTAAAATTCTTTTCTAAAGCCAATGCTTTCAAAAAGAAATGGCAGAATTGGAATAAAGGTAGTGTATTGGATGTTTGTCTCTCAGGATGTAATAAGTTCTACAAGAAGAGCCAAGTTGGGTTTTAAAGAGACACCAGGTAAGGGCAGAGAGAGGTACCACTCATAACTGATGAAAACTCATGGTGTTCATTGATCATCTCCATAATAGAGGAAACAGAATTTATTATTTTATGAGTTTGTGTCCGGTTTTATTTATGAGTTATCACCCTTTGACAACTCAGATAGGCAACTCAGAATAGAGATGGGCTACTCACTTTAAGAACTCAGGTTCTTCGTGGCCCTTGCAATTGAAAGAATTTAGGTCTTTCTCAGGATGACAATCTCAGGTATGGTTTTAACCTCAAGATTTTTAGAGACTGTTTGTACATAAATGTGTTCTATTACAATTTAAAAGGAAACAAAATTCCCTAACCACTGTCCAGGCATGCTAAATTGCAAAGCCAGAGATCTTAAAAACAGATCCTGTTACTGAATAATGTAGCTCATTCTAGCTACTTTAACAACTATTATAGATTGATTATAGCCCGATCATCAGTAATTTATTCTAACATATATAAACCTATAAGAATATATTTGGGGTTAAAGGACAAAATGGTTTAATCCTGTATTTTCCTATAGTATTCCCATAATTATGTTTAAATTGTGAACTCATGAGCGAAAACTAAAATCAATGTCCATCTTACAACATGTATTCTTACAAAAAACAAAATTAGCATACAGTTCCATTGATCTATAAATCTTTGTGTAATAAATGGGAGCAACAAAATATGTCTTGCTCAAGCAAAATAAGGATCTTACCAATAAATGGTTGAAGAGTTTTTCAGCACGATTATGATATTAGATTAAAGTATTAAATTCATTCTTTTAAGTTGGCCTCTTAAACACAATTTTTTATCACATTATATGAATTATTAATGTTATATAAAACTATTGTTTAGTAAAACTCCATTTTATTTCACTTCAACTTTCATCAAGCCATCAACTTAGATTTATTTTTAAAATGTAATTAAAATGTCATAATTCAACAAGCTTGATGAAACCTTGATAATTTTTGTTTATGTTGAACTTGTCAGGAAATAATGAATAAGTTATGAGTGTTCGTTGACATATCTTTATTAGAATTCTTTGGTATATTAATTAAACCGTCAGTCCAGATCACAAAGCACTGCCTATTAAATGCACAATGCTTTACGATTGCACAGTAAAACTGCCCTTAAATTACAATATTGGGTTGAAATGATAAGTTCTTAGTAATATTATTAACATATTGTTTGATACGCTTATTAAAATTGTTCATTATTACTCTTTAGGGTGAAACTTTTAAAGAAATAAATGTTGTGTTATTAAATATAAAAGTTAATCAATTTCTTGTTTTCGTTTTAAGGTAATATTTTTGAACAAATATTTTTTTTTGTTTTACATTTTTACATGACATCTGAAAAAATATTTCTGTAATTCCGCCTTATGCTCAAATTATGAAAATTACATGTGAGACCATGATCTACCCGAACCAGAGTGCCCCAGTAGGAAATTTGTTTTTAAGTAAATATTTTTACATCCAATTAATTAAATTAACTTTTAACAATTTTAATTAGTGTTTTTTGTATAGAATTTCTATGTTTGTTTAGGGAAAATTCTTTTACCAGTGTGGTACAGGTATTTAAATTTCCTTGCTTTTGTGTAATTAAAATTTCTTTACTGCAGCAAAATCACTAATATTCATAGTTTGGATAAAATTTTATTTCCTTTGACCCTCCATTATGGTTTAAATGTTTTCAAAGAAATTTTTTATATTTCACTCCTAAAACTTGAGAAAAACATTTTGATCATAGTGAATTACCTTATTTATACCTAGTCATAGTTTTATATTATATTTTAAAGCATAAACAAGTTTTTACATCGTTGAGTGATTCATATGGATAAAGGAGGATTTACAGGTAGGTGTAATCTAGGTAAATGAAACTACTAAAGTATTGGGACATACGGATAATTTTGGCTTGCTAGAGCTTGATTTGTTGCTATTGGGTAAATTGAGGATGGTTTTTCTCTCTCAGCAAAGAAGTCTTGATGAATGAAACATCCTATTTGCATATAAGTTGATTTAGTTTTATCTATTTCACATTTATATAAAGTATAGGAAAACAGTATCAGTAATCAATTAATATTTATAATTCTGCCAAATGTTTTGAGAGCTTGAATCCTAAAAGTGAATAATATCAAAATACTGAACTGTTTTCAACCAATTTATAAATTAAATTTTATTTGGCAGAATTATATCAGCTTATCTTACAGGGTTTTATTTAACTCACTTTCAATAGTTACAAAGATACCATTATGATGTTTGATTTCCTACACAATACAATCTTTTGTGTTTTCTAGTCTGCTAAATGATAGATTAATTTTATTTAATATATTACAGTTAATATTTAATCTATTTAATTTATGATTATCCAAACTTTAATTAAAGTTCGGATAGTCATAAATTAATGTAAAAGTGATAAATTAAGTTTCACAGAAGATAATGGACTACAACATTCAAGAGTTAATATTTATTTACCTAGTGCCCACTTGAAAATTTTATTATAAATAGAATTACACAGTTCCATTTTTTCAGGAACTAAAGTTACAATTAGCTTTTTATTAAGTCAATTTATTTTTTTCTAAATGTAATATTTTTATCAGCCCTATTCCTGCATTTGTTATTTTCACTGATTATTATAAAAGGTATGATTCTTATTATCCAATATTTTTTTTTTATCTCCAATTGTATGTTTCTAAATTATAAATATATTTTAATTACATTATATTGTACTATTTTTTAGTATTTTTGGATTATAATAGGTCAAATGTTTTTGAAATCAGGTACCTTTGCACATTTTATTTTTTCAATGCTTACAGTATCTTGTGATGCTTCTATTTGACACATTTTATCAGATGGTATATGATTTTCTCCTGAGGATTTGTTATTAGGTATTCACACAGAGTATATATTGTATATGTATATACTTTGTAATTGTCACGGTATGTTAGTGTTATATAATTATTATTACCATCAGCTCACCAGTACAGACAGTTATACACAACACTTTCTATCACCCCTTACAGCTGAAACTGCAACAGGCCTTTAGTCTGTATTTTAACTTTATATAGTTTTTATTAATTATTTATCTTTAGTAAGTAGGAAAAGCTTTACTTCTTTTACTTTTACCTTTACTTTTTCGAGACTCTTATTTTAGCTGATATTTACTGGGCGCTATCTTTCCGTATACCTTTCTTTTCTCTCTCTCTTCACCTAGGTCTGTCTAATACTTACCAGTCGCCTAATGGTAGAATGATCTAGGAGGATATTTGGTCTGTCAACCGAAGCCTGTGGTTTCCCTGCCTAGATCTCCTAGGAATAAATTTCTAGATTTTGTTAAAACCAATTAGCGGAGTATTTTTCTATAATAGCATATTAGTCAGAGTAGGGTGTAAGCTATTTTGAGATGTTTTTTCTTGTAGTGCTTTTATTAGGAAACTGTATTATATAAGGACTAACAATGGCTAATTGGAAATTAATTTTTTTTTTTAATTTATGGTGTGGCAAAACTTACATTTAAACATTTACAAGCATTGCTTAATTTTTATTTTCATTTGTTTACTTTATTGACAACAAAATATTTATAATTTTCTTTGACTTTATAATAATTTTATTAATCAATTTCAATCTTAATAACTTTCAAACTAAAGTTTTTATAAAATAATACTCAAAATAATTTTGAAGTAATTTTGCCTTATTTGATTGACAAATTCTTGAAATACAAATTTCTAATCTTAAAATAAAAGCATGCATACATGCAGTAAAACAGATATCTGGACGTAATATGAAAATAAAGTATGCGTCTTTGTTCCGAAAGGCGGCTTGGTATCAACCAGTTTTCTGGCGCTAGTCGTCGGCTCTTTGTTCTTTCCCAACTCAGCCAGTTGTGTTCGAGTCTCCGTATCGTTCAGTTGACATATATTCTATAGGATTTTGTGTAATTTAGTTAGTTATTTTACCAACAATTTGTAATCTACAATGGAGGAAAAAACTGTGTTTTCTATATCACCGAAGTTACTAACAGTTATTGATGCGCGAAGAAGTGTTTCCGAGTGCCTATAAAAGTAGACTTGCTACAGCGCAGGATGCAATTAGGCCGATAACGCTAAGTTAAATCATGTCAAGTACTATTGAATCATAAAACAAAGAAGGGGTTACAAACAGAAAACCTTGTTAATAAAACAAATGAAATCTTTGATCCCTCCGAAACATTCCTGGTTGTAAGGACATATACAGTTTTGCCGTGAAAGAGGATGAAGTTTACGAGTGTACTACTAGTTATATTATTGACTTAGTGAACCCACAGTTACCATCTGCTGAAGATGACAAAAGAAAACAAACCATGACGCATAGAAAAGCTTACCAGGAATTTGACCACCTGATCAAGTACATCGATCAACAAGACTAAGCAGCCGCTCGTCTACACTTTCGAAGGTGGAGCGATATTTCATCAAAGAAACGTTTTCAATGAAACAAGTAAACCGCCATTACATCTTTTTTTTTACCAAAACTAATAATTAGTATACATATGTACGTACAGTTCTATACTGCTATTAAAATATAACTACTGTACAATCTTTGTTTAACTTATTTACTTAATCATACATATACTTCAAATTGGAATGGTTGTAATAAAAAGTACAGACGTACACCATTACATAACCCCTCCCATTTCCGGATATTTGGTTATCTGGATCCGCCTGTCCTCACATTGATCCAGATACGAGAGGTTTGTACTGTTTTCTTAAACTTCCTATTATCTGGTTTTATTTTATTTTGTCTGTAAATATTTCTATCCCTTTTAATTGTATTCTGTAAATTTTGAAAATTAACTGCAATACAATATATTATGTAATATAACAAAACAACATCCTACCCATAGCCTTCTGGCATAAATAAAAATGACTATAATAAAAATAAACTTAAAAATTATTCTTCTCTTATTAAACTTGAATATTTATACTTTGACCTTTATAATCGTAATAGATTATAATTGTAATAGAATGATTAATTTTAAACTAAATTTGTCATATTTTTTTTAACTATAAAAATTCTCTACTAATTATCACTCCTTTATCCATTATAATAATAAAATTTATTTTAATTGCAAAATTTATTTTAATTGCAAAATTTATTTTAATTGCAAAATTTATTTAATTAGTTTGACAATAAATTTTTTTTAAGTTTTTCTAATTATTATTCATTTATCTCTCATAACCAAAGTTAATTTTAAAGACAAAACTTATTTTAAGTTGTTTAACTATGAACATCTTACAAAATTACGGTTAAAGGCAAATATGCTTGTGATATTGCTTTCACTTTTAAAATAGAGTTTTTATTTAAAAATATGAGCTTTGAAAAAGTATTTAAGTATCACTTGCCTTTTGTCTTTGTGGCAATGTCTTTCAGGAATATTGTTTGTCATATCTTTGTCATATTGTTTGGTTCTGCCAATAGAGGCTGGACTTGTCTGGCTTGGTTTGGAAACCTTCAAATACACCATCTTCTCTATTTGACAGTGTGATCTCGAATTGGCTTTGGTTTTTAACGCCTTACTCATTTTGAATTTTTTATTTACTGATTTACCATTACTTTTTAGAAATATTTTCAAGCAGGAACACTGGAAAAAACTGATTACCTGGCAGGACTAAAAATTGGAGTCTTAGCCTCCCAGGGTTTCTTCCTGCTTAATGAAGCATTTCATCGATGTCTGCCCTATCTGGTCATAGTTCTCCTCTCTCTCTGGCGACTTTTATAAGGCTGTCTTTGCTTGTGGGATTATTTCCACTGTAGCCCTTATTTTTGAACTATGTTCCCTACTATTATTGTAACCCATCTTGCAACATCTGTTGTTAGCCACGTTATGTTTTCTCAATTGATTTTTAAAAACATTCTTGAAATTTGTTAATTTTATTACATTACTAATTTTATTTTAATTGATTTGGGTAAATGTAAGTTGGAAATTTTAAAAATTTGCCTTTACCTTACATTTTCTTTGAGTTATTATACATTTTGGTTACATTGACGATTTTAAACTTGTTATAACTTTAGTTTTGACTATTTTGAATTTATAAACTCTATAAATTTAGTTTTGAATATTATAAGCTTCAAGTTGTATTTCTGCCCATTTGAAAACACTCTGCCTTCCACTCCATGAGACAGACTAATCAACATACCTATGAAGTACGAGGGTGGTCCACAAAGTAACCGCCGTTTGTACGTGGCGCGATAAGTATTGGGGGTAGCGCCGCCATTCTCATATCGGTGTGCGCAGCCGTTCAGTGTGCTTCTAGCTGTGCAATGGAGACTATCGTACGATCGCGCATTCTTTTGTTATAACGTAAAAACATGAGCGCCGCGATAGAAAATCCCGCCAAATGTGAAGTACGAGGTGTAATAAGATTTCTGTGGTCGAAAAGTTACACAGCAGCTGAAATTCATCGTGAATTGAGTGCAGTGTATGGCCCAAACGTTATGAGCGAAGGTGTAATCCGTCAATGGGTTCGTTTATTTAAAAATGGAAGAATGGGCGTTGTGTTTGTCCATGACAATGCCAGCCCTCACACAGCTCAAAAAACAACTGAACTTTTGGAAAAGTTTAAATGGGACGTTTTTGACCACCTCCCCCCTACAGCCCGGACTTGGCTCCCAGTGATTTCCATCTTTTCCCGTACATGAAGCGGTGGCTTGCATCTCAGAGGTTTGCGAGTGATGAAGAGCTTCAAAACGCTGTGACAGGCTGGCTACGTTCTCAGGCGGCAGATTTTTTTAAAGACGGAATTTCAAAAACTGTTAAAAAATATGATAAGTGCTTGAATTTGTATGGTGAATATGTAGAAAAGTAGAGAAAAGCTGTAGTTTTAACATGTATATAATAAAATTTTTGTATCTCAAATGGTTTATTTTTTATTTCAAAACGGAGGCTACTTTGTGGACCACCCTCGTAGAAAGACAGAATAAACAAACTCAACACAATAAAATACATAGCCCATAGAAATGAATACAAACACATCTTGTACAATTAATTTTTTCAATGTATACAGTATCTTGTGATTGGCTTCTATTTGATACATTTTATCAGATGGTGTATGATTCACGCCTGAGGATATGTTGTTATGTAATTAATATTAACATCGGCCCACCAGCACATACAAAGTTATACACAACACTTCCAACCACCCCGTACAACACAAACACTCCCGAACTTCCACTACCATGATACACAGACTAATCAACATACCTATGAAGAACAAAGGCAGAATAAACAAACTCAACACAATAAAGTACATAGCCTACAGAAACTCATACAAACACACCGTAATAGACAACATAAAACAACACACATAATGACAATAATACAAAAAAATACACATAACGACAATAATACAAAAAAAACATATTATAAAACAGAACAACACAAATCCTAAAAAATAGCTTTTTAAATCCGCAAAGTCACCTTTAAAACATCTAACACTACACAAAAAACACCTATCTAACACAAACACGACAAGGCAGGCGTATACAAGATTACATGTATCAACTTCCTAGCTTTTACATAGTCAAATAGGGAGAAACTTTATCAAATAAAGACATAAAAAACCCAAATTAAAGTTTCACTTCATATACAGAACACATTTCATCTTAATTTCATAAAAAAAAGCAAACACTCAACACGACAAATCTTCAAAATATACAAAAACTATCCACAACACATTCTAGACAAGAAAACATATTACAATAAAAATATTGGAAAGAACCCCAATACCACAAAAATAACAAATAAAATAAGTTACTTAAGATTAAACCCTTATGTACATTTCGATGGCCATGTCATCATCATCAGAGGGTCTTATTACAAAATAAAATCTAGCACACAAGAAGTTGCAAACTAGAATGATACTAGATGAAAACATACCTTCAATCAAATACTATATTTGAACACATAATTAACAACTTGTCTATAAAAAATGACACACCACAGACCTAATATAATACAACTCACCTGAGCAGTAGACTTACCCATGACTCACAATATTGAATAATGCACTGATCTAGTGTGAAATGTGCTTGCTGAAAAATAACAGTATGTAGTGATTTTTTTTGTCAACTCGTATCAATAAAAACAATTGTTAAAAAAAAAGTTGAGATGTACAGTCCAAAACTGCAAGTTTTAACATTTAATAGGATATAGCAAAAATAAAATGTTATTTAATTTTTTTATAGAACAAAAAATATATGTATTTATTTTTGTAAACCAAAATGTTATCAATCTAAAATATGTTTCATCTTGAAAGAAATTTTTAAAGATTTGTACAGCAAAAACAGTTTTTGTTGTAAATAATATTTAGATATTGTTATCATTGATTAATGAATTCTGGAGGTAACTTTTTCTTCAGTTTTTTTAAACATCATGTATATACACAAAGTCACTTTTTTAAAAAGTATCAACTCAAAGACCTTGACATATAGATAAACACAAGGAGATAAAATGACCTAAAGGTTTAAATCATTGTATTGCTATGTATATATTACTAACTTGCAGTGTTTTTTTTAATTACTATATATAATCTACTAAAAGTTGAAGAGTCCTAACATTCTTATTTTATATTTAAAAAATATTTTGATATTGATGAGCAATTTTTAGTCTTTAGATATTAAAAAAACATTTTTAAAATGCTTTGGCTAATGAAACAATCTCGGCTTCTAATTACCCGAAACTCTCAAAGGCTGTTAATTAAACACTGGCTTTCTATTTTACACAGTCTTTATGATTTAATTATCTAGCTAAAACTGTTAACTTTGAGTTATTCTTCAGTATTTTGCATTAATTCACAATGCCTTTGAGTTACAAAGTATTATAGTTTCATTTGTTGTTGTGGCTCATATTTAGTTATTAAAAAATTGTTTTGGGATTAGAAGTGAGTTTTTTATTACAATTATTTTGAAGCTGATTTTTGTGATGTTAATGTGTTTCAAATCTTTCTACACAATATCAAAAGCTTAGTGGTACAATATTACAATGAAAATACTGGTAAGAACCACACAAAATAATAAAAAATAACAAATAAAACAAGTTACTTAAGATTAAACCCTTAGAGTGATATTCGATGACCATGTCATCATCATCAGAGGGTGTTATTACAAAAATTACAATCTAGCAAACAAGAAGTTACAAACTAGATAGATATCACTCTAGTTTGTAACTTCTTGTTTGCTAGATTGTAATTTTTGTAATAAGACCCTCTGATGATGATGACATAGTCATCGAAATGTACATAATGGTTTAATCTTAAATAACTTGTTTTATTTGTTATTTTTTATTATTTTTTGTGGTATTGGGGTTCTTTCCAATATTTTCAATTCTTTCTGTTGTATTGAGTTTTTGTATTCATTTATGTGGAGGTGTAAGTTAATGTTAATATATATGTAGTGTATCTTATCTAATTAGGCAAAATATAACTGTAGCCTAATTATGTGTTTTTAAAATCTGTGATATGTTCATTGCCTAAACTTCTGTAGAATATAATAAGAATTTTGGTATTAAAAAATATGTTTAGTCCAAATATCCTTTACAAATCTTTGTTTCCAAATACTGATGTCTTATTATTATTTTTTTTGTTTAATATTTATACTTACTTTCTAATCAGAAAGGTATTGAAAAAATCATGTAACTATTTAATCTTAACATGTTTATTGCAATGTAAGACTTGTTTATTTCTTTTGTGCCCAACTGTTCTTATTCTAAATTTGTGGACTAAGCTTATTACAATGTTCATAGATTAGTTTGAACTCTTCCAAAGTGCACAAGTTTCATCTTATCACTTCTGATTATGACTCACCCATTGTTTTTTTTTTTTATTAACGATTGTCACATCATCTGCAAAAACAAACATTACTGATTTAATGTTAACATTTTTATTGAACCAATAATATGTTTACTCTCTTAAATTGCATACTTTTAACTTTTCTACAAGAATAAATTATATTTTGTTACATAAAGATGTCTGTTTTAGGATATATGTCCCATTTTTAAATCGAATAGTTCATTTAAATTTGAAAGTTTAAAAATTATCTGCTAGAAATAAAAACAAATAAGTCATTATTCCGTAACTAAGTGAATACTGTAGAATTTACTTGCTGACGCATTTTGAAACAATCATTTCTCTTATGACTAGTCAGTGACTTCAAGATGATTACAACAATCAACTTCAAAGCAAATAAATTACATTCAATTAAAAAGGAAATAATAATTTTATTTTTTTTTAAATGTTAGATTCTAAATCATATACATGGTTTATAGACCCAGTAAACCAATGTAAAATAAGTTCAACCATATAAGTTTTCTATATAACAGGTTTTGATTTTAATGTAGCAGCAGCAGAATTCTATGTAGGAGTATATCATTACCGACAACCCATAACACTAAAATTGTGTACTTTAAACTTGGTTTCTTACTTTTTTGTTAATAATATATGATATTTCCATTCCATCACCATTTAATATTCTGTTAACAATTGCACTGTATTTATGTAATCCAATATTGTTAAAATTGTAGTAACAGTTGTGTGTTTATAATAAAATACATTAGAAAATTTCACTTCTTGTAATAAATAATATGGAAAATATATGTGACAATATATTAGACGATTTTTAGTTATTTTGTATTACAAGTTTTGAACCAGTATTCAGATTACATAAAACTGGTAGTAACCCAAATTTAGTTTGAGCTTTTTCCCAAAGAAGTTGCAGAAAATGTCTTTGAAAACACTTATCATGAGCCTATTCCTCATAAAGTGTAGAATCACTTTAGTCTGCTTAAAACTCCATTAGTAGCTCTCTTGAATTGGAAGATATTAAAAATATGCCAATGAAAAGCAGGAATATATATTTAATCATCACCCTAATGGAGGGCCATTTGTAGTTTAAAAATATGGTTTATTCTTCAGAAATTCTTTGCTATCAAGAATATGAAAATAAAAGAAAGTATGTGAGTACTTTTTAAGTTAATAGTTGAGACCACCCAAATGAAACTCCATCCATTGACTATGGCAAAGATGTTCTTATAATATTTAGGCTAGGCTATTTTATAATCGTGATATGAAGAAAAACTTGTTCCTCATATGCTTACTCCAAATATCTCTAAAGCATTCAATTGCTGTCAAAGGTGTTAAAGATTTAAAGAAATTTGACAAACAAAATCTTACCCTCTGGTTGGATTTGGGAAATGTCTTTGATCTATATAACATAACATTAACAAATCAAATGCTAACAGCTGTTTTAGTCTGCTCTTAGAAGTAATTTAGTGGTGTTGTTTAATTAGTTTTAAATTTAATTTCCTATATATTCAGAAATATTGTATATTTGAATAAATTTTGTGAACTTAAAATCAGAACTCGAAAAGGGATCGACAAATTTTTTTAATGTTTCAAACAGAAGAATATTAAGATGTGTCTCAAAATAGAAACAATGTAATGAAGAAAGTAAGTAGTCCTTCATACAGCCTAATAGAATTATGAGATGGAGTTATGTGTCATTCATTGCCTTTACTTACAGGTGCTGAGACTAATGTAGCTTTACTGTTACTACTTAAATTATAATGGAGAAGGGCCTACCATAATAAACACGAATAATGATAATTTTTTTAACTTTGAGGTACATAATAATAGATACTGGTAGTGTAGGTATATGGCCCTAAACTTGTTCACTAAATTATTAAGGGTATTTTACGTTACCATAGAGACAATAAAATTTAGTTCCAGAGTTGACAAATTACACATGACTATTGCATGTGGAAGTGGCACTGGCGGGCTAAGTGAGTTTGGTAAATCATACCGGCAGCACAACCTACACTTGTAAATCCAATTTCTTCAGAGCTAGGTAAGTACGATAAAAATTTGATTATTATATGAGTTTATTCTCTGCTTTTTACGAAAAATATTGCTGAATACAACTATATTTTTAACTGTTTTTCCTTATGCAAGTTTGCAAGGTTTTAAAAGCTGTAGTAGGTCATTAAATGTTTGCAAGTTGGCATTTTAATGTGACGTAAAATTATGATAAAAGATTTGTCGGCAATTGTGAATGAATAATTATGGACCTGATTTTACTACATATTATTTCAAAGATGTTACTAGTTGATTTTTCGATAGCATTTTGGATAGGTAAAAGTGATAAGTTTGAAATTAAAAAGCACACTTTTAAAAAACCTTACATTACTTGTCACGCTCGTTTATTTGTAGCAATACTGTAATATTGTACTGGATTTATCGCCACTAGAGTTCTCTGAGATCGCGCAAGAGTACACTACTACACATGTGTTCCCAAGCTGCGTGTTGAAAAGTTTAGTCGGTTCGTTACTCTTGTGTGTTAAGTAAGTGACTTTAAGTTTGAACCTGTATCTACATCAATTTCGCTTACTTTAGGTATGATTGTAAATTTTCTTGTGTGATATAAGTTACTTAATTTCTAAACGTTATTTGAATCTTTCTGATATTTATTGTAAATATATGTTGCGTTTTTATACTCTTTCAATTAAATATTTTTTTTACTTTGAACTAACCTTTTTTATGTAGTGATCAAAAGCAAACAAAAATTAATTTATAATGAATGTATAATTTAATAATAAGGGCAATTTTTTATACGAAATGCGTAAGTACTTGAAAAGCATTTTCTAAATGAAGTTGGATAATGTATATAGGTTAATTAAAACAAAATACATATCTACACCTGAATTTCAGTAAAGTTTAATATTTTTGTTTCAATGTCCTTTAAAATTACTACACAATTTTTCCTCTAAGATTTACTTGCCTAATAAAGACAAATTTGTTTACAGTCTAAGAGGTTTTGGTGGAGTAAATAGATAAATGCAATCAATGATAATGCCTTGTAAACAACCAGAGAACACATTAATTAAACCGCTCAAATTAAATTCAACAAACTGATTCCATTCTTTCCTTCGAAACGTACATGTCACGTTTTCTGCAATCTTTCTTAATTGTTGCAACTTGTTATGGTTTCTTTGCAATTTTAACTACAGGGAAGTACAAGCTTTCCTGGAAGGCCTATTTAAGACTAGAAAAGGGTTGATAAAGTGAAAACATACAAATATACTGGCTTTGTAACAAAAATTTTTATTAAAAACTTGCTTCTTTATTAGTTAAACGCATTTTTTCTTGTCTTTTAAAACTTTTAGAGATGCTTCCAAAATACTGCATGTATTTCAATGTTGATATATGTAGGGTTGATAAAGTGAAAACATACAAATATACTGGCTTTGTAACAAAAATTTTTATTAAAAACTTGTTTCTTTATTAGTTAAACGCATTTTTTCTTGTCTTTTAAAACTTTTAGAGATGCTTCCAAAATACTGCATGTATTTCAATGTTTGCTCTTTTCACGCACGTTTCTTATAAATGCATTTTAATAAAGATAAAAGGGCTCTAAATGCCCTAGATTATGTATAATAGTTGATACTTACAATAATCATAGAAACATAACCTAAATAAAATCCACTTCCCTTCACGAATTCCCGCACTGTGTTATATACTACATTACTAAATAGCTATGCGAAAATATAGCTACACATTATTATAAAGATTGGGAACGTCAACTAAACGTTCGTGAACGAAGCCGTTCTTTGTTGTAATATTTAGTGTGAATTTACGACGTATTATAGCAAAAGAAATTTTGCATTTTTTGTGCATTATACACAATATAGGCTACAAGTTTTTGTGTCGCTTAGTAAGAAAAGTTCATTTTTTTCTTACTAAAACCACCCTAACCTGATAATTTATAGTTATTTGTTACATATATTATTAACAAAATAATTTAAATTCAGTATAACCCAATATAAGTTATTTTTTGAATTTAGGTTATATCTGTATTCTTTTGAAATTCAACTATTATCCATGTTTTATCATCTTGTTTAGGATGTATATTTTTAAGTAGTCTAACGTGTATTGTGAAAGAAACGGAGTAGACACTGCCATATATTATATAATCCAGAATATCAAGAGCACAGTGGTACAATATATTACAATAAAAATATTGAAAAGAACCCCAATACCACAAAAATAATCAAAAATAACAAATAAAACAAGTTACTTAAGATTAAACCCTTATGTACATTTCGATGACCATGTCATCATCATCAGAGGGTCTTGTTACAAAACCTGATCATTCTAGTTTGTAACTTCTTGTGTGCTAGATTGTGTTTTGTAACAAGACCCTCTGATGATGATGACATGGTCATCGAAATGTACATAAGGGTTTAATCTTAAGTAACTTGTTTTATTTGTTATTTTTGATTATTTTTGTGGTATTGGGGTTCTTTTCAATATTTTTATTGTAATATAATCCAGGTTTGCCAGTAAACATTTTGTCGTGTAATTTATACATTCTATAAAAGTTCACATGGTGTAGGCTACTCATTAAAAACAATTATTTTTACCGTAATCTAAACGAATTCATAAAAAAAGTATCACTTGGACGTGTTCTCAGGTACCTAAAGTTTTTAAAACTTTGATATACAGACTAAATCTCTAACGTAAGATCCCGGGTTAAGATTTATTTTAGTAATCTGAACCAGTAACATACCAAGGATTTTATCTCGATGGGTGTCAACAGAGGAATCTGGAGTTCAACATAGGTCTTTTATTAAGAGAAGCCTTCGGATCCCCTTAAAAAGTTTGAGAAAAAATAATACTGTATTCAATGTTTGTACGTTTAAAAAAAATAAAAACGGATAAAAAATTCTAATAATAATTTATTTTCAGGTTTAGGCCTTTGTTTAGTTTCCTACAAATAACTCATTAATAGTAAGCCTATGATTAATAGTCTATATAAAAAAAAATATGTATTTTTTAACTGTAGATACCGTTTTAGGTATTGATTACTTAGATAATAATTAGTAAATTTTATTACTAAATGAAAGCAAGATGGATTTCAAACGTTTTTTATATGTATTAAAAATGCCCAGGCCTACAGTAAAAACCTACTTTCGTCTATCCCTGGTGATAACTATTCGAAAAGGTGAAAAAAAACAATTTAATATCTTAAAATTAATGGAAATTTTAGACTAGCGTCGAACATTAATTTTAATGTGAAACTAAATTTTCTGCCCTGGGAAAATTTTAAAATTATTATTGAGAGAAGATTCGTCAAAGTTAAAACTTAGCGTTATGTTGTTAATTTACTTTTAATGTTCATTAACGAAGTTTGTAGTGTTACTCAATTATAATATTTAGTTTAGGCGTGTTGTAAAATTTCTATAGCTGCAGCTTTTATCTTATTGTAGTCCTCAACTGCTGTATGCCAGTAACCAACCACCGTAGTCTTACTTCCTCTATTCTTAGCTTCTCCCACTTCCTGTTTTTTTTTCATGGAGAATTTAAAGAACTTTTTCATGGGATGTAGGCTTATCTATCTAAACAGCCATTGCCTCTGAAAAACAGGCCTTTCTTATCCGGTTTTTGTTACCTCTTCTACTTCCAATTTCTTTATGATTTAAGTTGACTTTTTCTTTGAGTTTAATAAATTGGTTCACCGTTTGTACATGTTCTGGATGTTTGTTTGTAGGAGAGTGTCAGGATAATGAACTACTTTGGCTCTTTTTTATGTAAATAAGCGAAAATAATTTAAAAGAAATATTACGGATATTTGTGATGCACCGAAAGTGTCACAGAATATTAGTAGATCGACTTTCATTTACTAGACGTATGACTGATAAATCTCAAGAGATGAGAGTGGGAATTTGCAACAAGTTATTTTATTCATTTTCCGTTGACAAAAAACAATGGGTGTGCTTGGACCACAAGTTAAAAATGCAAATCTCTATAATGTAGTGTTTAATTTGATACATTTTAACATTTTGCTAAAGAACAATGGAGAAAGTAATATGATATATGAAATCATACGCTATGAATAACTAATATAATCAAATATCCGGTATTTCTGATAAGATAGAAAAAGGTTTTGAAAAATATTTAAACATAACCACAACCGTTTAAATAAATACGAGCTCTGTTTTTAACGTAATTTAACACAAGTTTGTTTTCTGGAAATCTTCTCGACAGTTCGTTCTTCTAGGAGAAAACAGTCTTAAAGCTAACGCCTTGTATTTTTAAATGTTAACTCGTCGGAAGCTCTTGGCTCGCCTATAGATGTTTAAACACCAAAGGTTTTTAAAATTTCATGTAGGTCTATAATTTTGTACATTAATTAGTTTTACAGTTATAAGTCATTATATAGAACAATTTTTTTCAAACGAAGGAGAGTGTGTCATTATGAAAAAGATTTGTAAAGTCTTCATCCTATACTGCTATTAGAAATGATGGAGAGAATGAGAAAATTTTAAAAGAGAGCTCATCTGTGACCACAATTAACAAACGAAAGAACAACCACATATTTATTGAATAAGTACGAACCTTTTATACATAGTACTAAATCTTCTTCGGAGATTTAACATTTTAGCAATGTTTTTGAACATGGCAACGGGAATCATTACCATGTACGTTGCAGAAATATAATCAGGTACTAGTTTGTTCAATAAATAAATTGTCTTTACAAATATATATTGTTTGCTTGTTATTTCTGTTGAAGGAAATAAAAAACTGCCTAGTACCAAACCAACGTTTATCAAGACCAAACTAAAAATTTCAAAAATTTTAACACTTGATTTGAAATAGGCCTTCATTTACTATGAAGTTTAAATGTCATTTATTTAACACTGTGAAATACAATCAATAGTCTTCACTTTAGGTCGTCAGCCGACGATATATATGATGGAATTATTTGATTTACTACTTCACGTTTATATATATTGTCCGTTTTTTTTTAATTATTATTTTCGAAGGAGGCAAAAATCAAAATCAAACACACATGAAAGAGAGTGAATTTTAAAGCGATTAGATATCATGTTAGAAAAATATAGGGATAGATATATCTATCTGAATCGATTTTTTTTGGACCGTAAATTACAGTTAACTTGCGGATTGTTTTAAAAATTATGCTCAAGGCCTTCTGTAGTGAGTAACTTCAATAGACGTTAGAAAAACATCGCTACAACTACGTGTTAATGTTTTCTATTATTTTATTACGATTTTTGAACGTAGGTCTACCTAAATATCGACCCACTGTTTTACGTATATTTATTTATATACGACGAGAAGATATAATTAGTAGGTTAAAAATAGGTCAAAATATAATGAAGTTCATTTGTAGATACAGACTATCAGCTGCTAGATCGGTCTCTGCCATAACAATGTCGTAGGCAACAAGGTTATATTTTAAACTGAATACCGGTTAATATGATAATATGGGTGAAGGCTATACAGCAGGCACTGGCTAGGTGCGTAATAACAATGTCCATGTTTTCTATGCTACGGATCAGTGAATAAAATATTTAAGGTTAACATTTCTCCGGATTTCCTGCTTTTTGAACGAGAAATACAATTTATGTTCGGCTTTGTAAAATTCGAAAAAATGTGACAGCCAGTGGGATTGGTTGAAAGAAGTGAATACTTCATTTATGAATGTATTAAATAAGAGGTTTAATAAAATGTAGTTGTAGTTAATAATAAAAGAATGTACTAAACAGAAAACCTTTATTAGATGTTCAAATATTGACTGGAAAAAAAATTTATTTAACAAATTAAATTTAAATGTGCTCTTAAAAAGTCATACAGACCGAAGGAAGTTTTGATTTAAAAATTAAAGTATTAAATATCATATTGAATTATCCGTATTAAGATTTATTGAAATAAAAAATAATGAGATAATTAATTGATAAAAAAATTTAACTGCCATTAGCTAGAATCAATTAAAACCTTTAACTTCATTCTTGAAATTACTTCATTTCAGAAGTTTTGTAAAGTTTTGTTGATGTTTCTGCTCATTCTACCTGCATTTGGCGCGTTAAAATAGTTGTAGATTTGCTATGCCCATAAAGGGTGCCTTACACAGACTGGAATTGGTGACTGGAACGAGGAATGGCTTTCAGGAAATATCCTGAATGCAAAAAAAGTAGATTCGTTTCTCCAAAAAGCTACAGGACACTTCTTATATCTCTCAGGACACTCATTGACTTAATTATTCTATACAGCTGAAAAAGCTGATATCTATCAAAGATATCGAGTATATCTTTTATGACCACGATACAATATTGTTGTAACTGCAATAAGCACTTCGCTAAACGAAACATAATTATTAAGAATAAATAGACATTTAAATTTCTGAAGCTATTTTACAGTCCATCATACATATTTTAAAAGAATAAACTAACATTTAAATTTCTGAAGCTATTTTACAGTCCATCATACATATTTTAAAAGAATAAACTAACATTTAAACTTCTGAAGCTATTTTACAGTCCACCATACATATTTTAAAAGAATAAATAGACATTTAAATTTCTGAAGCTATTTTGCAGTCCATCATACATATTTTAAAAGAATAAACTAACATTTAAATACCTGAAGCTATTTTATAGTCCATCATATAAATCTTTTAAGAATAAACATTAAAAACTGTGAAACTATTTGATAGTCCATCATAGGTATTTTCACAAAATAAACCAAAGTTTAAAACTGAAATTATTTTTTTACAGTCAATCATAGGTACATATTTTAAAAGAATAAACTAACATTTAAATTTCTGAGGCTATTTCACAGTCCATCATACATACTTTTAATGAATAAACTACATTTATTCCAATCAGAGATTTAAACACCTGGAGGTGGTGTTGTCCTTAAACCATATTTTTGTAGAACAACTGTTAACTCTTGTTGCGCTCTCATCTTTAGATTCTTATCCCGTTCATTAAACTTTTGTTTTGACAACTAGCAGAGGTTATAAGTCAATTGATGAACTCCGAAAACGTTATTTGAGAACGTTTTTTTTCAATTCGCCAAACTTAACACAGTGATTCGAACTATCTGGATAAAAAATGTTTACAAGATCAACAGTTACGGATTATGCTATAATCCTGAATATTACCTTGGCGGGAAGTAGTTCTTCCGAAGCTGTGGGGGTTTTGTCAGGTTCAGTGTCAAGTACGAATCGTTATAGACAATGCTTTCAAACGTCAAGCTTATGACTGTTTTTTGGTCCAGGTTTTTAACCTTAAAATCTTCTAAAAGCTGAATTCAGCGTCTTATAGTCTTCTTTTTTTGAAGAACCTCTCAATATTGGTTACAAATAGAATTATAAACTAGCAGTAACGCAGCTATAAATTCCCTCGGGGAGGGGGGTTGATATTGTATTGATTGGAATTTGAAGCTAATTTATACCCCCAACCCAAACCTTTTGAAAATCAAATGCCATATTACGCCGGTTTAGCGATTAAAAATAGACACATGTTGATAAAATAGGTGAATTTAATCTATTTTCAATTTTAATACATTCTAAATTAAAATAGTATTCAATGAACATTAGTTTTAAGTACTTGTATAGAAAGTTTTGAGTGCATCTTCATTGTGAATTCAAGTACATGTACAGAATTAAGTACGTGTACATGGAGAAAATCAAGTTGAAGACTTGCAAACAATAACCAAGTGTAAATAGAATCATACAAAAAAAATATAAATGTACAAGAAAGTTTATGAAAGTTCTTAAAGAACTTTGTCCACTCTTATAAGGATTGTTTCATAGCTCACAGATATAAGTCATTGCTAGGTCATTTTTGGTTTGCTCATAAAAAGTTTGGTTTCTCAAATATGCAGCCATCGTTAAACGAAATTACTTTGAAATGTTTTTCGGATATTATGCGCATATTTACTATCAGCTCTCAGTGTATTGTCAACTTTTTTTATAAACTATCATGAAATTATGTTTAAATTTCCTTATGGCAGTTTGAATTTAATATAAAATATGTTACAAATTTAAAATATTCTTAAAAGCATTACAATTTAAAAAAAAAAATTAGGAATAATCTTTAAGGGGGGTTTAACCAAAACTATCCACGCTGAACACCCGTAGAGTAAAAATTCTGCATATTATATAAAAAATCTTTGATAAAACTCTCCAGCTAACTATGTACTATGTAGTACACACATTAATTTAGATTCGTATATTGCCTCTAAGACGTCATCTCCTATCTTATCCAGGCAAGAAGAGCTTGTAGGAGTCTGATCTGTGCAGTTCTGTGATACTGTTCCTATCTACTCTCTCGCCGGCCAACTTGTCCCCCCTCTCTCCTCAGTTGAGCCTCTTTTTTACCGTCCCCGTCTTTTTGTCCATCTTCAAGCTCGTGCTTCATGCTCGTACACCCTCACTTGGTGTATAATTGCCAAATTAGGAGATTCTCTCAATCTTCTGTGAAATCTTTGAGGTCATCACAAATGTATTTTTTAAAAATAAATACAGCAAAATGGATTGATGGTAGATACCATTTAATAATCTGCAATTAGAGGGTAGACATCTCTCTTCATGGAACCATTAGCTACCTGCTATTAGAGGGAAACACACTCTAGTTCATGGAACTCACTTCTATCTGCGAATAGAGGGAGACACGTCTGTTCATGGAGCTATCTGCTACCTGCGATTATAGGGAGACGCCTCTGTTCATGGAAATATCTGCTACCTGCGTTAGAGGAGACACGTCTCTTGATGGAACTACTGCTATCTATGATTAGAGGGAGAAGCCTCTGTTCATGGAAATATCTGCTATATGCGATTAGAGGGAGACACCTCTTTTTATGGAAATATCTGCTATATGCGATTAGAGAGAGACAGGTCTCTCCATGGAACTGTGTGATACATGCGATTAGAGGGAGACAGGTCTATCCTTGGAACTCTGTGATACCTGTGATTAGAGGGAGGCACCTCTGTTCATGGAGCTATCTGCTACCTGCAATTAGAGGAAGATACCTTATTTCATGGAACTATCTGCTACCTGCAATTAGAGGGAGGCACCTCATTTCATGGAACTATCTGCTACCTGTGATTAGAGGGAAACAAGTCTGTTCATGGACCCTGCGGTACTTTGTTAAGAACGAGAAATGCTACTTTTTTATCATTAGGCTTAGAAAATTTCCTCTATTTTGAATTTCTCCAGGTTTTGTTCATTCAGTATACGCCATCATTGCCTCCTTCGTGTCTTTAAAATACCCGGAAGTTATTTATGTCTGAGTTTATATTTTTATGTGAGTTGACTATTGAGTATGTTGTCACGTAAGAATGAACTAGCTCGATTTATTATGAGGTATAAAGTACAAATTCTTGAATCTTGTATTTTACAATTAATTATTCATCATTTCAGAAGAAAATATGGCGAATAATGGTAACTATGGTAAGAATTAATACCAAATTGCCCATAAGAATTTCACTAACTTTTTTAGCAAATTTCGGTTGCATAGTAACCATTCTCAGAGGTAAAAAAACAAACTAACTCATCAGGAATCAGTTTTTTTCTGTGGCTTCCGAAGTTGGTTTGCAACTGAAATGTACACAAGGTTGATAAAACATTATTTTGTGTTTCTTATTACTAATTTATAATAACTAAATATTTGAATTACTTTATAATTGTTAAAACGTTGTATTTTGTAGTTTTGTCCATAATCAAAGAGTTTTAGTATTTATGAACCAATTTCGAATTTATTTATTTAGTTAATAATAATAATGTTTTTGCCCTTTGGCAAAAGGTTATGGCCAATAGTTGAGAAGATACGACAAGGAAACCCATACGATATATCCTTGGACTATATGGTGTTCAAGCCAGACAGTGTAACTAGGACTATGCTTCGTCCTTCTATTACTCGTACTTTAGGTAACATTTTAAAAAACTGAGTAACCGAGAGGCGTAACAAGTACAATACAGAAATTCTTCAGCGTTCTCGAGAATAGATTCCAGATCTCTATGTTAGTAGTATATAAGTGCTCTACTCACTTGACCACTTAGGGGTTTTCTAGTTAGGTTATAATTGTGTGGCTTTAGTTTTAATTTAGTTTAACGTTTTTACTGTCTATTAATATTTAGCCTTCTTTAGAACTAGTAAAAATTTCTTTTAATTTACAAATAAATTCTAATTATCTATAATAAATTTTCATTTCGTTAATTTACTTTATAATCTAAGATAAAACTACGCATAAATCTACATTAGGCTACGTGTACTATGTTATCAAAAAAGCACATGATCGTCTGAATCGCAGCAGGTACATCGGTAAGCGTGGCCTCCACCTACTTTGCCATCACGTGATCCGAAAATAATCTATTTAAAGACTTTATTGGTTGTGGATAGGCGTTGATTGTTTCTTAGGCTTTAACAAAAGATATTTCCAAAGATTACTAACAGGTGAAATAATTCCGTTGTGAATTGTTACTTAATACAGTGCAATACTTGAGTAAATAGCTGACGTCTTGTCATGCTGGCTAACCACAGCCTTATTAATGCTATTTTTATCCTTTGAGTTATGTCTCTTTTAAAATGTAGTACATTTTCAATGTTTCACGTTTATTTGTGTAACATTTTTTACCAAACACTCAAAAATAAATGTAGGATGTTGTTTTATGTATATTGAAGTGAATACCTCTGCCGAGCGAAGTGAAGAGAAAAATAGTAGGGGAATACAATTTTGGAGTTGGTGTCGCCCTGAAGTCGTCACGTCTACATAGTTGTATACGACCCCTGCTGTATACAACTATTTTAGCTTAAATTAAGTGATAACATATTGTCATAAGCGTTGCATGCAACAGCTGATTTTATGTTTTAGGGTATGTTATAGAAAAGCTGTTTTAAGGCGTTGGTCATGTTATTTTATTTATTG
Source organism: Prosapia bicincta (assembly GCA_036971475.1). Lineage (NCBI taxonomy): Eukaryota > Metazoa > Arthropoda > Insecta > Hemiptera > Cercopidae > Prosapia > Prosapia bicincta. Next base: position 158,259,592 of record JBAIZL010000005.1, on the reverse strand, counting down.
TACATTATTAAGTTTAAAATATTAATTTACAATATTTTTATCATTTAATAAATGTTTAAATTTAATTTGTATCCGTTTAAATATCTTTGTTAAATTTTACCACAGTCAAGACAGTAAGTAATGAATTATACATCATTAACCCACTTATAGAAATTAGAACTTTCTTAGACGCATCTGACACGTTTTAGGAACAGATATCAATTAAATTTGTTGAATAAACATTTATTCAGTAAATATTTTAATATACAATAAATATTTTGTGTTTATTATATTCTTAAATGATTAACTATATTCTATTAAAACCTCTATTAACTGCATTCTTCGAATAAGCTATTCACTTTTGTCTTCCACTTTGTAATTATTATTGATTTCTTGTTTTTATTAGGTTTGACATTTCCGATCAGAGATTGAACCCATATCATCTTTTCTAACTGAAATTAAACGCTAAATTAAGGAAACGTCACAATTTGTAAGTAATATTTGAACTTTTTTCGAAGCAATTGCACGTTTTCGTTGTTTCCAGCAAGTTTCTAACCGATCATGTTTAACATTGAGCACCTCAAAACCTAGTCTTCATTTTTCAAAAATTGTTTACATTTTATTAAAATAGAATCTAACAAGTATTCCTGTACCAAAATAGTAATTTGTTAGGAAAAAAATTTTGAAGATATTTCATTAATGAAATTGTTATTGTTTGACTTTAGTCTACTTTTTCAAATCGTTTAAAACAAACCGTGGATTACACTAAGTTTTTACGTACTTATAAACCAAAGTTGTATCTCACTGTTGTTTTTCTAGAATACTTCGAATTCCTTACTTCTTTGTCACAATTATCGGTATTTCGAACAAATGCTGTTTCAAAGAATGGTCCTAACCTAACCTTATCTTGACCTGACCTAACCTAATCGAACTTAACCTAACCTGTTAGATAAAGTCTGTTATACAGTTAGAAACCAGACAATTTTGTGCATAAGAAAAATAACAATCTTAATAACTAATCAGTTACAACGTTTTTGTATTGATTTATGAGCAGTAACCTCATTACTCGAATAGAAGACATTGTTAGATCAGGTATGTAGGGTAAGCAGGTGAACATAGTACGTGTTTAGGTAGGGGAAAAGTACCTTTTCGTTATCAAACTGTTCCATATAATCATCCAGCAGCGGCGTAATTGGAATTAAGAATTTAGGTTAAGAGCGACAATATTGTATCACTTTGATGGACGTACAATTTCGTTGCTTTATTAAAACGTCACTCAAGTTTCTAATTATAAAATGGTGTACTGACCATGAGATTGCTATTTCTGTCTCAAAACTTACATTAATTATATTCGTGTACAGAATTTGTGTTTAGAATACCAAATAACATTGTCTTAATGTAACTGTCTACATAATTGTGTTGTGTATAACTGTGTTGGTCGCGTTGCATAATATTTACTATACATACACATTTATAACATTAACTTTTACTATACACGTTTTTAAAACACATAAATAGTTCCTAGTTGTATTAATTAATTTATACTGAATAATATAATTTATTCAGAACGGCAAATGTTAAAAGAGTCCCCTCAAAACCTCACTATACATAGTTTATTAATAGATACTAGTTTCGACGACGATGTTGGCTTCCTCAGTGATTGGCTGGGAGTGTTGGCGAATCACAGAGGAAGGGGACATATCTCCGAAACTATCAATGTATTTATTAATAGTGTGTTGTATGGTTTTGAGTAAACTTTTAACATTTACTTTTGTTAATTGTTCTCATTAACTAGGCTCTGATTTTACTGTATAATAATACAGTTATAAAATATAATTTTTTTTATAGTATGAGACAAAATTATCCCTAGAGGGAAGTGACTTCTGTTTTTTTTTTTTTAACCCAAATTCTTATTTTAAGATACAGTAAATTTACTCTTAAAAGACACCATCGTAATTTTTCAGAAAATGTTTATTTATTTAGGGCGTTTAACTTCCAAATAATATTATATTATATTAATTAGAGGTACCTTTTTTATCTAAAGGCTGTAAGACATCTCTTAGTTACCTTTAATTTATAATACATAAAATGATTTATTTCACCACTTGAATTGTAACTGACCTTTCACTGCATATGCAATTTGCTCACTACTACACGGATGCAATATTAACAAACTTGATTTGACATTCAAACCCAGTTTGTGATTCAAATTCTAACACTTTAATAAATGTATTTAAATTCACTATTTCCTTAAGCATTTAGTTTACTAATCTCAAACCGACAACGTCGGACTATAAAATGAGTGTTAAGGTCCTTATTTAATTTATATAAATACTTTTCTTCTCCGACCCCAGTTGTCGCCTAGTGTCATTAACTTAGTTTTATTTTTGTTTTTACGAGCAAAGCAAAACCAGTAACCGATGAAGAAACTAGGCTCCGGGGTGTATGTGAGCAGCACCCGCTAGCGGTGTGAGGTGATCGCGGCAACGTCGCACGCTTTCCTTCTGCTGGATCCGTACGGGTCCACACGATAAAATTATAAATTGAATAATATAACCGAGAAATACTTATGTTTTTTAATAATCATTTATTGCAAAATGTTTATTTCACATGGATTACAACGCGGCTACCTAGAGATGAGAAAAGTATTTACATATAATTCAAGGAACTTTTTTTCACGTAAACATAAAATTCCAAAATTCATAATTCTTGTTTAAGACAAATTATTTGATATTGTATTATATTTTGAACTCGATCAGCCAACGGGTATTTGATTAATAAATGTTTAATGTTGAGGCATCAATTAAAAAAGCATATATAATAAGATAACAGTTTTTTTTTCAGGCTGTGTTCTTTGAACTTAGGGGTTGCATACGTTAAAAACATTTCTGTTTATTCATCGGGAAAATATTAAACGACAATGGAAACGTTGCAAAGTCGGAAGCAATAAAATTAGGTTAATATATAAAAGGACAGATTTTATAAATTCTGCCCATACATTTGCGGTATTACTATCCAGTAAATCTGAACTAGCAATTTTACTAAAATGTAACTGTTACAAATGTAAAGGTTACTGAAAGGTATTTTTAATACAACTCAGAATCTACAAACCAGTGATGCCCCATACGTAGTAACTTTTATGCAATGTCTAAGCTTCGCTAAATTGTATTAACATTTTTATGTTGCTTTATGTCTTTGCAACAATTAATTTAAAATTACTGTAGATTGATGGTACCATCTGTCATAATGATTTCTATTATAACAGTTTTCTTACAAATTTAGAAACCTTTACAAATTTATAAATTTACTTACAAATTTTAAAATGTCTGTTTATACACTGCGTGAATACAAATGAATCTGTTTATTATAAATTAACGCATGAAAATAAATTGCAATTCACAAGTTGGAATGTTCCTCTTCACTTTCACTTAGAATTTCGACTCTCAGACTTCAACTTTCCATTTCCTATCTGAATTTCACTACAGCTTTTAATGTATTTACAATTTAACAATCGAAATTCAGTTCCTATTTTCTACCCTCAGAACCCACGTTCTGCTGACCTACCCCACCTAATCTAACTTAACTTAATGTAACTACTCTATCCTAACTTATTCTGTAATAAAATCTTGTTTATGATATGCTGAAGAAAGGGGCTTCTAACTCACAGAAAATGTTTTCCATTTAGGCTAAATTTTACATAGGTCGGGGCTTTCTAAGAAGTGAACATTTTGCTAAACAAGTGAATACTATACTTGCTAGTACTACAAGTGAATACTACACTTGCTGGCACTACAAGTGAATACTACACTTGCTAGCACTACAAGTGAATACTACACTTGCTAGCACTACAAGTGAAATTTATTTTCTTTTTAAACAATGAAAACAGTACAAATTTAAAATGAATAAGAAAAAATACAATTTATATGAATACATAGAATAGCTTATTTTAGGGACTACAGTGAATACTACACTTGCTAGCACTACAAGTGAATACTACACTTGCTAGCACTACAAGTGAATACTACACTTGCTAGCACTACAAGTGAATACTACACTCTCTAGCACTACAAGTGAATACTATACTTGCTAGTACTACAAGTGAATACTACACTTGCTAGCACTACAAGTGAATACTACACTTGCTAGCACTACAAGTGAATACTACACTTGCTAGCACTACAAGTGAATACTACACTTGCTAGCACTACAAGTGAATACTACACTCTCTAGCACTACAAGTGAATACTATACTTGCTAGTACTACAAGTGAATACTACACTTGCTAGCACTACAAGTGAATACTACACTTGCTAGCACTACAAGTGAATACTACACTTGCTAGCACTACAAGTGAATACTACACTCTCTAGCACTACAAGTGAATACTATACTTGCTAGTACTACAAGTGAATACTACACTTGCTAGCACTACAAGTGAATACTACACTTGCTAGCACTACAAGTGAATACTACACTCTCTAGCACTACAAGTGAATACTATACTTGCTAGTACTACAAGTGAATACTACACTTGCTAGCACTACAAGTGAATACTACACTTGCTAGCACTACAAGTGAATACTACACTTGCTAGCACTACAAGTGAATACTACACTTGCTAGCACTACAAGTGAATACTACACTTGCTAGCACTACAAGTGAATACTACACTTGCTAGCACTACAAGTGAATACTACACTTGCTAGCACTACAAGTGAATACTACACTCTCTAGCACTACAAGTGAATACTATACTTGCTAGTACTACAAGTGAATACTACACTTGCTAGCACTACAAGTGAATACTACACTTGCTAGCACTACAAGTGAATACTACACTCTCTAGCACTACAAGTGAATACTATACTTGCTAGTACTACAAGTGAATACTACACTTGCTAGCACTACAAGTGAATACTACACTCTCTAGCACTACAAGTGAATACTACACTTGCTAGCACTACAAGTGAATACTATACTTGCTAGTACTACAAGTGAATACTACACTTGCTAGCACTACAAGTGAATACTACACTTGCTAGCACTACAAGTGAATACTACACTTGCTAGCACTACAAGTGAATACTACACTTGCTAGCACTACAAGTGAATACTACACTCTCTAGCACTACAAGTGAATACTATACTTGCTAGTACTACAAGTGAATACTACACTTGCTAGCACTACAAGTGAATACTACACTTGCTAGCACTACAAGTGAATACTACACTTGCTAGCACTACAAGTGAATACTACACTCTCTAGCACTACAAGTGAATACTATACTTGCTAGTACTACAAGTGAATACTACACTTGCTAGCACTACAAGTGAATACTACACTTGCTAGCACTACAAGTGAATACTACACTTGCTAGCACTACAAGTGAATACTACACTCTCTAGCACTACAAGTGAATACTATACTTGCTAGTACTACAAGTGAATACTACACTTGCTAGCACTACAAGTGAATACTACACTTGCTAGCACTACAAGTGAATACTACACTTGCTAGCACTACAAGTGAATACTACACTTGCTAGCACTACAAGTGAATACTACACTTGCTAGCACTACAAGTGAATACTACACTCTCTAGCACTACAAGTGAATACTATACTTGCTAGTACTACAAGTGAATACTACACTTGCTAGCACTACAAGTGAATACTACACTTGCTAGCACTACAAGTGAATACTACACTTGCTAGCACTACAATTGAATACTACACTTGCTAGCACTACAAGTGAATACTACACTTGCTAGCACTACAAGTGAATACTACACAATAGACAAGCACTTTTAGGCTTTCGTTTATACCTGAAGTTCTAAAGAATTGTTGTTTATTGTGTTTGTAAGAACAGTTGCTTATTGTAATTGTGTTTTGAGAAAGTGCTGCAATAAAATGGGGCTTGTCCATGGTTGTCTTATGTAGCTAGATATAATATAGTATTTCAATCTTTCAAGAGTTTTAAAAATATTTTTTTTAATGATCGAATGTTTTTTTTCCAATATGTTATTTTTTAAACGATTTACGTTCAGATTTAAATTTTAATAACTTTATTATTTATAAGTTTCTCTCTGAGATAGGGATGCGCATCGGTAATCGATGGTTTTAGTTCGATATTGATGTTTTTGTCATCGATAGTTAGTGATTGATTGCAATTGATTTTTTTTATAAATCGATGGTTTTCGTTATATACTTTTTTGATTGATCATAAGTAATGTCACTTAAAAACTGTTCATTTAGTATTTTCAACCATTTAATTTGGCATTTCTTTAAATTCTAGCTTATTTGAATAATTTTTTCATCCTAGGTATTAACCTATATTATTTTGAAATTCCAGTTAGTTTTCACATTTATACTGTTAAATAATTTCCAGCCAATTTAAAGTCGGAAGTTTGTTCTACGTCTAAGTATTTCTATTCTTAAAATATCGATGTGAATAAAGTAAATAACAAGTTTCAAGCCAATAAAGTGAATGACTAAATTATTAATTTTAATAATTAGGTTTATCACGAGCAATTAAAGACCAAACAATAAAACAACCTCTAATTAGTTTTATAACATTGCTCAACGTTTCGATTGCCCCAAGTGCCTTCATTCGTGAACTGTCTTTGTGAGAAAACGCATAGAGGACATTTTAATATACTTAATTTGACTTGGTTCCTTGTAAATTGAATTTTGTAACATTTGATATTATTTTATGATCTATTGTCAGCATTAATATGATTTTTGTTATTTGATAGATCACATATATTGATATTATAAATACATTTTTTTATCTAGTGAAGAGAATTCCAATTGGAAATAGAAACGTAGAACAATATTTTATAACTAATTAGATATTTTTTGGTCTGTAAATGGTCGCAACATATCAAATTATAAACTATATACATACCATTGTTAAAATATTAATTTTATTATTTTAAAAAATTGTCAATATTGTAGAATTATTCGCAGTTTTTACATCGGAAATATTGATGGCTTTGTTATTAATGAAGTTTTCCTTGCGAATAAGTCTACTCTGTGAGGTGCCTTTAAGGTTCAGACGCTAATCAGCATGAGGTAGGAACAGCTGATAGCAGTATGCTTTATCTGTGCAGGAGAGAAGCTGACATAACATTATTTCACAAGCCTGAAGGGAAATGTGATAAGGCTCCAGTAAAAGCGTTGATTGTCACTTTTGTACTTCGTATGCATAAGCGCAAATTACGATCTGTCTGTGAGGTGGTGTCAGTGGCGTAATTACAGATTTGGGTGTTTTTTTAATGGTTGTTTTTAAAACAAAATAGGATTATACGTAGGCGAAATCAACCAGAGAGAGTGGGGATTACGGGCCTCTGAGCGAATAGGAGGCTCACATCTTACTGCATGGGTGAGCCTAGTTGCCAAGTCGTCGTTAAATTTCCGTTCCTCGCTCAGTCTTTATGTAGCTGTGGTACAGTGAGTTACTAGTGGTGTAGCTTGCTTCGTTCTGCAGTTTCATCTTTGCTTCCCTTCAACAGTCTTTTTCAAAACTCAGAATGTTTTTAAATTCCTTCTATTACCTCACACTCTCCTTATATATATATATATATATCTTTTACAAATTTTCAATCGTTAATGAAATACGTTTTTATTCTTTCAATCAAGTTCAAATACATTTTTTAAACCTATAGTTGATGACAATTGATTTTATACTATTATTCTTTATTGACTCAGTAGTTATTTTTTTCATGTAATATTCCTATCACAAAATTATAGAACATGGTAAGTTACTACAAACAAATGGTACCTGGTAGCTGACACAAACTCTCTCACATTAATACAAAAGATAAAATGTTCTATTTTTAATAATAATAGAGACCTTCAAATTATCTAGTTAAATACATTTTAATTTGTATGCGAAATGTAATAACTTACATAAGTTACAATTATTTTTATGAAGAAATACTTAAAAATATATGCATACAGGAACAAAAGCCGCAATCTACGTACGAGTATAGGCCTGCAGTACTCGGCGAAAATGTGACGCGCAGCGTTTAAAAGCTTTTCACTTTACCACTTTACTAGCAGCAAACCAAAGGTCCTACCAACATGAAATAAAAAGAATAATAAAATCTAACTAATTATCAAAACTTTTACGCTTACAAAAAGTTTTTAACCAACAAATACGAAAAATTGTCGCTTACTAACTTTTTTATGTTTGTTAAAGTACAACTCTTATTAAATCTATTTTTTTAAACCTTCTTTCAAACAAAATATTACTTTTATGGTTTAATATTCTAAATGAGGGAATCATGCTGCTTATACCTGCCAAGTTTCAAAATTTAATTCCCTCTCTAAGTCCTTAAAACCTTGATTTAAGTGTAAGTTTTTATTAAGTTTTGTACGATGCACGGCGCGGAATTGGAGAAATTACGATCTGACAACACCGCATCCCTAACCTACCACAAACCCATTCCTAATCTACTTTAAATCAAAGTATAGTAGTAGGTTTATCGGTTTGACCGAGGGCTAGATGTTTGCACTATAAATATTACCTCTCTTCACCGTCAGTTTAGTGCCCTACATGCTCGCGTGCCACGGCTGCTCCTGAGATAGTCAAGGCACTGAGTAGGGTCGTAGGTTTGTTAATCAGATTTGGTTTCGTCTTTGGCGTCGTTTTATAGCAGTATTATAGCAAGGAAAAACTTGTTATGAAGAAATGTAAATTGTAAGATGTTTAAATATAATTGGTGAAGTACGGTGATGGGTGAATAAAGTTGAAATGTACTTGATCGGGAGTCGTATGGACAGATCAGAAGTTGGAATAAGCCTCAAGTAAATGGTAATTGAAAAGGGAGTCTAATCAGCGCCTAGTGGGCTACCAGGCATAATCTGACAGTTTTGATAGCCGAATTCACAAAAACAACGAACCGTGGTAGTGGCGTGCCCCAACTAAGGCTAGTAGATGATCAGCACTGGAATGACACAAATTTTGCATACATTTCATTGCAGAGACGATACGCCTCGAATTCTAAAGTAACATAATGAATTGTAACTAAGCTTACCGACTCTCGAACTTTTGAGGTGCTGCAGTTAATCTTGGATGATTATGTGGAGCCACTCATATGTTGCTAGAACGATTTAGTTTAACATTACAAACCAAGTACTGTAATATAAAAAAGCGGCTTTGTTTTTGAAGTAGTAAATTTTATACGCGCGTTGAACAAAACATGAGATTAATTCATTGCTTTCTCGTCGTGCTTTTTTTAAAACGCATACCTTACAGCATATATATTTTCGTCATGTGATTTAAGTGATTTAAATGATGTCATATGATTTCTTGTTACAGCTGATTTTGTGTTATAGGTTATCTTGTAGAACAGCCATTTTACACGTAGATTATTATTTTTTTATAATCGTGAGATATTTATTTAATAAATTGTTTTGTTCAGGTATATATTCATGTATTTAAATTTTGATAACTCTCAATACAAATAGTTCAATATAACGATAATAATAAGCTGTGTTTTTATTCCAATTTTGAAAGGAAAACATTTTTAGGCCCGTCATACATTTTAAAACACGCATTTTATAACAAATTTATGTGCAGTAAACGTTTAAAATTTTGGTACCTACATTATTTTATCATTAACTACAATAAATATTATGTAAAGAGAACAAAGTAAACAATAAAACACAGTAAACCATATTTTGTTTGATGTCGTTTTTAAACCACAGACTGCCAAAGTAAACAATAAAACACATTAAAGCATATTTTGTTTGATATCGTTTTTGAACCACAGACTGCCAAAGTAAACAATAAAACACAGTAAACCATATTTTGTTTGATATCGTTTTTGAACCACAGACTGCCAAAGTAAACAATAAAACACAGTAAACCATATTTTGTTTGATATAGTTTTTGAACCACAGACTGTCAAAGTAAACAATAAAACACAGTAAACCATATTTTGTTTGATACCGTTTTTGAACCACAGACCGCCAAAGTAAACAATAAAACACAGTAAACCATATTTTGTTTGATATCGTTTTTGAACCACAGACTGCCAAAGTAAACAATAAAACATAGTAAACCATATTTTGTTTGATATCGTGTTTGAACCACAGACTGCCAAAGTAAACAATAAAACACAATAAACCATATTTTGTTTGATATCGTTTTTGAACCACAGACTGCCAAAGTAAACAATAAAACACAGTAAACCATATAATGTTTCGCTTCATTTATGAGGCCGGCGTTTTAAAAGAGAAGATATTAACGCTAGTCACTTCTGCATCACTGAGCAGACCCTTTGATAGTTTATGATCTCGGCGCTGAGGAGACTAATTTTCCCTCGCTGGGGAGACGCTACGATTGGAACGTCGCCATACCTGGCCATATAACGAGTCCTCAGGGAGACAGGGAAATAATAAAAGCTGTTAGCCGATATCCCAAAATAAAAAGTTCAAAAATACATCAGATTAGGATTGATTTAGCTATAAGAAATATAATGTTTATATTATGTGTTTTGAGGGTTATTTATATTCATAGTAAATGAGGGTACTATGAAGCTCTGTGCTTTTCTTCATCCTCTTCCTCATATTTTGGGATTTAAATTTGTACTCAAATTTATTTCATGCATTTTTCAAAATTTAATATATTGCATGTAGATGTGTCTCATTACGTTTCCCACGGATAAAAATGTAAATCTATAAAATCTCTCACAAAACATAACTTACGTTCATGAAAATAAAGCGCTTCGTCTTACCACATTAAAATATAGCTACATTGTGTCTGGTTAGGTAATGGGAAAAATAGATTTTCCTATAGTAAGGTACTGTTTGTCCTGTGAGGTATGAGATGTACGCAAACCTTCCAACTTATGAAGGTAATTAAATCGCGTACCAGAAAATCCGAGAAAATGTTCCAGAATAACGATTATTGTGATCAAAACTTTAATTTATTACGGCCTTGTTTAGTAATTGCAAAAATGTCGGAATATTAGGAATAAAATCTGATCATAAAAACAGGTTCATGCTGGAGTAAACTAGACACTTGAGGCGGGAAACCTTCTGCAAGCCTATTGGTTGACGGAGACGAGCCCATTTGTTGAGGAATGTCGGAACCCGGTCGTGAATAGTCCTTGGACGTAGATAGTAAGCAGTTCAGTTGTAGGAACATATAAGTCGCGATTCCCATTTAAATACACCATCATTGTGGAATGACGTCAACTGTGCAGCGGTGTTGCCACTTGCGGCTTTGACTTTATTTCTTGGAACTATTGAAAATATCTTTTAACGTTCATTCATCTACTTCCGTCAAGTATTATATTCATAGACGACAACAACTATTGTTTTGTCATGAAAAGTTCACTCAGAATAGATTATACAAATATCTTCTTATATCATTAATTTTTAAATGTAACGTAAAAGACAAAGATTAGCAAATCTACATAAGTGTGAAATCTTAATCTTCAAAAGTATTGTTTAAACGATTGTGTATAACTAAGTACATTTTATCCACTGATATCAATAGGTTCTAGTAAAGTTATGGCCAGGTCGATCCAGCTCAATAATACCTTCCTTCAACAACTTACGATCCAAACACGTAGACAAGTCACTTCAGATAAGTGACCCTGCTTCTGCATTACCATATTTTCCCACTATTCCAGTAGCAGGATACCATTGTTCTATAGCTGTATCTATTTACATCTACCCTTCATTATCCTTTTCTTACATGGGGCTGTAACTGGTAGACACCTCTTTATGTAGCTAATTTTCATGTACTCGACCACGCTCATGTGACGTCACCACATACCCCCTATGTTTTACAGTAGAAAGTTTTATGTCCTTGCCTTGCCTTAATCTTTCTTGTATCCACAAACCATTCCTATTTATCGCGGGTGAAAATAGTCAAACTGGCTGATTAGTAAATAATAAGGTGCTGACGAGTTGGCTATAGATTCCGCTAATAATGTTTACAATGTTGTTAAAATATAGGCCTAATATTGTTCCATTAATGGCCGCAGCGTATTACTAAAGGGTCTATGGACGGGCCCAAGCTAGGTTTACTTCCCTTCTGTTGCAAACAAGGTTGCAGTATTGTTTGTTGTTACAAAGATATTTTTAATTTTAACGTATCTTAGAAAGGAAACAAATTAGTATTACGCAAAGCGATTTAATTTTGCGTGTTTATTTGTTGCTTAAGTTTATAATAATGTGTATTTCGGACTTCAGATCTTGCTACTACTTTAGTTAGGTTTAAAACCACGCAACAAGTGTGTTTTTGTGATTGTGAGTGTATGCGCTCACCAATTTATTTTGTACGGTTAATATACACGTTTCTAGCAGTACTTGTGTGACGTTCATGCATCCGGCGATACCTGGTAAAGCAGTGAAAGGATGGCAAAACATGTGTGCCAGGCATCAATATTCGTGCCTCCCTGTGGTTGTAGTTAGCGCGTCTTGGTGTCGTGGCTTCACGCCAAGCCTAACCGTTGCAGATATGATGGTATGCGATACGAATAGCAGAAGCCGATAGTTCTGATCGGCGGATTTAGTCGCCCCCTCCTCCAGAAATACGTCTTTGCAATTGTTAAATCACTGTTGCTAATATTAGTTGTGAATTTTACTCCCGAATTTCACGCACGATTTCTCGAACTAAACACGCAAGAAATTATTTTATTTTTAAAAACTTTGAGGGAAATTTGTTTGTGAATTTTTGATGTTCAGAAAAATGACAGTTAATAGATGAATCAATTAACAAGGACGTGTCGACAGCTAATTTACTATCTTCTTCATGTCTTGGTAAATTTTTATACACAAACAATGAGAAGTAACGTCGTTTTTGTGGATGTAATTTTACCAAGTTATAAAGAAGTTGAGAAGAAACATCGCTGAGAAATATTAGATTGGCTTCCTTTTTTTAAGAAATGCAACGTGCGAAGAACTCCTAAATGAACTAGCTATGATTTATAATCATGAGAGAATGTCTGTAACAGGAGATAAAAGTTTTAATGAACTCTCAAGGACGTGTCGAATAATCAATATTTCTTTATAGAATTGTGTTTTGTGAAAATGATTAAACGTTGCATTTAAGATCTGCTCATTTCTTACATGTCTCGAACCTGCTTTTCTAAATAAACAACACAAATTCCTGCTGTAATTAATTTAATTACAGGTTACATTAATTAAATTAATGTTCATTGAGTACCTATTATATTTGTAAAGAACAAATTTAATTTACTAATTTTGCCAGTTGAGTGAATAAAAGCTCTTAACCACAAACACTATTTTTATATAGTCAAGTCCTAATGTACATTTCGATTGCAAAACAATCATCCTCAGGCGAATTTATTAAATAATACATATAGGTAATAAGAAAAAAAAACGGAACCGATAGAATAACAAATTATAATATAAACACAGGTTATTCAATCATTTCTTTTATATATTTGTTTACAGATATAAGAAATTTATTACATTTATGATACAAAAGGTTTTAGGATTTATCAACTCTTATATTTATAAGCCTCTACAGTAGTTACATTTCGTCTAATTCATTCAAAGAGGTTGAATTGTTCGAAATCTGTATATATGAACGAAAAAAACTACATATATTTTTTATCATACAAAATCTGTTATGGTATGGACTTTAAAAGGTACAAAGCTCAATTATCGTCCTTCATACTCTCATAATATTAAACACTTGAAATTTTTGTATCATGAGAGACTCTATGTTTTGTTATAATTAATCATGGAAAATCAAGCAATCAAAAAGTTGTTTGTTTCGGAAATGTTTGGAATAGTTATGATGGATTAGCAAATACAAGCCATGTTTTCTTCGCCAACTTTAAAATTTTGGGGCAACAACCTGATGATAAATTAAGTTTTCCCTATTGGAATATATTTTTCAACTTTTTAGAAAGTAAAACTTATATATTCCGCTTCTTTTTTTTTTTGAAGTAGGTCCCGTTTTTTTTTTTTTTGAAAAAAGTGTATATATCTTTATTTTTAGAGATAAGCTATCTAATTCCTATCTACATTATAACCATATTTTGTTTCATGCAGTTGATTAGGTTGGCAAAATTGGTAATATTTATCCATACAAATTTCCGATGTGTATATTCCTCTAATCATATTGCTTAATCTTTGTTCAAATAATTGACAAAACCTTGAACAATACGTTAAATATATCAGTTCGTCAGACTAATACATCGTGTAATTTATGTTTTAAATTGCCTTGACGAGTTTCCCTAAAGTCCTACACATTATTTCATATCTTACAATTATTATTTTTCATTTCCGTTTTGTTAATAATCATGTAATGCAAAATCTAGGGTAAATATGCAATAATGTTATCTTTAATAATTATTACGGAAATCCTTGTTTATTCATAATATAAAATTAAGAAATTAAGTGAAAATTGAGAGTAGTTATATTAATGAATTTACCTATTGATATTTAGTGAAGCAATGAAGTTTTCACTTGAGGATTATTCAGTATCTTGATTAGGGTAAATGATCTAAATCGTATTTTCAGTGTATTTTTTTACACTTATCTCATTCGAGTTATACCAGGTTATATATAAATATGGGTAGATAATCGAAAAAAGCCGCTTTCATGAGGAACATTCGTTCATTAGAATCCGAAGATGCTAGATCTAAGCAGCTTTCTCAAGCAAGAAATAAAAAAAAATATTCGTTTTATACTTACATTTTTTCTGTGTATTTTATATATGGTAGAATACTACGTAAAATAAACCCTGGGACTGTTTATTTTGCTTATTAATTATCTTGTAGTTCATAATCCTTATTTAAAAAAATCCACTCCATAAATGTTTTAAAAAAAATCTATAATAGCGTATATTATCTCTAAATCTGATGGATAGGAATGTAACTATAGTGGGACCACCGGGAAGGTTTCCCCTTTCATTTGCAAGCAAAATCACTTTTATCGGTTACATATTTCCAAAATTATCTTGAAACAAACATTACGAACTCGAAAAAAAACGTACGGCTCGAATATAGAACCTCCTCCTTTTTTGAAGTCCGTTAATTATTGTAATAATAGGTGAGTAATATTTTACTATTCCTCCAAAGATGATTGCTTTGCAGTCGAAATGAACATTGGAATTTAACTAAATAAAAACGTTTTTTTTTGTTAGGAGGTTTTTTTTCTTTAATAAAAATGACGCCATAGTGGCCTTGAGTTGTCATTTTGTAATCTTGTGTAAGAGTTAGAGACATAAAATTGCATTTAAATTGAAGTAATTACTTGGGGGTAAAAAAGCTGCCGGTTCACCTCTTCCCCATAATGTCATACAGTCTGCCAAAATGTCTTTCCGACTGCTCTAATATATCAGGAAAAATTTAATGAAAGTTTTAAAAGCGTTTTAAGACGAGAAGTTACTTTCCAAATAACCCGAAAATAGTAATTAATGAGGATAAATTTGTTATTGTGAAGCTGCCAAGTTATTTATTGCCAACTGCTAACAATCGTCCAGATTTGTCTGCCCCTATCCTACTGACCTTCCAACAAATAACGCCATCTATCACGGAACCTTCCGATCGTTTATTTGACTACGACTCTTCAGGCGGTATAAATCTCCACTCATTATGGAAATTGGATTTGGCGTCAGTAATTCGTCATGTGAGTTGTTTGTGTCGTTTTAATACTAACATATTTTTGAGATTTCAGTAATTTTGTTTAATATCCTAATTATTTTCCTGTTTATGTTAAATATTTGGGATTAGAAAGAACATAACAAAATAATCTTCGTAGTTAACACTAGTATTTCAACTGTTTTAAGTTATTTTGTGTTTTATTTCCGTATTGTAAATGAGAAAATAAGTGAAAGACCATACCTAGGGTTTGACCCTCGTGTAGTGCCATTTCGGCAAAGGTGCTATCTCGCCGAATTTCCACGAAAAGGACAGGTAGTTGGCAGTTCCACTGTAAGAGGCAACTCTTTACCTGCCCACTAGTGCTATTTCGGCAAAAACCTATACTTGACAGTTTGATAGGTCTACAATAACTGTTTGAATTCAATGCGTTTCAACGCGTTCTTAGAAATGGGTAGAATGTTATCTAATTTGTTGATGTTTGTAATAGTGGATGTGGCTCGTTTGCCAGTCAAATAAATTTTACAATTAAATACTTATAGTGTAAACAACATAGTGAGAATAAAAAAAAATATTTTCACAAATCAGGTGAAAATATTAGGCCTAATTAAGATACATCCTAAGCTTCCTACGTTATATGCTTCAAAACGTTATAAATAAAACATTTTAAAAACAATGACCGTTGTAAAACTTTTCTATCTATAAAATTTATTTACATAGATTGATTTTTGTACTGTACAATTTTTCAGTAGACTATATACCATTTTCCAACTTAAGGGAGGCTAAACGCAAAAAAATTCTATAACTATTTTTATTAAATTTTTTTAAAGCACATTTCATTCCGAACAACTCTATGCAATGTTTTTTAAAATTCTAACAGTTATGATTATATTTCTTTTAATTTTGAAAATAGGCTTACTCTTACCGTGGCTTTTTGTGTCATGATTCTGGTCCCGCCTAACTTGGATGGATATATTTGAGTTTTGTTAAGGTTTTCTTATTACTATATCTTCATTGTGTTGGCTAATCAGTAATGGAGGCTATAAAACGTACATTTCAAGTTTGGGCCCATCCAGGTCACTTCAAAAATGTCTACATGGCAAAACGCGAACTGTAAAAGAATGATTCGACAACGTTTGTGAACAAGAATTCCCAAAAACAAATTTGTAGGAAAACTCCCTGGAAATAGGAACTAAGATACCTTTTGAGATTTAATGGTGGGGAATTGGCAGATTATAAGTTTAAAAGGCCTAGGACTTAGTGGTTAATGTGAACATAGTTGCTGTACTGAAGGACGAGGATGACCTACGGACACGAAAAGCAGACATAGCAGCCCAAGAGGTGGCTAAAGAGTGCCGAGTGCAAAGAAAAGAAAGATACTTATTGGGCGTGAAGGTGGTGATGGTGATTACTGTTCAGGAAGCTTCTAACATTGTAATTTACATAAAATTGTGAACAGATTTAAGATTTTTTGCGTTTACCGAAAGTTTTATTTTTTTTTAAACTTTAGGTATCATTATCCCAAGAACCGTTAGAGATATCCATTTGACATTTTTACCACATGATCATCATAGTATAACAAATATTCATAGAAACAACGACATAAATAAGTTGAAAATTAGAGGAAATGAAAATTACTTTAAAAAATTTGTGCTAAAAAGTAAAAAAAAAATACAAAACGTAAACATTCTAATTTTTTAATATGATTGGTTCATCATAGCTAGCCAAAACCTTCAGAAATAACATCTGTCAACTCTGTATCTTTAACACAAGCAGAAGAAAAGTCGACCTATAGTTCACATGCTTTTAACATGGGCAGTATAGGACTGTTTAGCCCCCATAACTAACTGTGCTTGCAATTCGAAAAAAATTAAATAAATACAATTTTCAGAGCAACAAAAAAAAAGTTGTTATACAATTATATAGAAATGGAAATAAACTAGAAATCGTAATTTTATGTGTACCTCCCCAATTGCTTGGAAAATGTGGTGAATACGGCTGACAGTCCGGTGTTTGTAAGAGATTGACAAGAAAAACAAGCAGATTTTATTTAGATTATTATATGTTTCTCATTTATGTTTATAAATACTGGTTAAAAAAAATATATTTTGTGCCTACATGAACAATTAACAAGAATAGGGTGAAATAACGGACTCTGACCCCCACAGCATATGATTCTGCACGTAAGCATGAGGGGTCATTTACCTTCGACTATCTGAACTTCTAAATAAATAACACTTTTTAAATTTAAAAGCGCTTTCACCTTAGTTAGTTTACTGATGATTATCATCAACTTATTATGCCTGAATAAAGCGAAAACACTGTTAAATTTAAACACTTGTGGAAGTATTTAAAAATGGTGACGTATTTACACGAAATACTTTCCATTTATAAATTAAAGAAGTTACCTGAACCGCCTCAACCCTCGTCAAAATTTCTTCTGGACGAGATAGCACTCATTAACGTTTATGGCTCGTTTTATGTAAAACCGAGCTTGCGGAAATGGCACTGTTTTCTAGAAATTTTGTTGCTTGCCGAAATAGCACTTGGCGAAATAGCACTCAACCTTGACCCTACCATCTCTTTCCTAAATCATGTCAATGGTATAAAAAACAATTATTTTTGTATTTTTAAAGCGTAATACACAGAAGAAATATATATCTCGAAGTAGATTTGATCCACAGCTTCTTTCATTCCGTTTGCTAGGAGATTGAGTTGATATATAAAGGCTAAGCAAGTCAAGCAAACCCGTTTATTGTAAAGACGATGTTTGGGCAACCGGTTTGTTGTCTTTATCAAGACTGAAATAATTTTATACAATATTTATAAAAGTACTTGTATGTAACCTAAAGCATATAATACTATAACTATTAAAAATATAAATATCTTAAAAATTAGCTAAGAAAAAAATGATACAGTGCAACTCATCCAAATATTATAAATTAGATAATTATATACAATAAATAGGCCGAAATGAAAATTAAAAACAGTAACAATAATTCTTTAAAAACAACAAGAATAATAAAAATAGTTAATTTTCATATTTATATGAAAACAATCATAAGTCATGACTAAAGTAAATTAATCTCAAAATAATTTGATTATCAATTTATATATATATAAATAGGCCTATACGTTTGAAAATAGCAAACAATTTTCTCATATACAACAAAGAGCCTAACATTTCTTTTACGAAAGCATATAAATCATTAAGAATCTACCCTTTAATATAAGAGAACATCCTTCGTAAAATATGTGATTACCATGGCAAGAGAGCAGAACTTAATCATAGATAAGGCTTAGGCCATTACGCCTTTATGCTACATAATACTTTCGGCAGAACTGCAACAATTGTTTACATCTCAACACATTGCGTTTTGACCAACTGGCAAGAATGTGTCATTACATTAGCCATGTGTTTCTGATGAGTCTGCGTCCAGTGTATGCATAGGCCTTGGTAGACAGTCCTGTGCTACTATTCGTGCCAAATACATTTTCTGTCTTATACTACATGTGTGACTTGCTCTGAAAATCAAATGTGTCATAGAACTATAAAGTACTTAGCAAGTTTTGATAATGCTGACCAGCGTAAAGCTTCAATGTATAAAATACAAATTCTTGTTTATGAAAGTGTTATTTACCCCCTTCACACACACACACACTATATATATATATATATATATATTTATACACACACAAGGTATCTGAGGTTTGTAAGCTATTTAGATGAGAAAATATATAACGATAAGGAAAATGTTTCTTGTAAAAGGCACACGTATCAAATGATTTTATCAAATCTGGTAGTACAAAGATTTCTTACTATACCAATTGAACGTGGAACTGACTGTAGAAAAGCAGTCGGGTTTCTTTCAACACTATCAGCATTTTGCAGCATTAAAACATAGTTCAGAGACTGTTAACCTTTCCGGAGAGCAATATAGTTTAAGGTTTGAATAAAATATGCTATGGGGACGAAGTTTAAAATATTAGAAACTAATGTGTAAAGTTTTTTTTTATACGAAATATATATTTTATTGAATTCGTGGAGAAATAACAATGTAAAAATAGCCTGTTTGAGAGCAATCAATTTTTATTGTTTATGAAAAAAGAATAACATCCGTTGTAAATATCACTTAATACAATTAATAAACACATTTAGCCCCTCCCCCGTACATCCAAAGAGCTATAGTAAATCTAAGAGAACTATACTTTGAAAAAAGTTTGTATGTACGTGTATAGCTGGCACACGTAAGCTGGCGCTCGTCCTTGAAGAAGGAGCACAGGCGAGGGGAAGAGTAGAGGAAGCAAAAGACCGTTCCACAGACATTATAATATTAGGTATAGTATTTATATTACAATAATGAAAATTTGACAAGGCAGAAAGGCTGCTATAAATATTATTTTATTTGATTTGTCATATTAACCATCATATACATAAAGTTTTGGACAAATTTATATCAGTTTTCTTTAACGAACCCAACGCCTGCAATTTCTTAGCGGTGGCCATTGATGTAACACTCACTACAAAAACCAATGTTTCTGTATAGGACTAGCTTATTGTTTTCATCGACTGATCGCACGCCAGCTTACGAGTGAACAGTAGGGCCTACCTCATACGTGACGTCACATACGTGAAGGTTTGTATCATAATCGTGGCTTACATTAGCGGGATGGTTTCTATTCAGATTGAAAAAGCGGCAAGTTCATTTAGAAATAAAAATGGAGTTAAACGTATTTTGTTTCCTGAACTACATTCTTTAAAAATTAGATGGGCTATACAAGAAACTGTTAATTGTGTATCAATAAGAACTGACTAAATAAAGGGGTTAAAATTGTCATCAGAATTGATCACCTGACAAAAAAAACTTATACTGTGACTTAATTACACTTGATAGACTTGTTGACTTATTACAATTAAAACAAATACTGCGCTATAAAAAAACTAAAGTCAATTCCTACTGAAATTAACAAATAAAACATTATTTTGGTTACTTGTTAATTACAATTATTATAAATAAAGTAATATGACCTATGCATTAAAACAGCTGTTGTACCACATAACCTATAACATAAAATCAGCTGTTTTAAACTTTATTGTTTTACTGTACGGAAAATGTTTATTCTGTACTTTAACCAACGTTTTAAATTAGTTAGACAATTTAAAAATATCCTTATTTATTATTATAATTTTAGTTTTAAATTCAATCAAACAAATCTAAATATACAATATTCAAGAATATATATTTAATTGCATTTAAATTGGTTTTAACAAAACCACCAAGTAAAGGGGAAAGTAGCTGGTAACAAAAATCTTCGTCATGTTTGAATCACAAAAATCGTAGGGAAAATTCACAAAAACCGAATGAAAAAAGTCTGAATGACGTCACATTTCTATAGTTTTCCCTTATTCTACTTCAAAACGCGGTATACCAGGATACAGAGAAAGTACCACAATATCGTCTAAGAACTTCACTATCGATTTATTGACCATAAGTGCATTGTCAGAAGTTTACTTAGTCGAAAGTTGTCTAAAGTTTAAATAACTTTTTCGTTAATTTTCTGTAGAAAAAACCTCCTTCTAAGAACTAGTTTATTGAAATGACTCTGCGGACACATTTTGCATTATTTTAGTGCATTGTTCAATACAGTGAGATACTCGTAAAAACTGTACTATTTGCTCTCTTTGGTTGTTTTATTTTTTAATTGAATGCTAATTATTTTAAACCAGTGTATACAGCGGTTGAATTTCTTTTAATAAATTTGAGATTCTAGACTAGAAATTTCGCCTGGTCATATTATATCATTTTGCTATTTTCTTCTAAGGATATCAGTGTACGTAATATATTTAACCTTCTCTGGTTCTTAGCTCAGAAAAAAAACTGTTAACATGCGCAGTAAATGTTTATTGTAATTCGTGGCTCTAACGAGAACTGTAGATTCCTTCATTGTGTATAGAATGTTTCATCTATTCTTTCACTTAATATTTACTGCACACGTTAATAGTCTTGTCTTATACCAAACTTGAGTATTGTCACAAGTTACAATAAGTACATTGCAAGTTAATCTAACCTGACAAAGTAGAGCAGCGGTTCCCAATCTGTGGTAGGCGCCCTCAGGGTACGTAGAAGCCTGTGGGATGGTACGCGAAAATAATACCAGTAATGGCAAATATCAATATTTTACACTTTAGATTTGAAACATCTATGAGGTTATACTAATAGTTGACAAGATAGTTGATGTGTTGTTGGTTGGAAATAGGAATAGGGGGTACTTTTCATTGGAAAAACCTTTTTAGGGGTACGTGAAATGAAAAACGTTGGGGGCCACTGACGTAGAGTATTATTTTTTTACACAGCTAAATAGTTAACGAACACTTGGAAATGGAAATGAACGATGACTCTTGTGAATGCTTGACAGTTCCTTATAAATGGAAACTGTGCAATTGTGTTTATTTCAATAGTTGGGTTTTCCGTTTGCCATTCATTGAATCACTCATTATTTGTGTAATACTGAATAATAAATGTGTAGTTAAAATAAGTTGTCAAAATGTTAAAGCCGAATAAAGTTATGTGTAGTTGAAAGTATTAGAAGGACAATTGCTATGTTGTAAAATTCTAGGGCTGTACTTGTATATTGTTATATTATAACAAAGTGTCAGCAAGCCTAATTATACACAAACTGTTATATCGTTAATTTTTTTGACCACTATTCAATTACGTTTTAATATCTCTTATTAATAACAACGATAAATTGGTACTTGTTATAACTGTTACGTTGATATTAAAAAAAGTAATATTTTTATATACTATTGTAAAAATTAAAACACTGAAAAAAGATATGAAAATAATTAATTCAGAAAAACTAAAATAGTGAATTACAGAGAGTAACTGTAAAATATTCTTAAAATTGGGTTTACAAATGTTTTTAAATTTCATAAAATGAAATTATTATAAAGAAATGATTGAATTTTCAAAATTAAAATTTTATTACTTTATTTTATTAAAAGTGTATTAGTTAAAACAAACAAACACAGCGCGCGCGCGCGCACACACACACACACACACACACACACACACACACACACACACACACACACACACACACACACATGATAGTTATGGCTGTCATATATTTGAATATTTTAATCATATTCTATTGGCACAAGACGGACATTAAAGGATCCTTTTGTAGACTTTGCTTTGTGTTACATGGAGCTATTATAAATACTTTGTAACCGAACGAGTTAAGACTAGGAAACGAATTATTGAACTTTAAATGGGTCCTATTTCGTTTTTCAATTAAAAGCGCTATCTTTTAACTTTATACATCGTTTAGTACCAACTTTTACCTTTATATTAGCTATCGTAATTTTGCGAACACCCATTCTCACACGACAGAACTGCTGATGGGAATTATACGAACATTTTGGAAAAAATATTAAACTGTGTTGTAAGAAAAACAGGATTATAAATTATGTCTAAAATATCTATATGAAATGGTTTTCATTTATTTCCGATATAGGAACACTCGTATCTAACTGACGGCGTGTATTTCGTAATTTTAAATTATAAAGATAATACTATACGATTTAAAGATACTACTTCAAAGCTGCTATTCATTTAATATTACCACACACGACGTT
Organism: Prosapia bicincta; assembly: GCA_036971475.1. Taxonomy (NCBI): domain Eukaryota; kingdom Metazoa; phylum Arthropoda; class Insecta; order Hemiptera; family Cercopidae; genus Prosapia; species Prosapia bicincta. The sequence goes on along the minus strand of JBAIZL010000005.1, from coordinate 158,236,373 downwards.
AAATACTCAAGTGATGTAATGTTAACGAGCCATTAACAAAAATCATGTCTGTAATGCGAGAGATAAGGAGCGGGTCACCGGCTTATCGTATCCGCGGCGTCTTTCACCGCTTTTTTCATCAAGTAATAAATTAGTAAATGGGGATTCAGTAAATGTTGACATCTATGCGAAGGTTTTGTTGGAAAAAAAAACATTTTTTTTTATTAAACTTACAATTTTACATCATAGAATTGTTATTAACTTAGTTGAGGTAGTATTAGATGAGAAAATATAGTTGAGATTTGGGAATCTGCAATCGTATGTGTACGCATCGGAGTGCCCGCTGCGATCGTGAAGTACACAGAATAATATAGAAGAGAACATACGAGCCGCTAGCGGTTCTGCAGCTGCAAAGTAATCGCGACCTTCTTCCTACCGTCTGAGGTTTCCATCACGCTCGGGGACTTAATATTAATAGTACGAGTATACTTGCCTCAATGGACGCCAGTATAATGTCACCAAAATAGTATTTGCTCCGTGCCTACTCTAGCTTTGCGGAGAAATGTACACTAGCACATGCAGATAGAGTCATTACTTTGGAAATCGCTCTACGATTGATTTTTTTTCATAATTTCTGGAAATTCAATTTTCCCCTGAAAATCTGAAAGCGATTCAGATAATCAGCGATTCGGATAGTCGAAGTTCCGCTGTGTTGTATGATATCTGGTCTTTGTTTCTCAAGCTTATCATCCTCCTCTAAAATACACCCGTCAACGGCCTCTTCTGTGTTAAAAGAGGCGTGTGTCAGGATCTACATTCTGCGTATGCTGTTCATTTTCGCGGTTAGCCGCAGCGGTTACAACATCGGGCATTATATACAATACATTTTTCTAAAGCTGGAAGTATTTCTCGCAGAAATGCAGAATTCGTGGCACATTTATGGCTACGAATTACGAGTTTAAAAGTCGTAGTATTGAGCAATTTGTCACTAGTTGATTAGGGTACTATAGTATAATTCGTAAGACAGCAAGAGATTTGTCCAGCCGATGTGCATTTGCCTACAAGACATTTAGAGTGGTGTCTTGTACACCGATAATTCAGTGTTTGCCGAACCTCGTTGTTAAACGAGTAGCATCTATTGTTAACTACTGAGCTTGATAAAAAAAGGGCTTCTTTCCCTTCCACCAGACTGTGAACTCCTCTCCCGTGCATCTCAAATCTCTTGCTATGTCTCGCGAGTTACAGCTTGGGAATGGAAACAGCTGGAGATGCTAGTTTCATGTACCGATATTAGAGTACGTCTTTGCCATAATAATGTGCCAAATGGAATCCCCGACATTGTAGGGAAACAAGAACAAATTAGCCTACATCTGACCTTTTTTATTAAGTTATATAAATCTGTTGTGCATTAGGTTCCATAAAATGCTATTTTTATTTTTAAATATTTGCAAATAATCATACAGAAATCCAGGCTATGATACGAACAAAGTAAAACAGTTATTGCTCTCCTAAAGAGGAAAGTCTAATTCGGTCTAGTTTAATGTCTGGACCTTACGTAGATACAAGAGCAGTTGCTTTTATGTAATGTAAAAATAGACGTTCTTGGCAAGTTGTCATTCCATTGACAAATTCAAAAGGTCAGTTTTAGTGTGTATAATTTTAACTGTAAATGCTCGAATATTGGTAAATCTAAAAGTTTTCCAGTAAAACCGTAATATATACCAGCTTTTAACGGTAAAAGTCCAAAATCTTCTGCTATCATCGTTCATTTGTAACGCTTAAATTCGGTAAGTCTTAGGTAGTCACAGTAAATGTTACGTAAATTAACTTTAATGGCCGCCCTAGTTTTAGCAAGAATAATTATTACGAAATACCTTTTGCTTTATTCCCAAAACTAACGTCTTTACCAACCGCCCTTGGTTAGACCTAGCAGTATCTCCCTAAATCTAATGGTAAAAGCAGGAAAACACCTTTTGTACAATCTTTACATTCACCACTTATGTAGGCAAATTCTTAAATCTACTAAAACCTGTGATTTACCAATATACAGACTTTTATAGTGGCATAATGATAAGATTTACGTTCCTTGCAATTTACGATGGAAGTGTTCAACGAGGTGACAGTTTTATCTTGAAAAGGATTACGTCACCTTTACTCTCACTATCTTTCTGGTTTTTTCTTTTCTTATCTAATTGACAGAAGAGAGTGTAACGCATTAAGATTAAATCTCTCAACATTGAATACTTGAAGACCTATAGAGCAAAGTGAACAAGAATCTAATTGACTGAAACCTCTGTAAACAATCGTCATTTAAAACAAATTGATTTAATATTAGGTACATACATCTTTAAAACAATATTAGAAAGTTGCTCACTGAATAATTCAGGATCAAGGGTGGTAAATAAAAGAACAGAAAATAGAATAAATGCGATGGGAATGGTAATTTTGAATAGTTGCAGACTAAGTGTAAGTATCAAATGAAAACATAAGAAATGAAACATATGTAAAAGAAACACTAGATAAAGAAATAGAGAGACGCAAACTACTTTAGCATGGACATATGCGAAGGATGAATGAGACATGAATACAACTTGGTGCTTGGAAGAGGAAACTAAATAGACGGAGAAAGAGGGGGCTTTCTAGATTGTAGTGGAACAAATACAAATGGCGATGGAAAAAAGAAAACCAAATGAGGAAAATGTGTGTGACAAAAAAAACGAGGACAGGAATATGTCAGTGAAACGGCAAACATTTTTTTTGGAAGAATGTAGGCTTAAGAACATTAAAAATAATTTTAAAAAATGTCTTAAATTTTTAATAGTAATGTGTCAGTTAGCTATGAATTATTCCGAATTAAAAGAAATATTGTGGCTGTAGGCTTCTAAGCAAAACGTAAATCCCGATGTTTCGAGCCTTCCTTGATTTTGGAGGAAAGTGAGTCTGTCTCCAAGACAACCAAGTTGTATTCTCCGAGTTGGAGGGGGGAGGAATCAATTCTGTGCCCCACTCTCCTTCAACCCTCTGTAAACAGAAGCTGCAATCATAAACAGGTTTACAAATGTTAAAATATTTGGGATGCAAGTAACGTATGATCTGAGATTTTAAGTAGAGTTAATTACAGATAATGCCTTTCTAGATATTGTTGTTAGGTAGGTGATTAACGGAAATATATTCTAAGAATCACTGTCTTTCCTTATTTTCTTTTAATGTTTTTATTGAAAGGCATTTCCGTCAAGTTATTTCCAACGGAAATGACAGTGAAAGAAATGTTTTTGTCCTTGGTAAACGGGAAACAGTTGTACATGTCATTGTGACAAGGAGGAAGATGAGTTTTGAAGTTACTGTATGCAACATCCTGTCGATATCTTTGAACTTGCAACAAACTTAGTACAGCTGACTTGTCACTATTATTCGTACTCTAATGAGTTATATGATTTGTAAAACATTGTTTAAGCCCATTTACTTTAATCGTTAAATTTTAGCACCGTAATTCTTTGTAAATTTATAATTAAGTTTATTGTGCTTGAAACAGTTGGGTTAGAGTTATGGGAAACTGAACAGTGCACTGATCTAATGCGAAACACGCTTACTCTATTCACGTCTATGAGTTACTGAATATTATTAAATTCACGGAATCAATATCCCACCCCCGAAATTGTTTGTAAAGGGTTGCTTGGTATTGATAACCTGAGGTCAGAGTAAAATAATTTACTATACCTCCAAATTATAATTTTGTGACTTAAAGTTACCACAGTATATTTTCAGAAGATGGTCGAAAATGAAGACGCGTAATTTAAGTTCTCGAAAGACGACTCACATATATACCGAGTAGAATTCTTGTTAAAGCACGTTAATGTGTAAGTGAAGTGAAGTGTGTGTGTGTGTGTGTGTCTATATATATATATATATATATATATATATATATATATACACTGCATATATACTGCATATATGATGCGCCACACACGCACACATAAATATATAAATATGTATATATATATATATATATATATATATATATATATATATACACAGACACACACACACATATATATATAAATATCGCAATATGTTTTCTTGTGTATTAATAAAGAACAAAAGTCAAAATACAAATACAAGAATTATATTTGAATTTACAATTCAAAGCTTTTCGTTGGCTAACAGTACCAACATCATCAGGAATATTAAACAATTAAAATTAACATATGTGCAAATTAGATCAAATAAATAGTTTTGCCAAATCAATTACAATGTTGTTAAAATTTTTTATTTTTTATTTTGCTGCCCTAACATTACAAATACTGAATATATTATCGAATTTAGATTTTACTTGTATTTGTTCATTTATCAACTCATTATTAGTATTATATTTATGTATTTCTAAAGCTTCATAAATATTCATTCTCAGGCCTTTGTTAATTTCTTTTATAAGTATCATATTATCTATATTAGGAAATAAGTGATTATTATTAATACAATGACTAGCAAAATTTGATTTATAAATTTCTG
>JBAIZL010000005.1:158071885-158226885 GCA_036971475.1 Prosapia bicincta | reverse complement strand
TTCACTTTACAACACACAGAACTTTATGAAACCGAGCACTATCATGTACTGCTTGTAGATCACATTAAAGCTTGGAATGTAGGGAATCTGGTTTCCTGAATCTCATTAGTCAGGCGTGTGTGACAAAAAGGGTGGCCTTTTATATCTGTCCTAACGTATTCAGTTTGTTAATTGAATCCTGTGTGATTTAACGTCTAATTGGCAAACAATTAACTCCAATCAAACCTGAAAATAACATCATGGCATCATGTCCTCGCGGTGTTGCTATGCTTGTGACATATGCATGCGATTTCTGACGGGCTGTTGGGAATTATTCTGTTTTTTGCCATTAATTTCCAACAATTATACTAAGCCTACTAATTCCGCAATAATTGCTATAACTAACAGACATTATCGCTGTCCCACTTTTCGGCCATCTCCGTCGTACTTTTCGTATTTAGTTATTAATTACTTCGTGTCGGTCTTTTAGTATACAAAGCTTCAACAATTTCGAAATGCAATATGTAAATTCGTTTACTAAACATATTTATTGAAATTTATTTTTTGATGACGAAGTTTTGAACAAAAAGTGACATATTCAAGTGCGAGTGCCCAAAGGAAGTTAAGCAGTAGGCCTACTTGGTTTAAAGAATGTACTGCTATAAATAGTGAATTGTAAGCTGGTTTGCGACCTCGAAGGGCGAGCATAGGCGGAGGGAAGGATAGAGGAAGCAAAAGACCGTTCCACAGACATAATATCAGGTATAGTATTTATATTACAATAATGTAGATTTGATGTATTAACCAGATCATTCACATAAAGATTTTAAAACATTTACTTTCATGCAGCACGCACTACAAAAACCAATGTTTTTGAATAGGGGTATTACAGGATTATATGCACGGCAACTTACGAGTGACTAGCTATAGTTTATAGAGGTTTTAATTGATTTGTTTCCTTTTTTTTCCTGGCAAATAACCAATTCAGGTCATAATCCTAAATAGCGTGTGTAGTACTAAAAAGGGTATGGAATCATTAAAATAAATAATACAAATAGTCTATTTTGCAAGAAATAACAACAAAAAATATTCAGAAACAAAAACGAAAATATTAATAAAACACTATAATAAATCTGTTAATCTTGTTTGGTATGAATGTATATTAATCGTGTATGGTAATAATAGCGTATGATAATGATCTATGGAGCTTATTAGCCGTGTTTGATGTTAGTCTTGATTAATCGGGTATGAGAAGAATTTGTATTAACCGCGTACGATGATAATGTCTATTACTATTTATTAGGAAATACTGTGTTTGAATTTAATAATAAATACAAAAAAACCTCTCAACCACAACTTTCTTTATTTTACTCTTATGTACATTTCAGTTACCAAGTAACCATCCTCAGAGGGATAACATACAAAGACAGTCTCTCTGAGGAGAGGTTAGTTGGTAACTGAAATGTACATAAGGGTAAAATAAAGAAAGTTTGTGGTTAAGAGGTTTTTGTGTATTTATTATTAATGTCTATTAATTGCATTTTATGTTAATCTGTAAATCGTGTGTAATATCAATGTCTATTAATAGTGTAAGATATTAATGCTTATTAAACCTGAATTACATTTAACTGTAGTAATCGTGTATGATATAAATATTTGTTAATGGCGTTAGATAGAATTTAATGTCTATTAATCGTGTATTATAATAATGTCTATTAATAGTGTAAAATATAATTTCCTATTAATAGTCTATTACGTAATAGTATATTAATCCTGTATGATATTAACGTATGTTAATCCTTTATAATACTAGTCTCTAATAATTGTGAATGACTTTTCATAATTTAATTTATAAGTTTTAAATTTAGTTATATTATATTTTGTAAATCTAAATACCACAATGTCAAAATCGTAAGTCAGTAAGACTCTCATAGAGCATATGATGCTGTGATTTCCCTTTTTTATCCTCTCCAGGAAATTTTATGCCTATATCTTAATCCATTCCCAGGACTGTAGGCCTACATACACAGAGCGATAGATAAGGCCTAATATTCATTCCTAATCTTAATAGGCGATAATAGCGTAGTAGTCAACGACTAAAAAAAAGAATCAAATTTTCATTTAGTGGATTGAGTTGGATTTGCTGTATTGTGTATGTGAGTTTGTGTTCTAAATATTTTGCGTGATACGGCGAACTTCTGTGGCCTGATCTTCAAACATGCCGGTATAGTATACTACTGCAAGCAATACGATGGTATAACAGGACAAAATTGGTGAAAATATTGAATATAAAAACTTCACACAGTAAATACAGTATTATGTTTAACGTATAGAACATAAATGGCCGTCTGTATACCTTATCTTAGTTATACGCAATTTAGTTGAGAAATAGCACCTGATAAGCTTGGTAGTACTAAAATATTTCCAGTCATTTGGTCTGGCCTTGAAGTTCAATGGTGTGCAGACGCGGGTGTAAGCAATTGTTCACTGGGTCGTTAAGAAATGAAACGTGTTAAGTGAATTTAACGCTTTGGAAGTGCAGACGTTTCACTTTGTAATTAACCCCTATTATTAACAAACAGTTTCACTTTAGCAATTGGGTAAACTGTTGATTTGCTCTATAATCTTTGTGAAAAATAGATATTTTCATATTATGTTCTCTGTGATGTCACGACGGGTTGGGAGAGCAGAATTTCGGACAGATAATTTACGCCTATATATGTTCAATAAAAATGTTAGACATATACTTTCCTAAATCATTAGTTTTTTCCGTCGAGACAAAAAAACCGGTGTATGAAAGAAATATATAGAATATGTCTTAATCATTATAATGGACATTATAATGGATTTGGAAATATTACTATTATCATTTTGTAAAGAAAAATCATGTTTACACAATCATTGTCTGGTGTGTGTGTGTGTGTGTGTGTGTGTGTGTGTGTGTGTGCGCGCGCGCGCGCTTGTGTGTTACTTAGATTGATAGCTCGAGTACTATTATTACCTATGAATGATACAGAAAATATTGTGAATAATGTATTTTATGGTGTAGGTTTTAAATGTTTTTTTTTCTGGGTTATAATAAGAGACCATAGGCTTAACACTGATGCAGTTTACGCTCAATCACAGCATAGAGATGTGTCTATTAACTGAAACCATTGTCTGAACAACAATAAGTATATAAAACTGCACGAATAAATAAACAAACTATAGGGTACAAACAAAAAACTCTTATACACAGAATTAGATCATTCGTAAACTTCTGATCATGATAAAATGTGTTTCTGGAATGTGTACAAAGATATAACGGTCTTTACTGACGTCAGTGTTTGCAGGATTCGAAGATTTATTATAGTGAAAATATTTAACAACCAAGCAATCATTAACGCAATAATTGTTCTGGTTTCAGTTTCATGTAAATACATCGACTTATTTGTATGATGTCATACCTTTTATTACAGCTTTCCGAGTATTTAATAGACCTAATATACTTAATTACGTGTGCTACATAAAGAAGACGGCCGTTGTAAGAGATGTTTTCCGTTTTAATCTCGGACTTTTAGAGAAGAAACTCTCCACTCCTTTCAATATATTTTTCTGAGGAAATAACTAAATGACAGAAAGAAGGATAGCCTTTGTCGCTCTTCTCTTTCCTTTTTTTTGTGTTTCCTTTTCACCTCTCCCGTTCTTTCACTTTCTCTTTCTCTCCGTGTGTGTGTGTGTGCGTGCGTGAGGAAATCAAGTTTATTTCAGGATCAGGTCAGTGCAAATTTCATCTTCTTAATGCTGTGTTGCCAGGCCCTAATAAATATCATTTTCTTGAAACTATGATTGTTTGAAGAGCTCATTTGTATAAGACCAAAATATACAATTGAAAATAATAGCCCAGTGTAGTGTATTAAGACATAATGAACTATTGCTAACTTCAAGATGAATTTAGATTATAATACTATTATTATGGCAGAGCGTATGTCTCGTTCTTTGTCATTGCAGAAAACCTCTATTATAATGCTATAATGCCTGGTAAACACTTGAACCTAGTTTATCGTAAAGTACTTAGATTAACGTAAACCTTTTGAACGTAATAAAAAGAAGAAAGAGGAAAATTTAGTCTCATCGTACAAGTTTTTTCGTGTAGGACTTATAAATGATGAAAACATGTCATGTTGATCATAGCGTTAAAGTTTTCCGGTAAAAATATTAAGTTGGGTAATTAAGGGAATGAATTTTCTGAGAACAGTAACGCTCTTGAAGTAATAGAAAGATGAATCCTTGTAACTATTTTCTCTATATTTTTTAAATTTCTTTCAACACGTGAAACTTTATTTACAACATTGATGGTTAATATATCATTACAATCAGTTCATGCTTGTAGATCATTCCCATTTAAATCCGCACCTGTTAGTTGAACGTATAGCAGCCATTGGGCTTGTGAAACGAAAATAAGAAGTAGGGGTGAAGAAGAATGTAGATGAGGTTATCCCTTCTGAGAAGTGCCTAAAGATACGAAAAATATAGACACGCAATCATGCCCTGACGAATCTCCCATTTCAAATTTATGACTCATAAACCGGTGCTCATGTTTAAGGTAACCAGTGTGTATCAATAACCTTTTAGTTTACTCGTGAAAAGGTGCAATAGTGTTGGGTACCTGAGTGGTCCTGATTACCCTACAGGTGGAACAATGGTCACTGTGATTTATTCAAATGTCTTCAGTCAAACAAACTTCTCTTTCATCAATTAACTTTATTTTCGTTTTCGTTGAAAAACTTGCAACCAGACATTCTATTAATATGTGTTGTTAAATTATTAACTTACAGTAGGAGGTAACCTTTTCGCCTTACGACTTCTTCAATCTCACGTTTCTGCCGCTAGGATTGTTGCAGTTGTGCTTTTAGGTTCCAATTTTTGAAAGTTAGAAGTGATGTGATCGAAGAGTAAGTGTGATCTGTACCGTGTTCGTTCATTTAGAATGTCATTTCTTACATGAAAACGTTACCTCCAAATGTAATTTAATAATTTAACAACTTATATCAAAAGAATGTCTGGTCGCAAGTAATTTCAAATTGTAATAAGTGATTATACAACCAGCTCGTCATGAACATCTAAATTTCGAAATTTATTTTCTTCTTACATTTTTTTTTAAATTTTACACTTTACTTTATTTAGAAACTTACTTTCTTAGATACATACTATTACGTAATTCTATTCTGTGGCTGGGATAACACGTTCCTTGCTTGTCTACTGAGACTGGATGTTGAGGATTGTCACTTGTTCATGACATTCCACGCATTCTTTTGGAATATTTCCTAAGATATGAATGTATTATTAATACTTTAATACCATTAATTGGGTTTCAAAATAAGTTGTTTGTAATAATTGCTGAATTTTAATTATATTGAACAAATTATGTCACCAAATAATAATAATAATAATCATTATTCATAGGTAATGTCCCGATAACGTTTTGGGTGCAACAGTTCTCTGGTGCAAGAGACAAGTTAAAATAACAACTAAATACAGTATATTGTGCTATGTTTCGACATAGGACTCGTATTCAATCTGGTAGTATAATAAATCCATTGCATGATAAATAAATCTAAAACTTTTGTTACCGCGTATTTATTGCTTGACTATATATTGATGTCGTTGGTTATAAAACGACTGGCAGAATCTGGAAGTGATAAACGCATTATGGGTAGCTTACAGCTGCAAACTAGCGAATATCTGCCGACACGTCACGCGTTTGAAGTTAGGAAATAGGTCAAAGCCAATGCGCTAAGCCTACTGGATAACGTCACAGACACGCCCATAAAGATATGTCACTGCCACGGTCTACGTTTGTGCTCTTGAATATGCAAGATTTGCGAGTAGCACAGGTGGCAAATTCTAGACGCGTTAAGCTAATAAATGCAGTGATAATTTCATCGGAACATTGTAATAGAATTAATAATTGCAAATTAATTTTTTCAAAACAAGATTTTTAAATATATTTTTATAAACTAAGATCTCTGATATTGGTTACCATTTAACTGAAACCAAGATTGTTCTAGTTTATAAAATGTTGTGCTCTTCTTGGTAAATTAATTTGTATTGGTAAAAAGCAAGTTTCGTATCTTGCTACTGAAGATTGCCTTAAAAAGTTCTATTTTTATAGGTAATGAATATGTTATGCAGTACGGATTAGAAGTACGATCTTTAAAACTAATTATGTAGGTAAGGAAAGCGAACACAAACTTAGATGTACAAGCTAATTTTAAAACAAAATACTCGTTTTTGTGTAATTTTACTAAGAAGTGCTCTTCTTGGTAAATTAATTTGCATTAGTAAAAAGCAAGTTTCGTATCTTGCTTCTGAAGATTACCTTAGAAAGTTCTATTTTTATAGATAATGATTATGTTATGCAGTACGGATTAGAAGTACGATCTTTAAAACTAATTATGTAGGTAAGGAAAGCGAACACAAACTTAGATGTACAAGCTAATTTTAAAACAAAATACTCGTTTTTGTGTAATTTTACTAAGAAGTGCTCTTCTTGGTAAATTAATTTGCATTAGTAAAAAGCAAGTTTCGTATCTTGCTACTGAAGATTACCTTAAAAAGTTCTATTTTTATAGATAATGATTATGTTATGCAGTACGGATTAGAAGTACGATCTTTAAAACTAATTATGTAGGTAAGGAAAGCGAACACAAACTTAGATGTACAAGCTAATTTTAAAACAAAATACTCGTTTTTGTGTAATTTTACTAAGAAGTGCTCTTCTTGGTAAATTAATTTGCATTAGTAAAAAGCAAGTTTCGTATCTTGCTACTGAAGATTGCCTTAAAAAGTTCTATTTTTATAGATAATGATTATGTTATGCAGTACGGATTAGAAGTACGATCTTTAAAACTAATTATGTAGGTAAGGAAAGCGAACACAAACTTAGATGTACAAGCTAATTTTAAAACAAAATAATCGTTTTTGTGTAATTTTACTAAGAAGTGCTCTTCTTGGTAAATTAATTTGCATTAGTAAAAAGCAAGTTTCGTATCTTGCTACTGAAGATTGCCTTAAAAAGTTCTATTTTTATAGATAATGATTATGTTATGCAGTACGGATTAGAAGTACGATCTTTAAAACTAATTATGTAGGTAAGGAAAGTGAACACAAACTTAGATGTACAAGCTAATTTTAAAACAAAATACTCGTTTTTGTGTAATTTTACTAAGAAGTGCTCTTCTTGGTAAATTAATCTGCATTAGTAAAAAGCAAGTTTCGTATCTTGCTACTGAAGATTGCCTTAAAAAGTTCTATTTTTATAGATAATGATTATGTTATGCAGTACGGATTAGAAGTACGATCTTTAAAACTAATTATGTAGGTAAGGAAAGCGAACACAAACTTAGATGTACAAGCTAATTTTAAAACAAAATAATCGTTTTTGTGTAATTTTACTAAGAAGTGCTCTTCTTGGTAAATTAATTTGCATTAGTAAAAAGCAAGTTTCGTATCTTGCTACTGAAGATTGCCTTAAAAAGTTCTATTTTTATAGATAATGATTATGTTATGCAGTACGGATTAGAAGTACGATCTTTAAAACTAATTATGTAGGTAAGGAAAGTGAACACAAACTTAGATGTACAAGCTAATTTTAAAACAAAATACTCGTTTTTGTGTAATTTTACTAAGAAGTGCTCTTCTTGGTAAATTAATTTGCATTAGTAAAAAGCAAGTTTCGTATCTTGCTACTGAAGATTGCCTTAAAAAGTTCTATTTTTATAGATAATGATTATGTTATGCAGTACGGATTAGAAGTACGATCTTTAAAACTAATTATGTAGGTAAGGAAAGCGAACACAAACTTAGATGTACAAGCTAATTTTAAAACAAAATAATCGTTTTTGTGTAATTTTACTAAGAAGTGCTCTTCTTGGTAAATTAATTTGCATTAGTAAAAAGCAAGCTTCGTATCTTGCTACTGAAGATTGCCTTAAAAAGTTCTATTTTTATAGATAATGATTATGTTATGCAGTACGGATTAGAAGTACGATCTTTAAAACTAATTATATAGGTAAGGAAAGCGAACACAAACTTAGATGTACAAGCTAATTTTAAAACAAAATACTCGTTTTTGTGTAATTTTACTAAGAAGTGCTCTTCTTGGTAAATTAATTTGCATTAGTAAAAAGCAAGTTTCGTATCTTGCTTCTGAAGATTACCTTAAAAAGTTCTATTTTTATAGATAATGATTATGTTATGCAGTACGGATTAGAAGTACGATCTTTAAAACTAATTATGTAGGTAAGGAAAGCGAACACAAACTTAGATGTACAAGCTAATTTTAAAACAAAATAATCGTTTTTGTGTAATTTTACTAAGAAGTGCTCTTCTTGGTAAATTAATTTGCATTAGTAAAAAGCAAGTTTCGTATCTTGCTTCTGAAGATTACCTTAAAAAGTTCTATTTTTATAGATAATGATTATGTTATGCAGTACGGATTAGAAGTACGATCTTTAAAACCTATAATGTAGGTAAGGAAAGCGAACACAAACTTAGATGTACAAGCTAATTTTAAAACAAAATACTCGTTTTTGTGTAATTTTACTAAGAAGTGCTCTTCTTGGTAAATTAATTTGCATTAGTAAAAAGCAAGTTTCGTATCTTGCTTCTGAAGATTACCTTAAAAAGTTCTATTTTTATAGATAATGATTATGTTATGCAGTACGGATTAGAAGTACGATCTTTAAAACTAATTATGTAGGTAAGGAAAGTGAACACAAACTTAGATGTACAAGCTAATTTTAAAACAAAATACTCGTTTTTGTGTAATTTTACTAAGAAGTGCTCTTCTTGGTAAATTAATTTGCATTAGTAAAAAGCAAGTTTCGTATCTTGCTTCTGAAGATTACCTTAAAAAGTTCTATTTTTATAGATAATGATTATGTTATGCAGTACGGATTAGAAGTACGATCTTTAAAACTAATTATGTAGGTAAGGAAAGCGAACACAAACTTAGATGTACAAGCTAATTTTAAAACAAAATACTCGTTTTTGTGTAATTTTACTAAGAAGTGCTCTTCTTGGTAAATTAATTTGCATTAGTAAAAGGAAAGTCTCGTATCTTGCTACTGAAGATTACCTTAAAAAGATCTATTTTTATAGATAGTGATTATGTTATGCAGTACGGATTAGAAGTACGATCTTTAAAACTAATTATGTAGGCGAGGAAAGCGAACACAATCTTAGATGTACAAGCTAATTTTAAAACAAAATACTCGTTTTTGTGTAATTTTAGTTCCGTATTATTTTCCCTAACGTTTTCATTGGTTTCAAATAAAACGATATGATGAAAAGAATCATAATATGTTTTATAAAAAAAATTATATCCTATTAAGGTAGCCAGTAGTTGTCTCAGGCGAAACTGCTGAGAGTCAGTCCCGAGCCTCAGTCCCGGATCCAAGGCTCAGACAAATCCGTACAAAGTATAATCCAAATTCTATGTGATTGGAAAGTTGGAATCATCATTACAGGATTTTATTGAGAAATTCTAAACTAGGGTTTCAGATAGAGGTATTTTTCTTTCTCAATAGGCTATGTCCAAATTTTCACCATCTATGATGTAAGCTAGATACTTATCATATTGGATTTCGTATTTACAGTTTATTGAATTCCATTTTTAACTTACATTTATAAACACGACACGTCTTAATAATAAAAAATACTTTTTATCTTATAGTTTAAGTTTAAAATTTAACATTCAAAATATATAGGCTACAAACTATACAATATTGAACGAAGTAAAATGTATATTCTAAGTTTTAAAACATAAAAATATATAATTAAATAAGACTAGTGAACCAAAAATAGCTAGTCAGTTTCAGAAATCATCTATGTTAGGTTCTTTTTAAAATACAGTTGAAAAAAAAATGATTCTCGATTCCTTTTCCCATCACATGTTTATATCACATGTCTTCTCGAAAACGTACGCTTACTTCTTTCGAGTTCATTGGAAAAAAATTAATTTCTTATTGAGTTCTTTTAAAACAGGGGTGGTCAATTTTAGGTAGTAATTATATCGTGTAGTATGCGTTGTATTTTAAATAATATGAATTAATAAACATTAAGCGAAAATTGTCATATACATAATCAAAATACCCTAAGTATAACATTAAGCTTTTAGTTGTTACTTAGTCATGTTGTTTACGTTTATCAGAACACAGTATATTGGAAAAACACTGCAATTTATTTAAATTTAAAATCATCCATAACTGTCACAGAGCTGTTACTAGGGGTAGGAGCCGTGTTCAACCTATATCCTATAACCAACACCAACCTATATTTTTATGTTTTACATTTATTAATAGATCAATAATCTAATGTTTTTAACATTCGTCTGGGGCCGCATAGAACCAGGTCGCGGGCCGCTAGTTGCCCATCTCTGTTTTAAAACATAACTTCAACATTTAAAGCTTACATTATACTACATTCACGCAGTATGAGTATCATTTTATTATTAATTAAAGAACTAAGAACAAATAAATAAATTTTCATTTATGAAAATTAGGTTTATTTTGAAATTATGCTTTAAAAAGGCTTAGTATGTATTGAATGAATCTTTTCCCATATTTAGTTCATTAGAAATTATATTACATTATTTTAACTCTGTGCTTAACAATTTACTTTTACAGCTTACAGAAAAAAGTTCAGATATTCACGCTGGAAACAATCTTGGTTTGGCTATTTTTTGATATTTTTGAATGGTCGAGAGAAAAAGTGAACTACGTTCAGTGGACAACACTGAGAAAATATACTTCAAGTTTTAAGACCTGTAATTAATTCTAGTCAAGATATTCCCCCTTAATTTTTATTGGGTTTACAATATAGGATTTCAATTAAAGTATACCATCAGAGTTTTAAGAACAACACTCATCCACGTTACATTAATATCGTCATATATTTGAACCTGTTCTACTCTGAACAAATTCAAGAAAAATTCTCTTTATAATAGACTAATTAGAAAAAAAACAGACTATGGAGTTATTTTCAAACACTGGGCATGGTTCATTCTTCTCTGAAAAATATGAAATTTGAATACTTATTGCATTATTAACTCTGAAATTAAAAAAAAAAAACAAATGTCTCATTTGTAACCCGCTTTTCTCTTTAGCCTTCTTCTGTTGTAAGAGATGTTACAAGGGCAACGACGTCTCATCTTGCCTTTTAATAAAATTATAAATAAGTTACAACATGAATTATACTTACTGTAATGTAGTATTTTATTTATTGAATACTTGATAATTGGTTATAATTATTTGTCACGCGACCAATTGCTTTATATGGGACCCTATGAAATATCCTGACCCTCCTCCCCCAGAGACATTTATACCTGAGATACTGTAAGTAGAAATTTAACCAAAATTTTACTTTAATTAAAAATTAAGGTTGTCTGTCATTTAAAGCAAATGATACTGGTTTTTTAACATTAAAATCAATCAGTGCTTCAATTTTTGTAACGTAGCATATTATTAAAATTAAACATCAACGCATACACTGACAACGATACTTACGAGTAATAATCTTGCTTGTTTTTCTATGGCGAGAGAGGTGCCATAGAAGTGTATTTAGTTACTCGACTTCAAGCTTACGACTTAAAACAATGTCTATTATTGTCACGTTTGCGCTCTCTATTGATATTATTTGCTCTTGGTCTCCACTGCACTTATTGTTCTAAATTTAAGTTTGAAATTATTTACTACAATAATAACCTGGTTTTTACTTTTAAATATTTTATCGTGTTTCAATTTTATTTCTGTTTGAAGATTATTTTATATTTATGAATATAAATTTGTAAATATTTATGTTGATTATACATCTATAAGTATTTGTGTTTATTTCTATTGTAAGGAGAGTATGTGGTTAGTATTAATGTTGGAGGTATATACTCTCTTTACCCTGGTTAAGGTCAGGTTTACTTTAGGTAAACGATCCTGCCCAGACTATGCCATAATTTTCCCCTATTTTAATAGCAGCTGGTCATGTTTTTTGTTTAGTTTCATCTAATTCCCCATTTATAATTTATTCTTGAAAAAATAAACACACCTCTATTCGACTTAGTTACAAAGTGTAAAGTAGGTGCGCCGGCCTGTAACTTGATGTCATGACGCCTGATATATCATATATAGCATGGTATATAGAGTTAAGATGGTAGTTCTCACGCGCATGCAGGCTGGAGCTTGTGACGTCACGAGCACCGAGCCGCGCTGCAAATGTGTTGTTTTAGCATTCACTAGCGTATGTGCGCACGCTACATTAATTACCCCTCTTTATTTTTTGTTGTTTCTAAACGGATTTTTTAAATTGAATATTTTTTTTTTACATTGAATTATAAACCTGATATATTTTGGTTAATGTAAAATGTTTGTGGGCAAAAAATTAAAGAGCATCCTAATAAGCAACATTAAGATATACCTGACATTATACTACTGCAAAAATCTGAACATTGTGGTTTTACATGTAATATCATTGTAGGACCTACCGCTGGGCGATAACGCGCACGAGGTAATTCTTTGAAAGGAGTGAATCGGTGAGGAGCCTGGAAAAGAGAGTAGTCGCTCGTTGGGCTTCAGACAAAAGAGTGATCCTGTTCCCCCCTCCCCACTCTATACCCCCTTATTCTTTAGCAAACACAAGTCACAGTATTTGAAGAATTTAAAATTTGGAAAGAGAACGAGTGGTTAGGAGAATATCCATCTCATTCTGAATTCGTGCTAAAGTGCTAACTTGCGGACCTTACTAGCACTTGCTATTAACTTTTAAATTCCATAAAATTTCTAAATAAAATTACGTATATAAAAACAGTATATTTTTACGATTCCCGAAGTATAAGATTCTATAGTTTCATACCAATTTCTTAAAGAAACAATATTTGCTTAAAGCTAATTATGTTTAAATAAAATTTAAAAAAGTCAGTAAATAATAAATAAACTAACTTCTCATATAAAAGGGGAATCGACTCCGATCCGAGCCCACAAAATGTGGCCACTCATAATATCAACTATTAGAGAAGTTTACTTCTATACCTAAACTCTACCTACATCCACAATTAGGTGGTATGTAATAGTCATCTTTTGTAGGCAATTATAGTCCATTGGTTGGTCGCTGAAAATTACAATAAACCTAAGGTTGAAATTAATTACCTGAAAAATTGGTTATTGTTTTAATTTTAACTCCCTTTTATAAAAACTTACGAGAGTTTAAACATTTAGCCGTCAATATTTATTATATTTTACTTCATTGATAAAGTAATACAAAATGTTTGGGGTTTTCTAGAAAGACTATAAAACTACAGTAGGTTTTCATTAAGCGTTTAGTGAGATTTTGGTCAAGGATTTTCAATGCATACGCATCTTTGAGGAAAACATAATTTTTTAGACATATTGTATTTGTAACCTAGTTCTGTCGACTCAATCTTAACACAACCCTGAAGTGTTGTGTTGCAAATGCGAATTACCACACATAACAACTAACTATATATAACTCAACCTTCTCTGTAATCAAAGTCATCCTCGGTCCCTTACATAAGTAGGCTATTGTTTATTGCGGTCATCCTGTCTGCCGGTGATTACCCATACGTTCACATGGCTTTTGCAATTGCCGCAGTGACGTTGTCATATGTTAATTATTTCTGTTGAATGCCAATATTTACAAGTTCAATAAACGGGCCTAGAATACTGAATGTATTTTCACACGCGTGAACAAACACCCGTCATACAAACGATTCAAATATTCACAACATATAAGAGGTTTTACTACATATTTTGCTACAAAACATGTAATTTTTTTTAAACGAAAACATTTTTTATTTAAAATATTGCGCCTTGGATCTTTTTTACAGTTTTAAGTTTGAACCATTTTAACTGCATCATATTAATGAATGAAATTCCAATTAGATGTAATAAACGTTTATGATAGCGTAAACACAACAGGCAGGTGTGACAAGTGAAAATCTCTTCTTGAATCTAAGAATCTCTCAAATCATACAATTTACTTGTAGCCGGAAGACGATTCCCTTAGCCGTTATTGCGAGCAGCTCTTCAAATAGGGTAGATACCCCTTTATGACCCCGATAGAGAATACATCTGCTTCAGGTAAGTCACTCTGTAATCCCAGTACCAGACCATTATTGTCTTTTCTTAATCCTACCATTTCCTAACGCCATCTCTTATTCCTTGTTCTTTTTGCAAAGGATGTAACAGGTAGATACCCCTTTATGGCTACGATAGAGAATACATCTGCTTCAGGTAAACCACTCTGTAATCCCAGTACCAGACCATTATTGTCTTTTCTTAATCCTACCATTTCCTAACGCCATCTCTTATTCCTTGTTCTTTTTGCAAAGGATGTAACAGGTAGATACCCTTTTATGGCTGCGATAGAGAATACATCTGCTTCAGGTAAGCCACTCTGTAAATCCAGTACCAGACCATTATTGTCTTTTCTTAATCCTACCATTTCCTAACGCCATCTCTTATTCCTTGTTCTTTTTGCAAAGGATGTAACAGGTAGATACCCCTTTATGGCTGCGATAGAGAATACATCTGCTGCAGGTAAGCCACTCTGTTATTCCAGTACCATGAGATCATTATATTCTTTCCCAAATCCTACCACATTTCTTTATTTCTTATCCCTTTTTATTTTACAGGTAGTGTATCCCTTTATTCATACATTTTTAGGTATTCCTATCTCCATACATGACCCCTGATAGAGTGTAACTTATGTACGCGAACCTGTACCCGTGATGGCAAAATATTCCCTTAATTCCAAAAGGTTTCACGCCCCTACCTTGGTATTGTCCTTAATCCCAAACTTTTCCTATCTTTATGCGATAATAGTGAAACTGGGTGATCGTCTTCGAACTACCAAAACACATTTATATTGTAGTTTACTTTAACCTATCAATAGGGTTGTTTTATCCGTGCGGACAGACGCATATTTATCTATGCTGGCGTTTGTCTTGGTTACTTCTGATGTCCTATCAGTGCTGACTCATGATTATGCGAATGAGATTGGAATTGTATGAAAAACAGCTGTAAATGTGGTATAGAAGAAAGTAAAGTGCCTCATACATATGTGAATAGTTAGGATTCTACTGTTCTGTTAACCCGGTGCTGTCTTCGTGTGTTATTTTATTAGTTTACAATGGTGAATTGTAAATAAGTGATTGTTTCTATTTATTAATGAATACACAAAAACCTCTTAACCACAAACCTTCTCTATTTTACCCTTATGTACATTTCAGTTACCAAGTAATCATCCTCAGAAGGATAACATACAAAGACTGAAGTTGAGTTTTTGTATGTTATCCCTCTGAGGATGGTTACTTGGTAACTGAAATGTACATAAGGGTAAAATAAAGAAGGTTTGTGGTTAAGAGGTTTTTGTGTATTTATTACGTGTTTGTTTGCCTTTATTTCTGGGAATTAGTTATCCTCTGAGGGTGTATGAAGATCGTTCGGAAAGTTTTCCCCTACCTTTAAACAGTACCATTATTCTCTATTTTTTTACTTGCATCACAAACGACGAGTGAATAATTAACAAGTTATTTCCTACGAAACTATAACTTTTAACGAAAAATCAGGAGAGTAAACGAAATTGGAGATAAACGGAGGGCAGATTAAATGGCATCAACACGTCTTTGAAATTATTTAGCGAGTAAAGAAAAAAAAACATTTGGGTTAAGAGTCTGTGACGAAGCTATCTTTGTATTCAAAGATGATAGCGTTTCTGTTGCCTAATATGAGGCTATTAATTGGCAAAAGCCGATAAATCAATATTAATTCTCTGTTGTGTTCGAAATAAGTAGCAAGTATTTTAACATATTTTTTGCGTTCTATTCGTCATTCTTTGTTTGACTTCGGGCCTTAATTTAAACCATAAATTATAGTTAATTAGGCCAATAGAAATTGTACCTCATTTGACATT
This sequence comes from Prosapia bicincta, assembly GCA_036971475.1. Classification (NCBI taxonomy): domain Eukaryota; kingdom Metazoa; phylum Arthropoda; class Insecta; order Hemiptera; family Cercopidae; genus Prosapia; species Prosapia bicincta. Next base: position 158,210,943 of record JBAIZL010000005.1, on the reverse strand, counting down.
AATTTCAATTGTCGTAAATGTTTATTGATTTATGTGAAGGAAAATTAGATTCGGAGATCCCAGCTTAATCAATGAATTTAGATTTTAACAAACATATTTTGGACACCTTTTTCCAGTTAAAAAAAATAATGTCTTCCCGATCTCTAGCAAGCATGGGTTTATTTTTATTTAGGGAGGTAAGGAGACAGAGAGAGAGAGAGAGAGAGAGAGAGAGAGAGAGAGAGAGAGAGAGAGAGAGAGAGAGAGAGAGAGAGGAGAGAGAGCTCTCTGGGTGGCCTTCCTCCTCCACTAGTCGACGAACTCCCCTCTTGCGTATTGTAATAGTCTTGTTATGTCTCTGGAGTTATACACTAAGATGGAGATAAATTACCTTATCAGACGGTTAGCGCACTTTGTAACCAAATATATCCTAATTGAAAATTTTATAGCTATAGGTCTATTATATGTAGGATAACATATAGCCATTTTTTGTAAAGAAACTGAGGTTATAGCGTGTTGTTAACAGAGGTTATTTTTGTATTTCTTTTGAAATTTTTTATCACTGTGACCGTAAAGTTTTACTTTTCCGTGTCTTTGAAGATATTCTCTATCACCAGGTATAATATTTTTGCAATATCTGCGACTTGTGACATCGACAACGTAATTTACCTGAATTAAGGCGTCAACTTTAATAACTGTTGTAATTATTTTGAGTACTAATAAAGTAATTGCAAATGCTACGATGTTTCTATGTCAATGAGTTTGAATCAGTTAAAAGTTTCCAGTATTTGGCTGTACAATACTTTGTTTGCTCTACAAATGTTCTTATAATATTTATTTTTGGACGTGGAAAGACAAAGGAAGTTGATAAAAAACCTTGTGTTTTACAAGATAGCGTTTTACAGAGCATTATCAATTGTATGAGCTCATGCTCGTAAATTACATCCTTGATAGAAAAGACGTTTTAAAACAAGGTTAAAAGTTAATAAGTTTGTTTATCGAAAAGAAAAGGGTCAAATCGGATGATATGAGAAACATTGTATCGATAATTACTGTGAGCTGGTTAACAGATATGGTTTGTTGTTAGGACGCGTGCCCTAAATGTGGTGCTAGGTTTACGCGGTATCTATTTCATTTCTTAATTTGAGAGATGTTGTAAAGCGTTAAAACGTTAGCAACATAGTTTTGCGCAGCAATTCATTATCCCCCTGCCCTCTGATTGCTTTAAAATTTCATATACACATAACAAAATTCACACAAGAGTAAACGAGGAGATACCCACATTATAACAATCACATACAGAAAAAAACAAAAATATAAATAGAAGGCAAATAAAGAAAAAGAAAGAAATAGAACGAGAGAAACGGGCATACAGATAATAAAAAAGACAAACGTAGAAACATCAAGTAGACTGACACTAAGTTAACAAAGACACAAACAGACAGTAAACCTAAACAGTACAACTCGCAGAAAACAAACACATTCAGTGGGACAGAAACCGGTAGAAATACACACACACAGACAAACAAACGCAGACTGACACGCAACAATACGACATACACAAATAGAAGAACAATAGATGGTCACACACACACACACACACACACACACACACACACACACCAATTGCTTTTTAAATGATATTTTAAGCGTTTTGAGGATTTTAAGTATAACAGTTTAAGGATTTTTAAGTATTGACTCATCATGGAAGAAAAAGTCATCATCAATCATAATTTATAATCACATAGAAAAAAACAGAAAGTCTAAGTCCATGATAAAGAGAAATGATAAAATTATCTAACAATTTGTTTTACATTCACTTTGATTTATTACGTAAAAGTTAAAAACAATCCAACTAAGATAAACAGTTATTTAATAATATTATTTAGATGTATAGTCTGTTACACAAATAGTTAGCTTCTTAATGTTGGTTCATGTTTCTCGAGACTTCACCTCAACCAGACTTTTACTACGCGACATTTATACACGTTATACGCATCACCCTAGCTTAGCTAAGAACATAGCCTAATATTTTTAGCTTACCTAAACTAACGTGATATATTGTGCTGTACTTGGATATAGAGATATACGCCAGGGAAGCTAACCTCATGACAAACATATCTTGGATTACGTGTTTCATATTTATTGATGTCTTGATTGACAGCTCGTATATTATACAGATCAGGTTCCTGTTAGTTCTTGTTGGGCCTGTTTTATACCTTGAAAGTCTTCTCATAGCCTTGTTGAAGTTTAGACATATTTTGAGTTCTGTGTTTGGTATCATATTCTGTTAAACCGGTTCTGCAATCTTCTAATAACACGTGTTGAATTTAAATATATTGGATTGAAATTTTTAAATTTAATAGTTTACGTGTTTGGCAGTATGTTGTAGGCTCTCTAATAACAAATGTTTTAATAAAATACTTTGAATATGAATTTTTTTTAATTTAATTTTTTTTTAGTTCATATATTGAAGAGTTGTGTCTAGGAGCCCTGTAATAGTGCCTGGTAATGTAAAGACTTTGGTTTGTGTTTAAATATTTAATGGAGCAATGAAATGGTTTGGCCACGGAATAGATTAGGTTACCTATTATAAGGGAAGGATGGTTAGATAAACTCTCTACATAGGCCTTACTACAACCCTTCCACTAGGAGGGTGTCTAGGAGCCCTCTAATAGTGCCTGGTAATGTAAAAACTTTGGTGTGTGTTTAAATATTTAATGGAGCAATGAACTGGTTTGGCCACAGAATAGATTAGGTTACCTATTATAAGGGAAGGATGGTTAGATAAACTCTATATATAGGCCTTACTACAACCCTTCCATTAGGAGGGACAAGTGCCCAACTAGAAATATTTGGAGATCCTAATTAAACCTAGTCCAAATAGCCAACCCTAAGAAAAGGAAGATATTGCCGCATTTATCATGGAATGAAGTGTCCTGTATTCATTTAAAAGAGTTCAGTATTTAATCAACACAGGGTAGGGGTGGCTTGTTGGTTTTTTCATTGGTTGTTCTTCCAACTGTGGTACTTGGCTTTCTTAAATTACAGGATTCAAGGCCATTACAAACGAACCTAATCTTCTCCATTTGCATCTTTACCTTACTGTTGCTATGGTGATTCAGTGACATTATCTGTCGAGAGATAGTAGCTGCCTTTACAGCAGGGAAGTATACGTCCGATGACTTCAACGTTAGTGCTTACAATCCTCAAATATCGATTGGAAATGGAATGGTCATTACTGGAACAATATTAATACGGGTTCAAGCTATTAAGTAAATTAGCACACAATGCAGTTGATACATTTTTGAAAATCTGTTCCCAAACGAGACGTATAATGTTGAAACCATGTTTATATTCACATGAAGTTATTTAAACAATGAGAAAAATTTAAATCGAAAAATTGCAAGTTTTAAACCGTAATTGATGAAATTTTTGGCTTGTAACCAAGTCAACTCTCCGAGGCTTCACGTATAACCTTGCCTGTGTTTAACCTGTAAGTATTTAATTAGGTATTTAGTTTAAGAATAATTGTTTAGTAAGACAAATGTGGTTTGGTACATTTTTAGAAATAAGCTTTAAGTACGTGACGCGAATAAGTAACCAGTTTGCCAAACCGTGATTTTAACCTTAGTCACATGTCACTCTACAATACGTCAACCTTGGCCTCAATCTTACTCCTTGCCCACACGTCTGTGGAATGAAAACACATTATTCATGAGTTTTTCATTTGCAGACTCGTTTTTGAAAATAATTCAGAGTGATTTAATAGATATTAAATAAAATTAGTAAAGAAATAGAGTTATGATTCACAAGTTTTGTTATTGTAAGATGGATTTAAATGAAGCTTAAACAGCAAACGTTAAGCGGCTTCGTGTCTTTTATGTCGCAGGGTAGAACGAAGAGTAGGGCATTGAAGACGGGTACCATGGAGTTGTATAACCGCATGGGTGACTACCATGGAAAGTATTGTGTGATTCAAAATTGGAATTAAAGTTGATTTAATTTAAAATTGAAATCAACATTTTCAATTTAATTAATTAAAGATAGTGAAATTAATATTGTACAAAATTAAATTTATAGATTTATCATACAATAAAAAACAGTTGATGTGTGAGTCAAAAGTCATTCATTAAAATGCTGCAACGTTTCGACATATAATTCACTATCTTCCTCAGGCCTGCAGTAGATACAATAGATAACATTAAATCAATTAATAGCAGTATAACAATAAAATAGATTTATTTGTATAAATAAAACGTATTATTTTATATATTTTAAAAACTGCGTTATATAAATAACATTTTAGACAGTAAAAAAGTGTACATTATGACAATAAAACAACTCTTAGGAGTATTAAGCCACTTGAAACATTATTTAAGTTAAACAACATATAGCCTATTACATACATTAGTCTCACTAAATTAAACTTAAGTGTCAATAAAGTTGTAATAAAGTCTATTAAGTTGATGCCTTCAAATTGATTTGCTTTAGACTTATGTATGTACTGATAAAATTGTGTTATTTTATTATTATTTTGTTTAACCAACAATTTAAATGCTCGTATTGTTTTAGATGAACTATCTATCACTCTTATGAGTGATTTCATTCTTATATGTACACCTTTTTCCTATTGTAAGATGTCATTTATAATAGGTAATTTTTATAATATTTGGTTTTCAATTAGTTTGTTGGTATATTATTAACTAATTTATTTTTGTCTGATGTAACTTGTGTAGACCCGATAAAGATGTCAAACTAACTACAGTCACGTTGCCAGTTTTTAAACGAATCTTTACTCACACATCAATGTTTTTATTGTATGACGAACAACCTTGTGAGTGTAAACACGAATAATACATTTCTAAATTAAGTTCTAAATAAACAATTTAGAGATAAAATTGAAAACTGGATAAATATTTCACAACTAAAATACTTCCATTATGTCAAAATAAGAAATTATACATGAAACGTTTCCTCTAAGAGGTAAAGATAAGATCTTGGATAGGACAAAATCTGGAGGAGATATTGATTGAAAGACCTAAGTGATTGGTACGGAAGGCCATCTGATGATCTTTTCAAGATAGGTGCTTCCAGGTTAAATTGGTCATTATGATCTCCTGAAGGACTCGGTGTAGAGAAAAGATGAGTGAAACATGGCTTACCATAGAATATTTAATTGTTACATTAACAATACATGCAATAGGTGAGTGGTGCATTTAGTTGAGAATAGATAAATAAAAGAATTCTCTTAGAAGTTGTGGGTAGTGAGTACGAGAAACGGGAAAGCTCGAAGTTAATTCAGCAACATTTACTGATATTAGTGATGTCACAACAGTAGCGAACCTAGGATCCAGTGCTTGAAATAGAGTAAAATCCATTTCTTTTCATATAATTTCGCTGACACTTCGTTATTAGTGTATTTTGTTTGGTAACCCGAAATAATACGTAACAGTGCTGAGCGACGAATATACCTTAAATGCTTTGCTAAGCAGAACGTACCTTCAGGATGTAATGTTACGTTATCACACTGCTGAGTGCCATTTTAGACCTACGGCCAATATAAAAGAATTCGAACATGAAATAGGCGGTGTAATATTTTCGTAGCAGAAATGCAAATTTCTTTCACAGACAATATCCTGCAGAGTAGGTGCAGACTAGCTACACCTGCTAGTGGGTGTTGTGGACCTAATACCTTCTGCATCTACACATAATTTTATGAAATACCTTCAGATGAAAATTAATTTTTAGATAAAGCAAAAATTATATATTGAATCCGTCTAGCATTCCACCAAGTATTTGTATTTTCCACCCATAAAGCATAAATTGTAGATTGAATCCGTCTTATATTCCACCTAGTATTTGTATTTTCCACCCCATAAAGCATAAATTGTAGATTGAATCCGTCTTGTATTCCACCTAGTATTTGTATTTTCCACCCATAAAGCATAAATTGTAGCTCGAATCCGTCTAGCATTCCACCTAGTATTTGTATTTTCCACCCCATAAAGCATAAATTGTAGCTCGAATCCGTCTAGCATTCCACCTAGTATTTGTATTTTCCACCCATAAAGCATAAATTGTAGCTCGAATCCGTCTAGCATTCCACCTAGTATTTGTATTTTGCACCTCATACAGCATAAATTGTAGCTCGAATCCGTCTAGCATTCCACCTAGTAATTGTATTTTCCACCCATAAAGCATAAATTGTAGCTCGAATCCGTCTAGCGTTCCCCCTAGTATTTGTATTTTCCACCCCATACAGCATAAATTGTAGCTCGAATCCGTCTAGCATTCCACCTAGTATTTGTATTTTCCACCCATAAAGCATAAATTGTAGCTCGAATCCGTCTAGCATTCCACCTAGTATTTGAATTTTCCACCCCATAAAGCATAAATTGTAGCTCGAATCCGTCTAGCATTCCACCTAGTATTTGTATTTTCCACCCATAAAGCATAAATTGTTCCTCGAATCCGTCTAGCATTCGACGTAGTATTTGTATTTTCCACCCCATATAGCATAAATTGTAGCTCGAATCCGTCTAGCATTCCACCTAGTATTTGTATTTTCCACCCCATATAGCATAAATTGTAGCTCGAATCCGTCTGGCATTCCACCTAGTTTTTGTATTTTCCACCCCATACAGCATAAAATGTAGATTGTATCCGCCTAGCATTCTACCTAGTATTTGTATTTTTCACCCATAAAGCATAAATTGTAGCTCGAATCCGTCTAGCATTCCACCTAGTATTTGTATTTTCCACCCATAAAGCATAAATTGTAGCTCGAATCCGTCTAGCATTCCACCCAGTATTTGTATTTTCCACCCATAAAGCATAAATTGTAGCTCGAATCCGTCTAGCATTCCACCCAGTATTTGTATTTTCCACCCCATACAGCATAAATTGTAGGTCGAATCCGTCTAGCATTCCACCCAGTATTTGTATTTTCCACCCCATACAGCATAAATTGTAGCTCGAATCCGTCTAGCATTTTACCTAGTATTTGTATTTTCCACCCCATACAGCATAAATTGTAGATTGAATCCGTCTAGCATTCCACCTAGTATTTGTATTTTCCACCCATAAAGCATAAATTGTAGCTCGAATCCGTCTAGCATTCCACCTAGTATTTGTATTTTCCACCCCATAAAGCATAAATTGTAGCTCGAATCCGTCTAGCATTCCACCTAGTATTTGTATTTTCCACCCATAAAGCATAAATTGTAGCTCGAATCCGTCTAGCATTCCACCTAGTATTTGTATTTTCCACCCCATACAGCATAAATTGTAGCTCGAATCAGTCTAGCATTCCACCTAGTATTTGTATTTTCCACCCATAAAGCATAAATTGTAGCTCGAATCCGTCTAGCATTCCACCTAGTATTTGTATTTTCCACACTATACAGCATAAATTGTAGCTCGAATCCGTCTAGCATTCCACCTAGTATTTGTATTTTCCACCCATAAAGCATAAATTGTAGCTCGAATCCGTCTAGCATTCCACCTAGTATTTGTATTTTCCACCCCATAAAGCATAAATTGTAGCTCGAATCCGTCTAGCATTCCACCTAGTATTTGTATTTTCCACCCATAAAGCATAAATTGTAGCTCGAATCCGTCTAGCATTCCACCTAGTATTTGTATTTTCCACCCCATACAGCATAAATTGTAGCTCGAATCCGTCTAGCATTCCACCTAGTATTTGTATTTTCCACCTACAAAGCATAAATTGTAGCTCGAATCCGTCTAGCATTCCACCTAGTATTTGTATTTTCCACCCATAAATCATAAATTGTAGCTCGAATCCGTCTAGCATTCCACCTAGTATTTGTATTTTCCACCCCATACAGCATAAATTGTAGATTGAATCCGTCTAGCATTCCACCTAGTATTTGTATTTTCCACCCATAAAGCATAAATTGTAGCTCGAATCCGTCTAGCATTCCACCTAGTATTTGAATTTTCCACCCCATACAGCATAAATTGTAGATTGAATCCGTCTAGCATTCCACCTAGTATTTGTATTTTCCACCCATAAAGCATAAATTGTAGCTCGAATCCGTCTAGCATTCCACCTAGTATTTGTATTTTCCACCCCATACAGCATAAATTGTAGCTCGAATCCGTCTAGCATTCCACCTAGTATTTGTATTTTCCACCCATAAAGCATAAATTGTAGCCAAAATCCGTCTAGCATTCCACCTAGTATTTGTATTTTCCACCCATAAAGCATAAATTGTAGCTCGAATCCGTCTGGTATTCCACCCAGTATTCGTATTTTCCACCCCATACAGCATAAATTGTAGATTGAATCTGTCTTGTATCCCACCCAGTATTTGTATTTCTCACTCAGTTTAAGGTCGACCGCATTTAATACAGTACGCCTAAATGGTTTTTTCGCTTTGATGAGAGCGAGTAGCCCTGAAAAGTATCTAACAATGGATAAACATTAGTGGTGTCTGTTCTTATTTTTACTGCTGTATATGTTTGTATGTAAAATCCACTGTGAAGTGGGAAAAAAGTTTATTTTCTACTGAACCCAAGGTACTTTGAAGAATGTTTCAAAATAATTTAATGTTAGTAAAATCTTAGGGTGTAATAAAAATAATTGTAAAGACGTATCCGGATTAGGTTTATATTTGGAATTTGTAATCCGTTCACATTATGTAAGGTAAAGTAAATATTGGATTATAAAACAGAACGGGATATACTACATAATTAAATAATAGTTAATGTTAAATAAGCAGAATGGAATGTAGCACTTCATCACAGTTTTCTGCTATTCTCCGCTTTTGGTAAGGAAAATATTACTTATTGGGGGGATAATTTATAACTGGTGTAAACATAATTTGTAAAAACACAATATATAACCTATAAAAAAATGTACTGACGGAAAAGTTTAGTTATTGATATCTCTATTAGTAAACATTACGTAAAAAATAGACTGACGCACAGACCAACCGTCCTAAGCCTGACTTTTAGGTTAACTAAGCGTGTCCAGGGCTAGGAATTGATGACCTATTTGCTCGGTAGTCGCGGAAAAAATCAAACCAATATATTTGAAAAACAAAGCTTGTGTGTAAAAATTAAGAATTGATACCGTTCCAGAGTTAAGAAGTAGTTTTATTGATAAATATTACTAACAGATAGCTGCACGTGTTTAATTAATAAAAGTGTTTAGTAAGTGACTTATCCAACACACCTGGCTATGGATAATATAAAATAAGTAACCAAGTTCCGTGTTAGTTAACAATGTATCGCACTGTTGTACTTTATCGCGAGTGTAAAATGGGCGGAGCCTAATCACGTGCCACATGTAGACTTTACTTACACGTATTACTGTGGCAAATATGTTGAGGATTTTAACTCAGGTAAACACACCGGATTTTTATCGGGTTAATGAGCCGCCTGACGTCACACTACTACCGGAATAAAAGCCGGCTATGATTTTAGTCGTATACTAACACCTGGTATAGAAAGTATACCAACATAAGAAAGTTTACTTTTTTGTAGTTAAAATTCTACTAATCTGGCAACACCGGCCACTTCTTTTTATCAGCTGTAAGATTCTAAATTAACATTCTGTGATCTGCTGGCTTTTCGCGTTCCAGTTATTTTATGAATTCATGTAACATCTGTTTCCTCTTCATTTAGAGGTTTAAAACCAATGTTACAACAAATAAAATAGTAACCAATGAAAACGAATAGAACTCCACGTTTTAATTTAAATTATCTAACTCACCCGAGTGTTCAATAATCTGAGACAAGTAAAAAAAAACAAAATAAAATGTAATTTTTAAAATAAATTTTAACTCAAATTTAAAACTCTTAATAAATAATAACTTTTAATGATAAATAAGGTTTTGTTAACGGCAAATATTTATTCCACGTGCTGTTTTTACCATTGTTATGATTTTATTGTTGTAATAGGAAATCGTTCGAAATTTCATCAATATCATGGGATCTTAACCAATCCATGTAACAAATAATATGGTTTGAGGATCCTAAGCTTACTCAGGCCAAATTATAGATAAATACCGTTAACAGAAGTTATCAAAGATTAAGAAACTTACCTTTATAGAATTTTATTGTTATGTAGCAGTCATGGAAAAGTGGCGTTTTTCATTGAGTAGGGCTAAAATATCGAATCCATTTAGTAACAGGAAGGTAGACTGCACAGGAAAATTATAATTTGTCTAACACTAGATACGTTCATAAGATAAATAATGAAGATAAACCTGTATGTTCAGAATAAATTGTTGTTAAGAAAAAAATCCGACAGATATATCTGAGATTACCGTGACGTAGGCCTAAAGATAATAAGACTCCATTTTGTAGTTTATGATATGTTTTCCATAAGATTATCCATAATAAATAATTGTAACATCAATACGCTCCGTGTCCCTCATCGTCTCTTAGAAAAAAACCTGAGTGTTTCCTCCATTCCAGTCGTCTTCTTCAGTTTTAAGCAAGAAAAATAACACTGAAGTTTGTTATGAACTCGATTTTAATCGATTAGTGATATGTGTTACGTAATATTCATGAATAACTCGATTAGTGATAGGAGTCTAGTGATATTACTTAGTTGTGTTTAAACAACTCGATTCTAATCGATTAGTTACGTAATATTCATGAATAACTCGATTAGTTATAAGAGTCTAGTGATATTACTTAGTTGTGTTTAAACAACTCGATTCTAATCGATTAGTTACGTAATATTCATAAATAACTGGATTAGGGATAGGAGTCTAGTGATATTACTTAGTTGTGTTTAAACAACTCGATTCTAATCGATTAGTTATGTAATATTCATAAATAACTGGATTAGGGATAGGAGTCTAGTGATATTACTTAGTTGTGTTTAAACAACTCGATTCTAATCGATTAGTTATGTAATATTCATAAATAACTCGATTAGTGATAAGAGTCTAGTGATATTACTTAGTTGTGTTTAAACAACTCGATTCTAATCGATTAGTTATGTAATATTCATAAATAACTCGATTAGTGATAAGAGTCTAGTGATATTACTTAGTTGTGTTTAAACAACTCGATTCTAATCGATTAGTTACGTAATATTCATAAATAACTGGATTAGGGATAAGAGTCTAGTGATATTACTTAGTTGTGTTTAAACAACTCGATTCTAATCGATTAGTTATGTAATATTCATAAATAACTCGATTAGTGATAAGAGTCTAGTGATATTACTTAGTTGTGTTTAAACAACTCGATTCTAATCGATTAGTTACGTAATATTCATGAATAACTCGATTAGGGATAGGAGTCTAGTGATATTACTTAGTTGTGTTTAAACAACTCGATTCTAATCGATTAGTTACGTAATATTCATGAATAACTGGATTAGGGATAGGAGTCTAGTGAAATTACTCAGTTGTGTTTAAACAACTCGATTCTAATCGATTAGTTACGTAATATTCATAAATAACTCGATTAGTGATAAGAGTCTAGTGATATTACTTAGTTGTGTTTAAACAACTCGATTCTAATCGATTAGTTACGTAATATTCATGAATAACTGGATTAGGGATAGGAGTCTAGTGAAATTACTCAGTTGTGTTTAAACAACTCGATTCTAATCGATTAGTTACGTAATATTCATGAATAACTCGATTAGTGATAGGAGTATAGTGATATTACTTAGTTGTGCTTAAACAACTCGATTGTAATCGATTAGGGATAGGTGTTTAGAGTTATTAGTTAGTTATTCCTAAATAACTCAGTAGTAATAAATTCAAGATTGATGGGTGGTGATATTAGTTAAGCCTAAAGAGCTCTTTCCATTGTAATAGATTAGTGGTATGTGTTACGTGATGTAGTTAGCTATGCATAAAGAAATTGTTTAGTGATATTACTTAGTTGTGCTTAAAGAACTGGTTTAGTGATAGGTGTTTGAAGATATTAGTAAGTTATACCTAATGAGGTTGATTAGTGATATTAGTTAACTATACCTACAGAAAACATAATTGCTTAAACGACCTTATTGTTGTATAATAGCAATACAAAGTAAAGCTGGTGTAAAAACTGTAAAATATAACCATGAATGAACTTTTGTTGATTCCATCTTCACCGGGTACAACCGCCTAAAAAATGAACGTAATAACCCAAATACAAACACACAAGATGACAATCCCATAAAATACTTATCAATACCATACAGATCATCCAAAACCCACAATCTAACCAACACATTACGAAAATACAACTACAAAATAGCTTACTCCACACACAGCACTCTCAACAAACAATTTAAACCCAACAACAAAATCAACGATATTTACAACACCACTGGCGTTTACAAACTAACTTGCAGTTCATGCCCCAGTTTTTACATAGGCCAGACAGGGAGGTCATTCTACACACGTTACCAAGAACATATTAAAGCACTAAACAACAATAACTACCAATCAAACTTCGCCGATCATCTCAAGTCCACAAAACATGACTACATAGACATGACATCTAACCTACAAATTCTTCATAAACAACACAGAAATAACCAACGCTACACAACCCAACATTAAGAAATATATAAGCACTTCAAACTACACCCTACACACATACTCAATACACAATTACATTACAACTCACATGTACTTTTTGACATCATAACTCCTAATACACACAAAATACACCCACACCACCAAAATATCCCACCCCCACCCTAACCTACGTAAACCTTGAGATCAGAAACCTTACGGTCTGAGTGGACAAAGGGACACATCTCCCGAAACGGCCGTCCTCAACAAGCAAAGTAAGTGCTACTATAGGCAAGTTTAAAACATTTAAAAGTGTTTCATGAATGGACATTATTTTTTATAAATTCAATTTAGTATCGCCTTTGGAAATATGTTGAAGCAAGATTGGTATGTTAGTACTAATGTTTAGGTTGTTAAGGTTCCTAACAGAACAAGAAAAACAAGTTTTTGCCGATAATTGGCTATGTTTTACTTCTGACTATACGCTGAGATTTGTCCTGAAGTAGAAGAAGATCTGACCAATCAAACTCGGATTTAAGTTTGAAAGCAACAGGCAAAGGTTTGATGCACACAGAGGATGGGTTCGGAGAATAGTGCCAGAGACACAGGAAGGATATGTTTAGTAGCATAGAGCAGACATACTTCAAAGTCACTTTGTACTTCTGATTTAGGGTGTACTTTTGACTTTGAAGAACTCAATGGATATTCTGGACCTTATTTATTTGTCAAATATTCGGGAAGACGGGAAACCCGGTGGTAGGTTTTATGCGGTGAGAGAGTTGATAACCTTTTCCGGTAGCTTTGCAAAGATTCTACAAATGGGTATTAATTGTTTTTATAAGTTAATAATTGTCAAACTGAAGAGAGTATTCGGGAAAAAGCAACGAACTGAAGGGAGATTCTTGTCCAAAATGGAGGCTTTCTGTAGACGCCCATGGTAATAGTGTCACTTGGAGTAGCGTTTAACAGGTAAGGGAAGTTTACTTTAGATTTGAAAGAAATATTCAACTCCGAGTCATCACGAATTTCTTAAAAGGTTTTATCAGTAAAAAAATACTGAAAGTCAGCGAAACATCTGTGTGAAATTTGAAAATACTCGTATATCAGCAACTTGAAATGGCATATGCAAAGGGAAGAGCACGCTTGGCCTCAGTGAACATCGTTCGCGTCACACAGGTTTTAAGGGTGGCACATTAAGCCAGCGTTTTCGCTTATTTAGTCATTGAGACCAACATGACAGGATGTACCAATAAGAAAGTACAGTGCCAGGATTTGTTAGTTTTATTATTTAGTTAAAGATTCCACTAGGGAACTGGATAATTCGCGTTGTATAAATGTTCCTTCTACTTGTATGGCTTCAAAAGATTTTTCTACTTGAAGTTTTTAAGAGCGGTTGCACGAAGGCAAAGCACACGCCAGTAGTAGTAACACTTTCCTAACCAAACATAAGAAACTTACAAATATCTCAATAATCCTACTGAAATGAATAAAGAATCGTAGTAATACAATTGGCTGTACTTATTGCAGGCTTTAAACGTTTATCTCCCGCCTCGATAAAAGAAAAAGAGTTATGGTTTTACTGCCGGATATGCAGGAAGACAAAATAGCGAACAATAAAACAGGATTAGGTTTTATTTGATTTAATCTGTTGTTCATTTAAGAACGTGTGTTTTATTATATTATTACACACTTAAATACAAAACTGGTTAATATTTTTATGGATGTTTAGATAAACATTTGTTCCATAAACACTGTCTACGTTTTTGAAACATTGTCAGTTTTACTTGATAAGCACAATCATCAAGGTTTCAAGATATATCAGGCATTGATAGGTTTGTGTGTTTTTTCGCGTTAAAAATAAGGAAGTAGGAAAGGTTAGATGTCTTAGCTGTGTGTGACAACTAGTCACAATAATTCCAAAAGCCAGTATAAAAAACAGTCAGTACTTCAACAAAAAAACCAGTAACTGAAAAACCAATCAGTATAACTAAACAAACAGTCAGTACTTCAACAAAAAAACAGTAAGTGGAAAACCAATCAGTATAACTAAACAAGCAGTCAGTACTTCAACAAAAAAACCAGTAAGTGAAAAACCAATCAGTATAACTAAACAAGCAGTCAGTACTTCAACAAAAAAAACAGTAAGTGAAAAACCAATCAGTATAACTAAACAAGCAGTCAGTACTTCAACAAAAAAACCAGTAAGTGAAAAACCAATCAGTATTACTAAACAAGCAGTCAGTACTTCAACAAAAAAACCAGTAAGTGAAAAACCAATCAGTATTACTAAACAAGCAGTCAGTACTTCAACAAAAAAACCAGTAAGTGAAAAACCAATCAGTATTACTAAACAAGCAGTCAGTACTTCAACAAAAAAACCAGTAAGTGAAAAACCAATCAGTATTACTAAACAAGCAGTCAGTACTTCAACAAAAAAACCAGTAAGTGAAAAACCAATCAGTATAACTAAACAAGCAGTCAGTACTTCAACAAAAAAACCAGTAAGTGAAAAACCAATCAGTATTACTAAACAAGCAGTAAGTACTTCAACAAAAAAACCAGTAAGTGAAAAACCAATCAGTATTACTAAACAAGCAGTCAGTACTTCAACAAAAAAAAACAGTAAGTGAAAAACCAATCAGTATTACTAAACAAGCAGTCAGTACTTCAACAAAAAAACCAGTAAGTGAAAAACCAATCAGTATAACTAAACAAGCAGTCAGTACTTCAACAAAAAAACCAGTAAGTGAAAAACCAATCAGTATTACTAAACAAGCAGTAAGTACTTCAACAAAAAAACCAGTAAGTGAAAAACCAATCAGTATTACTAAACAAGCAATCAGTACTTCAACAAAAAAACCAGTAAGTGAAAAACCAATCAGTATTACTAAACCAGCAGTCAGTACTTCAACAAAAAAACCAGTAAGTGAAAACCCAATCAGTATAACTAAACAAGCATTCCGTACGAGAGCAAACAACATAATGTGAGAAGAAATATTCCGTACGAGAGTAAACAGTAAGTTTAAGCAAAAGAGTCAGTACAAGGACAAGAGTCAATACTTTAAAAAAACAAGGGAACATACTATCAGTATGAGAATAAACAAAAATACAGTTAACTGAACAAATAATCAGTACGAGAACAGATAATAAATTAGTGAACAAACAATGAGTTTGAAAACAAACAGTAAATATTAGAACAAACAACCAGTATGATAACAAACAAGCAATCAGTTCGGAAAGAATAAAGTTAGTACGAGAAGAAATATTCATTGCGTGATCAAACCGCCAGTTAGACAACATTTAACCTATTTCATATTTTCTAAATGATTTTATATAATCACATTTGTTCCACTGCGTCTTTTCTGCTCTCAGTTTGGCTTTAAATCTTAATTTCAGAAGTATAAAGTTTTTCAGAAATTTAATCTAATCCCTTCAATATAAAGATAAATTGGTTGATAGTGAAGGCTAATAAAATAGTAAATTATATTGGCAGTGGATTACGGATTACTAACAATACACTGTCTATAGGCCTTTACAAGGAAAATTGTACACGTGGATTCTAATTATATTTTTTCAACTTTTGCACATAATTGGTTATTAGCTTACCAACATGTTGTCGTTAAGTGTTGAAATTGAGTTCAAGAGGATGGTAGGGTTGCTATATTGAACCAGTGACTGAAGACGCCAACATGGGGGAGGTAAGTCTTCGGCTTCTTTAAGAGATTGGATTTCGTCAGCCGATGTAGACAGATATTAGAGGAAGTAAAGTAAATCAAAGAAAGTTCAGTAGAGTCTTTATTATACGATTAACCTGTTAACTGGGACAGGGAAAAACACATTCATTACGTAGGTCTATATACGTTTTGGCTGTCGGCATGACCTTAGAGAAGCGGCGTAAAAATAAGTTTTCAATGTTACGCTCTGAGAACATATTCATTTACGTAAAAAGTAGGAACACGAAAAGAGAAGAAAAATGTGCCCTTTTGCATTTTATATTTTTATTTGTAAAATATATTTTCATTTAATATGCAGTAGTGGTTTTTTCACATCTATGACCTGTTATCCTGGTCCCAGTTATCCGATTTTTCAATTATCCTAGGTACTGTCGGTCCACATTGACTCTATTCTACTGTATTTCCAGCTCTCTCACCTGTATAATATAAACTTTTTGTAAAATGGAAATGAGATTAAATGGAAAATAAATAGGGGATGGAATTAATTTTCTGTGCGAAAGAATTATTATTTAATTTGGACAAGATTAAGAAATTCTGAAAAACTGAAAACCTAACTTAAGAAATGGACGATAACTTACTCAGTAAATAACTGTATTCAAGTCCTCTCTTATTTCGCAAACTCGTTTTATTATCATTATTCATTTATGTATTAAAATATAATTCCTTTTGTACAAAATATAAATTAATTTAATATAATATATTATAACATACCTCTAATCCTGAAGATGTTCTATAACATGTTTTGACTGAAAGGGTTTTCATCAGATTAACATACATCTACTTGTCTTTTGCAATAACTGATTTACTTTGATTCTTAGTTCAAAGTAATTTATACTATAGTTAAATTATACTTAACTAATTTAATACGTAAGAGCTTACTTGCTAATGGGTTTCGAAACAATCGTTTTTTTTACGAAGCAAAACCTCTACGTAAAAGGAACGATTGTTTTGAAACGCGTCAGCAAGTAAGCCTTTACGTATTCACTTAGTACAGTTTAGTTATAACTTAATCAGTGAATTCAAGATTATTACAAGGAACTATAATTAATTTGTTCTAGCTCTAATTTGCCGATGGAGATCAAACTCTTACATTTATTGTTTCAACTGAATAACATCTTATAAAAATGTCTTTAATTATTTTAAGAAGTGTATAGGTTACTTCATTTGGTTTTATACATTTATATTTAATAGCTTGAACTACTTAGTATTTCTTTAACAAACTTATGAAAAATTTATATGAGAATTCTTAATTTACTACTTTAATGAGTTGGCTTTGAATGTAATATAAATTAATGCTTATAGTTGATGAAATTTATTTGTTCCGTTGGTTTCTTGCTTCTCTTACACTTGACTGCCCATGCACTTACTAAATATCTCCCTCAAGTATCACTTCCTTTCTATTTAGCGACTTTACCATTTTATTTTAATATAGAACTTTCTACCAAAATTTACGTCTCTCCCCCTCGAGTCCTGGGTTTTGTCCGACGTCTTTCGTTTTCGCCTAGTTTAGTTTCCGTACGGGTTTCATCTGTTCAATTTTATTGACTAGTATATGCCGCTAATTTTTAGTCTGCCCTATCAAAATGTTTCTTTCCAAGCTTTCTCTTTAGTTTGGGTGGTAAGTTTTGGAAATTTCCCAAGCCACTGGGAATGGGCGACATGCTCTCTCTGCATTTTTAGAGATTTTCTATCTATATTTTAAATCTACATGGTTTCCTTTGTGTCTAACTAACGCTCCTCTCCAGTGATTGGATCACGTATGACTTCTCATACAATGTAGCTTTTCGAGGTATATTTATAATTTATGGTAGACCCGTTGGTATGCCCTTTGATTTTTATCGAGAGTTTGCAATGATCCCTTAGGTTAAGGATTTTACAATATTTCTCCAAACATAAAGAATTACGTTATAATATTTCTGTAGACACACAAACAAGCACGCGCACGCACTCACACACGCACACACTCACACACACACACACACACACACACACACACACACACACACACACACACACACACACACACACACACACACACACACATACACACACACACGCACACACACACACACACACACACACGCGCGCGCGCGCGCGCGCACGCACACACACACACACACACACACACACACACACACACACACACACAAACAAGCGCGCGCACGCACTCACACACGCAGGCACTCACACACACACACACACACACACACACACACACACACACACACACACACACACACACACACACACACACACACACACACACACACAACGGGGAAATTAATGGCTTCCCAGTAAAAAACGAGGAAATATTCACGGTTTGTTCCTTGTGTAAAACTAAAATGATTCAAATTAAGCTAATTTTATGAAAAATGAACTGCCAAACAGAATAAAATAGGCCGCAGAGCTGTAACTGGAGTAGTTTCTAAGATATATGATGAAATACGCAAACCTGGATTTCAAGTAATATGTCAAGTTAAAAAACAAAAAAAAATGTATAAAATAGTCTAAAAAGCCAACACAAATTTTAATTTTAATTAAATCAAAACATAAGAAAAGTTTAGAAAATCTGTTGAACCCTTTTCTTACTGGAACGTTTTTAATTGAACATACAAACTTTAGATAAACTTACTTACTTTTCAAAAAAAAAACTTTACAAAGTGAATTTTATTCTTGACCTGTTATACAACATTCTCTTCAGAATCAAATATAATACAGGTTTTGTTAGAAATTTGTATTTAGTTATTAATAGTTTATCAAAATTAATTTATTTTAAACCTAATGGTAATATGGGTTTCAAGACTGAGCCTTGCGTATTTCGTTAAATATTTTAAAAATATAATGTAATTACAGGCCATGATTTAATCTATTTGTCTGGTTATCTTACATAATATGTTCTAAACACCTTAATTAACTCCCTACAAATTTAAGCATGGCTTCATTGCAACGGGGGAATAGAAATCAGGACGAAGTCGCCAGCTTGTCTCTCGATAACGTAGTGTTGAAAGGCCTATGTTTATATGAAGGGTTTGCATTCGTTTCACCTAAGGAACAAACACTGAAAGTTTCCCCGTTTTTTCCTTGGGTCACCCGTATATATTTATTTATTTTAGTGATGATATTTTATGTTTGACACTAATTTCTGTGGATGATCACCTGATTCGATTTTCCCAAATAAAAACTGCTTTGATATTATACAGTACTCAACATATTAATAGAATATATTGCATTTCCTAGAAATCCTTCTTCACTCTTTCATCAACCAGAGATGATTAAAAATAGAAAGGGGAAAATGTACCCAGCGTCATGTATCTTCTGCTCCATGTCATTTTTCACCAGAATTTCATTTTCCAAGGCTCCAGTGATTTTGTATAATCTTCCATTCAGACTTTTCTGTGCTTTTTTAGTCAGCTTTTAATTATCTGTCCTGAAACTTGATATTTTTTGTGACATTCATTGATCTGGATCTAGTTAAACTCTATAATATTAAAGTCACATTGGTACAGTGGCAACCATGTCTGACTCAAGAAAGTGCTTGTCTCCGATTAGAGCAACTATAGACGAACTTTCCGGAGTTAAGTAGCTTTGGCTACTTCTCCAGTTCGTCGAATCCTCTTTTTGCTTTAAATTCAACTATACTTTATTCCATTGTAAACCTTTTATAGCATTGCTGCTTTATACGGAAACGGCGCAAGTGGTCAATAAATTAGTGAGCCAATTATTTCTAGGCCCCCGGGGGTATGGCCGAGATGCGCAAGATAGACCCTAGGCCAATTATATACCTTATTACCTTATTATCTTACCTTATTACCTTATACCTTATTATCGCACCTTTTAGCACAGGCCTATTAGCCAATGCCAATTCTCAAAGTAGTCAGGAAGAGAGTTTTAGATTGTAAATGGTAAGGTCTGCAAGGATTTGTATTTAACACAGTATTAACAATTTTACTACTAACCTACAGTTTAGGCTATTTATTATGACAAGAAGGAATTTGGTCATAGATTGTATTTGTTGCACTTTCGTTGAGAACTACTTTAGAAATTACCTGCAATTATAACAACTCTCTATTCGATATTAAGTAAAAAAAACACACATTTAACTAACCTAACCTTACCTAAATTTGTAATCTATTAAACATTAGGTGATTTATGTTTTCCAGTTAATCGTTGACCTAATGATAAATTTTGTTAGGTTATGTATGGTCAGTATTTTGAAAGAAAACTTTTATAGTTCAGAAAATAGGTTCAAGATTGGAAAATATTTCATACGGTAAATTTAGTTCTGATATGTGTCTTCGGGTCGGCTTTGTCAATATGCTTGTTTATAATATATTTACATTTAACCTATGAACGTTTTATACAATTTATTTACACATTATTCCTTTCTTTCAAACAACCATCATCTACAAATTATATACATGTTAAGTTAAATTATGTGATGCAAAGAATGTTTCTTCTTTCACTGATAAATAAATACATTTTACCTTAATATAAAATAGTACAAAAATCAGATTTGAGAGAATCAGGGTTTATTAACCTTTTTGGTTAATACCAAGAAATATTTTTCAGCTCAAGGTACTCAGTCGCCTTTAAGAGTTGGTGTTGACAAGTGCTCGTAGTTGATATATAGTCTGGCAGTGCGTAACCGGCAAAATGTATTCTATGTTGAGTCAATGTGAAAAGAAGCTAGTAGTTTATAAGGATTTAAAGTTTCTCAATTTGTTTTAAATGTGCCCCGCCGAAGATGGCGGTGTTGTAAAGAAATGTGCAACGCGGTGCTGCATACGGACAAAGCGGGCGATGTGCCCTTTAAGGAAAACGTAGATCACAACCATAAACCATGTCTTAACCTTCACCAAGTGACTTTACATTTTCCTGTAAAGAAAAGGTAGTGACTGTTTAAGTGAACCTCCCGGGAACGTGATCAGAAGAGAGGTAGCAGCTGCGCCTGATGCTTAGTATGGAACGGGCAGATGTTGACTGTGTGCGGAGGAACCTAAGCCACGCCAAGAGAAGTCTCATTCCACCTCTTCCGAAGAATACTGATGACGTCACGATGCAATCGATGCTATAGAGATCAAGGCTAGTGAGGGTGTTGCACATAAATAGCCCTAGTGAAAATATTGTTGCCTTTGCTCCGAACAATAACTTAAAATACTTGAAACTAATTAATTCACCACATTTTTATGGACAGAACATTTAGCTATGGACCTATTCACAGTGTTGAAAACGGCAACTATATACCCTTGACACTTTGATTACTCACCAACAAGAAAGGTCTTACTTACAAGAATTCTTCAAACTGTTGTGTGACAAATGTCATGAACTGCGCTTATCCTAAGCAAATCCCTATCGATTTCGAAGTAGCGATACACAACGCTGTCACGTTCATTTGGCTAATATCTGTGCTATTAGGGCGTAGGTTTCATCTAACTCAAGCCTTGTTTAGGAAAATTCAAAACCTTGGTAATATAAAAGCGAACCTCAGAACAAAAGTGGAAAATGGTTACATTGAGTATTTGTTATATCTATTAGCTGTAACTGAAGTAGAGGAAGCATTTGCAGAAGATCTTCTGTCCATACAACCTCGACCAATTGAAGAATTCCCAGATACCTTTTAGAAAACTATATTGATACCTTCGTTCATGCATTTGGACATCTGTATCAGTGATGTCGGAGAGAACTATAAATGCCTGTGAATCTTTTCGTGCAAAGTTTTCACGAAACTTCACACATTCTCAACCTCATCGTTTTTGCGGAAGCTATGAAGGACGTGCAGGTAGATACTACGATTGGCATCAGAAGCTGCAATATTTGTAATAATTCTGCCAAAGGTACCTCACTGGTGCAATATCAAGGTTAAATTTCATACAATGTGCGTCCTACGAGTGCAAGGAAAAATTATAAAAAGACGGTTCCATCACTACATAATGCAAACAACATGGAGAACCCTACCATCTATGGCATGGATAAAAATGTTTAACCTACGAATGTAAATCATGTTTTACTATAACAACAAATTAGTGTGTATGCACTAAACATATTTAATTTATCTTAAAACTGTATTTGAATTTTCATTGGCCACTTTAATATTCAAGTATTATTGTGGGCAGTATGACACTACCCCCGACTTTATCACCTACACACTTCCATCAATTAGCTATGGTAGTTTTATACATCCCTATTTCTCGAAGTCAAATACTTTTATTTTAACGGTAATTTAATACTGTACAAAAGCATTGATCTGTTTAACGGTATTGATCTGTGCAAAAGCATTGCTCATACTGATAAAGAGGATTGCGTATTTTATCAACGATTAAACATGACCATTCAGTCGAACAAAGGTATTTCCGATGACGAAGGTTACTAAATTTAGTAGAATGTTATGGCTATATTGTGTAAGTGCACATGACTTGTAATAGGTTTTCGTTACTTGAATAACTTGCAAATAACGCAAACACTCGATATTTGCAACTGGACAGTAAAATCTCATTATATTTTGAAAAATATTTTGTATTGAATGAGGTCTCCCGAAAAGCCTGTTATTCAGATAACGTTTTAAGTAGCAATAATAATTTTTGAGCACTCATAATTATTTTTGTTTTAAGTAAAAATAATAATAAGACTACGAATGTTAGGAAATTGTGTTTAATTAATTTAATGAGTCTAGACTTTCGATCCATCATCAAAGAATACTAGTTATTAATGTTTTATTCAAATGAAGTTTTTCTATTGCATAAAATAGAGACTAATTCTTCGCACACAATATTCTAACCCAGTTTTATAACAATCTAATGAACGGATTGTCCTGTTTCAGGTAGAAGGCACAACAGTAACAGTTCAAAATGGCGACGCGGGCTGAGAAGGGTTGTTGGAGGAGAATGAACGGTAAGTTTATTCCCGTCTTTTTTTTATTTCAGTTCTTGAACTAATTAATATGAAGAAAAGAAATAACATTGAAAAATGGGTGATCAGGCACTGCGTCTCCCATATAAAAAAGATCACATATCGTCTCACCAATTGGGTGTGGCGGTCTGTCCCGGAATTGATAACGATCTCCAAATATTTCTAGCCGGGGTCTTCGTCCCTTCTGATAGAATGCTTCCAGAAGGGTTAATTTATTCGTTCGTCTTTCCTTCATAGTACATACCAATTAGAGGTTTTTGTTATCAGATGTACACCACTTTTTTATTTTAATACTTGTTTAATAGAAATACATAAAATACAATAAAGACCCCTTGGGGATAATGAAGGAGATCAAAGGTTTAAGTAATGTGTTACTAGGATAAGTAAAATTGATTTCCTAATTTAAATTAATACTGCCGTGAAAAATAAACCAATATAAATGTTTAGAGAGACAATATAAATGTTTAAAGAGGCAATATAAATGTTTAAAGAGACAATGTAAATGTTTAAAGAGACAATGTAAATGTTTAAATAAACAATATAAATGTTTAAAGAGACAATGTAAATGTTTAAAGGGACAATGTAAATGTTTAAAGAGACAATATGAATGTTTAAAGAGACAATGTAAGTGTTTAAAGAGATGTAAATGTTTAAAGAGACAATATAAATGTTTAAAGAGACAATGTAAATGTTTAAAGAGACAATGTAAATGTTTAAAGAGACAATATAAATGTTTAAAGAGACAATGTAAATGTTTGTATCACTTTCCTACCAGGATTTAGATGACACAAGCTTAACATTAAAAAACATTTAGATCAGTATTTTGTTGCAAAACTAAAGAGAGTGGATATTGGTTATGTGCAAATTGAGTAGCGCCAAAAAGCGAGGATTTTCATCCGAGATTAGGTTATGATAGGATAGATTACGATCTACGTTAGGACATTTCTACAACCCTAACCGAGGTGATGAAGCGCCTAGATATATTTGGAGTTCATTATCAAACCCAACCCACGTAGCTATCCCCAAAAATCGGTCGATATGTCCTTGGGACGAAGTGGCTTGTAGACGCAAAATGTAATATCCTTAACCAAGTGAGCTCGAAACGTCTTTCTTCTGCAATGTCCACAGACTAGTTAAGTTCGTAAATATTTGTACCAGATTAATTATGTTTTATAATGTTAAATATTAAAAGACTTCACTAAAAATCTCACACACACAATTTTATTAATACATACAGATTAGTTTCGACGCCGATGTCACCTCAATCAGTGATGAAGGCGACATCGTCTTCGAAACTAGTCTGAACGTATTAAATAATCTAGTGTGTAGTGAGATTTAAGTGAACTATTATAATATTTACCGTTGTGAATTGTTCTCAAAGCTTTAATTAATTAACTTATTGTTTTATAATGTTAATTCTATACACCAAGCATTACAAGAATAATATTATGTTTATAATGAACAAACTATTTTAGAAAGGATGGTTTCCCTTATTAAATAATAACAAAACAATAATTTTATTGCTAAGATTTTGTGTCGTTTTCACTGAGGAAGACATAAAAGCCATCAAATCCAGTTTGAGATAAATGTGTACGTTGTGAGTTTGAGTACGTCTTGTAATTATTTAATAATTGCAATTATTAAATAAATAATAATTTACATGCTAAGCTGAAAACTCGTTTATAGTTGTTTTGGTGATTCGTGAACAAACGAGAAACTACAGCCCTAAGTAAAAAACAAAACAAAATATTATACTGAGATAGTTTTGTCAGTTTTAAGATTTATGTTTTTTTTTTTAAATAATGTTTTCTTTGCGTAATTTTAGTTTATAAAAGCTGCTGTATACGTATAGTTTTGGAGGCAAATATAATCTTTATTATTATAAATTCGTGGGCAATAAATTTCGAGTTCTAATTTAAAAAATTATATGATAGTATAACTGAACTAGTATTTTATAAAAATAAAGACTGTATATAGGTTATTTGTAGTCTAATAACACATTTAGGCCTCCTTCTGTAGGTTAATAAGAACATTATTCGGGTCGTTCTTACAGAGTGTTTACATATTGTTATTTCCAACGGGCTATTTTCAAACTGGCTCATCTTTATGTAAAGGTCAGATTATGTAAGCTTACAAGCTCTAGACGTTGATGAAACACATCTTTCCTTCCCACGTCTCGTGTTACGCTTCTTTATGTTACACAAAATCAAGGAATAGAAGAAAAATATTGCAGTTATTTTAGAATAATTTATCTGGCACCAGGACATTTTTTTAGCGTTATGTTAAAATGTCTGTTTTCATATTTCTAGTGTACATAAAAATCTAAAAATAATATAATGACTAAAATAGAATATGAAAATATCAAGAGGGGGGGAGGGATTTGGTTTTAGAGGTTTTTTTACAGAGGTCATAAAAAATCCGATCATATTGAGGTCTCTCAATTGGAATTTAGTTTTTTTTATTTATGCATTATATGACCTTACAAATTTATTTTCAACTCAACTAACATAATGTTTCTCAAATTTATTTATTGAAAATACTGCTAATGTATTTTTTACTGCTGGAAAATAATTTTAAAAACCCTTTTATAGTTTAAAAATATTTATTATTTTTAGATTTCGTTAAAAATGTTGTGAAGAATCATTAGGTAGTAACCAGATTGGCTTGCTTTACTCACGATTAAAGCTGTTAAATATATAAACATAGATACAAACACAAACACACACACACACACACACACACACACACACACACACACACACACACACACACACACACACATATATATATATGTGTGTGTATATATATATATATATATATATATATATATATATATATATATATATATATATATATATATATATATATATATATATATTACAACATACCTTCTCTAACCGTTCTTCAGGATATTTGACATTTAGGAAATCAACTAATAACGCAGCTACTAGCTTTTACAATAACTTATTTATTTTAACCCATACTTCAAACTTTAGCATTTATAGTTAGTTACATAAGATTAGTTTCAACTCTACTTTTGCCGGTAGGCATCAAGGCTCCTATAATTATTATTAAATTACAATACTATTTAAACTGTCCTTAATTATCTCAAGGCGTGTATAGGTTACTGCACATGGTTTGATAAATTTTATATTTGAATGAATTATTACTTTTTTAAGAATTAATAAATATTAAAATATTCTTAATATTTGTTACTTTAAAGAGTTGGCTTTAAATTTAAGATAAATTATTACTTATTACGTGCGTGGATCCTTGTTTCACTTCACTTGACACGAATTCACTTATTAATATTTTCCTTTCAATTTCATTTTTCTTAATCACTCGAAATGCTTCTATGTAGTAACTGACTTTATTAAATCACTCCCTTATTAATTCCACTTACTCCATTATCTCGCTTATTTAATTTCTCTAACTACTTTTCTATCTCCCTCACTTAATATAACTCATTACTTAATAATCTCCCTTACTTTAATCTCACTTATTACCCTTATATATATATATTCATTTAAATTCTTAAATAGAAACGGGTAAACTGAATCCGGTTATGAGTTTTAACAAAATAATTGGTATTTTAATAGGTGGCAATTACATAGTTCATCGGCTCATTTAAGGATTTCTATGCAATTATGTCAGAGCGTTTTAAAAGTTGGCAACAGTGCTTTGTAATTTCAAAAACATCTGCCTAATTAATTAGTGCGTAAGGAAATACTGGGTCAAACAATTTAACTTTGTAATTAGTGATGTAAGCGAAGGAGTGGCTGCGCGAATTGCAAACGTGGCTTTTGATAATACTTGGGCTTGTTTGCAGCATTACTAATGTGTAAAGGGGTACAGTAGAACATCTCTAATTCGTCCCCTTCGGAACCGAGCGGTGACGAATTACGGAAGTCGTGAAATTAACATGTAATTGTGGGTAAACAGAACATAAATACGTAAATAGGTATGTAATGTAAGTATTGTCGTACTTATATTATTTATATCGGCCGAAAAAGTCTAGCATTATTATAAAACACTATAAATACACTAGTAGCGTGCAGAATATTTCGTAATTACAAATAGAGTAATTAGGCCCTACGAACTATATTACTTTACCATTGTGTTTTGTCGCTCTATTTTCATATAAAATTCAAAAAATGTATTTTACAGTACCTTGCAAGAACAATAACACTAGCAAGAACCTATTTGCATTTTAGTTCATAAAAAAGTCTTGTCATTTTCTTTTGTAATGAAGAATTATTTTCCGACGGCGCCTTTACTACGCGATAGTGCAGACGATGTTTGTTGTTACTGTGACGACTATGGAATACGGTGACGAATTACAGAAGGTGACGGATTAGAGGGGTTCTACTGTAGTTGTAGGAGCGCGGTTGGAGAAAATTGTAATGTGTACTCATTTGCCTACCGTTCCGATAAAATCTGTCATGGACAGGCAGATGTTTTGTTATATAAAAACAGTTGGTTTTTATTTGCGACCTTCGAAAGTAAATATTAATGACGAAGTATTGCAAGAATTTTTTTTTAAATTCACAATGATATTAATAACTATATATATACCGTATATGTTTTGTTTTGAACTAAAATAAAATCTCGAATCTTGTAAAAGATAGATATTTTGTGAAAAATATCAAGCGGGTCATTGAAAGCTAGATAAACAAAAAATAAAAGGCAATGGAATTGTAAGAGAATTTCAGACGAAAATAAATTATCTTTCTATATTTTCAAAAGGGGGCTTGGAGTATTACAAAACTTACTGAAAGTTATTTGAAGGCTTTTTGCAGCATTGCAGATAATACATTTTCTTATTGAGGGGCAATGTAAAGAGCGGCTCTCGGGTTACACACCAGAGTCCATTGTTGTCGTTGTTATTATTAATTACTTTAATGTTCTTTGTTAATTTGTTATTATTTTGATGATTGTTATTAGTAAACGAATAAAAGGTTTAATGTTGAGCCCTTTGTATTTTGTCTTAGTGATTAGCTTATTTCATAATATAGTATTTTACTAATCCGGTTTTCTAAAGTGTAAATTAAGCACAAAATGTACAAGCAGTTGGGCGTGAACTGGTGAAGATGTTGGGACGTCTATCTCCAGCTCGCCATACAGAATCTGTGAACTAGCAATGCTTTTCCCCGCATTTATCTATGCTCTGTCTGCATGATCAATATTACTGTGTACTCAACTAAAAATAACTACTAATTTTTTATGTTTATTTTTAAAAATTAAAATCACTGAATTGTATGCGTGCATTAATATAATGAGCACATTAATGCTGTTAACTTATTGCCCCGTTTATAGTTCTCGTATTTTTAGATAAGACAATTTAAGTTTTAAAATGAAATATAACCCGGCAGCAAATCGATATGACAGATTTGGATCGTTTACTATTATTTATAGATAAAAACTTCATAAAATACTAATTATTTGGGAAACACAAACACAGACATGAATTATGTTTGCCTTCAAATATTTATTTAATTTTGGTATAAATTTGAACCAGAGAAGTTGATTTGATTAAAATTGATGGCAGTGGTTTTTCACAATGGCAGTCTCTTGAGAATATTGCTACCTATGTTAGATCTCTACTTCAGAGTTGCATTGCGTTTCATCAAATAAATCTCTCGAGCCATTTTTCATTTATTTGAAAATCGACTATTGACCTAACCGTGGTTGTTTTTGCCTTGATTTAAAACCAAAAGAATTGATTAGAAAATTTGGAGTTGAAACTAGCGATTGATTTATACTGCTAGAGTTGTTTCGTGGTTAAAATTTTTAAATAAGTATACCATAAAGCAGTTGTTCTCAATCTTATTTCAGTGCGTACCCCTTACCAAATTATTATTATAAATTGTACCTCTGTGTTAGATTCTAGTCTTATCAAGTTGGAACAGTAAAGGCAATATAAAATAAGCTCTGATATGAGTAGCCTACTATATTTTGTGACTAAATCTTACCATCGCATTAGTTTAGCAGGAAATACGCTTAAAACTAAATTTAAAAAAAATTCAATTTGTCTATTAGTTTCGTTAATTATACAACAAGGTTATGAAAAATGGAACTACTTTGGGCCTATTTACTTTTTTACTTGCACATCAATGAGATCTCTGTCATTGTTTTGCTTAAAAGTATTTTGAAGTTCGCCTCAATAGAAGCCAAGACAGTCTCATAACCGAGGCATAACCATCATCCACCTTGTTTTTTTTATATTTGTTTTTGATAATAGTATAGGATAAAAATGCTCTTTCAACCATTACAGTGGATGGAAAAGGCAACAAAAACTTCAGTGCCATGTAAGACAGATACTCATATTCATTGTTGAGATCCAACCAAACGTTTGAGATTTTTTGTCTTGAAAGATGATTTCAGTGTACTGTAAGTAGACATTTCAATAAGAATTTCTTTTTGTACAATATCTAACTTTTCTGAAAATTCTCTTCAGAAAAAGGATTTTCAATTCAGAGAATTCCTTCATTAAGCTTTTTGGAAAGTATCTCACAAATAATGATTTTAATTTGAATTAATAATGAATTCAGTTCCTTCAAGTGATCAAATATTTGCTGTTTAACATCACTAGAAAATTGCAACTCTCTCTTTTTCAAAACGTTGTGAGTCTTAAATACTTTTAAGGCCTGAACAATACAAGAACTTCAAAAATCAATCTTTTTTTTGTAATCATAGATTCTATCTTCTGTTATACTCTCAAGTCATTGAAGTTAACTAGAGGCTCAGATTGACCTTGTTGATTTGCTGAAAGATGTGAAATAAGTAAGCTAAACATTGCAGCCAATCCCTGGCATGTAACCTGTGTGACAGGCGGAAAGGGGCATCTTGAATAACAACTGCACTTCAAACCTGAGGTCAAATAATTCGGTATACGTATCCGCTGTTATACGTTTTCATTCCACGAAGCACCTAGCAACTCATTGCAAATCCTAAGGGGTTCGCGTACCCCAGGTTGAGAACCACTGCCATAAAGTATGTCATTTTTGAGAATACTGTTATGTGTGAATATGTTTAACTCGTCAATCCTAAAAATATGTACTTTATAACACTATTCTGAAAACGCGAGGCTGTATTGCTTTTACACATTATACCTTTGCTGGACAGACAAGATAAATCTGTTTACCGAAAACAACAGCCCAATAATTTATTTAGGTTCCTTACAAGTTCTTGTACAGACGTCAAAAGAGTTTGATTTGATATGAAGTTATCGAAGTCGTTTATTTACTTGAATAAGCTCTTGGGGTTCATATTTATGCAACGGCAATGTTTTAAAAACATTAAAATGTTAGTGATGGTCCTAGTAATTTTGATATAACCTCTATGCTAGTCTGTTGTGAATCGCCTGACGTTTTTTAGCAATTTTTTGTTAATATCTATTTTAGTGTACAATGGATAGGGCGATTGATGTTACTAGAGAAGTACTGATGCGAAGTATACTGAAGTAATCAGTGTTAGTACATATGGTTTTACATTTAAGTTAATAAGCCTGTAGTAGTTGTGGTAAGTTGAAATATTTCGTGTTTTTTGTGGTTTGTGGTGAATAAGACTATATTAAGGAATGACGCAGGGAAATTCCGTAATTGCCGATAGAGAGTAAGTATACATCAGATACTCTTCATTACACGCTACTTCATTACACGCTGCTTCATTACACGCTACTTCATTATTACGTATATTCACATTCCTTCCCCGTCTTTACACTGGATCATGGCGTTAAAACTTAAAACTTATGAGATTCAGGTAGGCTTATGAAGATCTATTACTCAAAGTGTGGAGGAAAAGCTTAAATCCATTGTCAGGGTCGCATAACGATGATAGTGTCACACCGGTTACAGTCGCTGCAGTCAAGTTAGATGTAGACTTGAAGCGAATTAATAACAACATCTGTGACATTTATAAAAACACTTTTGACGTCTGTCCAAGAAGTGTTCTAACCTGATTGCAGAGGAGGTCAAGTTTGTCAACTGGACTCTTGTTATCTTTACCTTGGACTTTATTATACACGTTTTGTGAACAATCTCTATATCACGTTCTATATTATATTTATAGATTGAATAAATAGGAGAAATGTTTCAAAGTGCCATTAGGTATCATTAGTGGCAGTTTAAATATGTCCTATTTAAAGAGTGTAAGTTACCTATTTAATAAATTGATAGAATATTTATACTTTTACTCAATCTTCGATAGGATCAGACTTTTTTATCACGTTCTCCTCTCGATGTCAAACGTTCAGAAACTGGACAAAAGATTTAAGATAAAATAATAAGTAGTTCGAGTCAATCATATATATATAAGGTTATTATTAACACTTGTAAATAATTTTTTCCACCACTAAGTGCAATAAGTTTACCTTATGTGATGAGGTACCTTTCGGTCACTTGACCATTGTCGAATCCCTGATTATTTTTCTCTATTTTTCTGATGTGAATGTTCGGTCCGTGATGTTGGTATTTGTTGACGTCATACATATTCCTTTTTGAGCCTCGTGTATGTTTTTAAATAGTACGTCGTCTACATATGTTGTCTGTAGGTTCATTAAATTATTGTGTATGTTTCGTTGTATGTATTTAATTTGCTTAGATTTATGATGTGTTCGTTGTGAATGGTAGGTTGGTATATTACAAGTATATCGTCTACGTACCTTATCCACAGTAAAATATTATGTGTATTTAGTATAGGTTTGATTATTATTTGTTCAAAGTGTTGTAGATATATTTCTGACATGACTGATGATATGTTACAAAAACATTCGACCTAGTTGAAAACTTTGTTTCCTCACATTAGTACATCAGCATCATAATACTCTGAGAGAGGGAAGCAGGAAGGAGGGAGAAATAGAGAATTACAGGAAATGAGAGTGACAGGGAGAGAGGGAGAATTTGAAAGAGACAGAGTGTGGGAAAGAGAAAGTGGCAGGAGAGAAATGGGAGAGAGGGAAATAAAGTAACAGGAAAAGATTGATAGAGGGGAGTGTGGAAGAGAGAGTGATAGTGGGAGAGATAGGGAGAGAGGGAGAGGTAGGGAGCGATGAGGAGAAAGATACTGACAAAGAGAGTTTTAGAGAAGGAGAGGGATATTAAATTCATGCGCTTACTTCTGCTTCTTATTTACTCTGTCTACGAACATTGTTTGTCAAAACATTGAAACGGGTGGAAAATTCCAGTAAAGTTGTTGACAGTTAATTGTGGACAGGAGGCTAGACACCAATTATTGGGTAATTACATTTGAGTTAATAATTAATTTAATTGCGTAACATTTAAGGCTATGCACAATAAATATAACTAAAACTGAAGTGTGTATAGTATTAAATAAATGTATTAATAGGCCTTTAAAGAAAATGTATCAATAGGCCGGCAGAATTTCTTTATCAGATTTGTACTTGTAAATACTGTAATGTCAATATAATGTTGCGCTGGAATTAATAGCCATATCCTATGTAATGTTCTGTCTGAAGAAGCAATTAATTTGTTATTTGTTTTTTCCCAATGTAGTGGGGGGAGTAAGTCGCCGGCGAGCGACGGGAAACTTTCCGCTTGTAGTCAAGTTTTTATATCTTTAGTTCAGTTAGGCAGGATAAGGTTTAGCTGACGTCAGACTGGTGCCTGCAAGTTGCTTACACGGCTCTACAATATAATCAGATTTTCTAATTTTGATCATACCAAATCCCGAGATGAAATGTTATCTTTATTGACAAATTAAACAAAATAATATAGTAGAATGTATTTACGTAATGTAATATGATCCGAAAGTTGTTTATAGAAATAAAATATGTATTAGCATTTCTTAAAGTAACTAAAAACAACCCGATTATTTTTTCCTTGCATTGTTTTGAAGTGTATTGTTTTTTTGGTCAAAACTAAATCTGTCTTTATATTTGGCTAAGTTTTGTTAAATTGACAGGATTACAAACAAAGTATTGTAAATTCATTTGATTATAAAAGGTAATTGAAATTAACAACACTGATATCATGTGGCTTATAGTGTTATTAGGACTTAATACTATCTGCCTGTCTCTCTCTAACTGTCTGTATTTTTACTATTCTCCTCTTTGTTTTGTCTACTTCCCCTCGCATTCTATTTGTCTTTCAGTGTCTTTCCCACCTTTCTGTTTTTCTCTATCTTCTTGTGTCTTCTGTTGCTTATCTACATCTGTCTGAATATATTTCTTCCTACTTCCTGTCTTTCTCTTTCTTCTTATCCCTTCTGTTTGCCCCTTTCTCTTACTACTTCATTTATCTATCTCTCCCTCTCTCCTTGTCAGTTCAGTCTGATTTTCTTTATCTTTGCCTGCCTGTTTGTCTTCTTACTTCGTCTATCGATCTCTCTCTTTCTTTAGTTCTCTTCTTACCTGTCTACTTTTCTCTGTCCCCCTCTCTCTCTGTTTATACATCTCTGTAATATATATATATATTTAATAAATTAAAAAATATTTCAAAAACAAGAATACTTTTAATACAAATATTATTCAAAGCTTTTCGCCGATAAAACAGTACCAGCATCTTCAGGAAAATAATTATGTAACAAATTATTTTTACAAAAATTAAAACATGTGTGCTACAAATTTATGTACTATAGGTTTGTAGTAACATAGGCCTATGTTTTAATTTTTGTAAACAAATTTTTTGTTACAAAATTATTTTCCTGAAGATGCGTGTACTGTTTTATCGGCGAAAAGCTTTGAATAATATATGTATTAAAAGTATTCTTGTTTTTGAAATATTTTTATTTTAATGACTATATTACACCATATTTAATATATTATATTGCCTTACTAGGCTATTGGTGTTGTGATTATGTGCCTTACAGAGGTTAGTTCTATTAGTAATTCATCTTTAACAAAAGATTTAAATTTATATAAAAAAAGTAAAATTCAATTAATGAAAACTAATTGTAATATATTTTTTCAACAAACAATGTATTATTAATAATATTGTTCCTAAATATGCACAAATTAATATTAAAAATAAAAGTAATGTGGCACAAAAAACATGTAAACAAGCAGAAATTTTGTGGGATAGAAATGAAATCAAATTTTTATATGAGACGCAAAAGAAATAACTATTGAGATTTATAAATTACATTTAAAACTAACATTTCTTATGGATAAAACAAAATGGAAAGAAAAATTTAATAATAATAATATCCTTTTGTTTAAATATAGACAAAGAAAAATGAACACTCTAACCAAAAAACTAAAATGAACAAAGATAAAAATACTGAATCATTCAACATCATAAGATTCACCCCAATTTTGTTAATTTAACAAATACAATATTTAGCCAAAATGAAATAAAAATTTTAGAAAATAATAATAAAATCAAACTAAAAAAAGATATAGGAAAAGAAATATCGATACAATAATAATAGATACTGAACTGACGAGCAATAAATTAAAAGAAGAAGAACAAGAGAATATGCGAATAAAAACATTACATGAAATAATAATGTTAATTAAAAATAACAAAACTAATCATACACACATAAAGAAATACTCGCAAATTTATCAAATTAAACAAAAATTACAAACTAATGATCTTATTAGCTGATAAAGGTAATGCTGTAGTTATTATTAATATACACAAATAAATAAAGATCTTACAGACAAATGTCAAAAGAAATTAAAAATATAATAAAAACATCATCTAAATAATTTCATCAAAAATATACTAATAATTACGTAAATGAAAATCTTAAAATTCCAAGTTTAAATGGGCTAATTAAATTGCACAAAGAAGATAAACCAATTAGGCCATTAGTTAATTTCACAACTGCTCCTTCTTATAAAATTTCAAAATATTTGACTTTATTACGTAAAGATAAGGTAAAATTTCAAAAGATAATGTAAAATTCAAAAATATACGAAACAAAGCTTCTTATAACACATTTTCCTGTTGTTAATTAATTTAGAAAATCAAGTTATTAAAAGTTTAGTACTTAGATTAAAGATTGCAAGCCCATGGCGATCTTCCGTTCAGCGTAGCTACTGAAAGAACAATCAAACGCATTTATTTACAGTCGCAAAGCATAACCCCCACCCTTATATATTCAGAAAAGGCCTTTCAGTGATTTACGGTTTATTATGACTTTTTGACTGGCAATGTCATGAAACATTTTTATAAACAGACATTTCTTTTTAGCCCGATTTTTACATTAACTAAATAACAAATATTTTTGCAACATTCTGAATTATAACCCAAAATTATTTAGCATGTTACAATATGTATATAGTGTGTATTAATTTTATCTGTATATAGCATATAATACGAATATTGAATATGTAACTAACTTCAAAAACAAGATTAAGCAGCACAACGAGCAAATAATACTGTCCAAGACATTTTCAGCGCACATAAGAACGTTCAACCTATACTAGAGACGCTAGTTAATACTTTACGTTTAAGCGCTCGTTTGTAGTTGGTAACTACTCTGTTACTTGTTTGTGGGCGAATAGTTTTGCACGCAATTATTTGTTCCGTCATTCATATTTTAAAACTTAGTTTACATTGAATAAACATGCCAAGGAAGCAGTTGCCTTCGTTCTATTTTTATGCAGTAATTCCTACACTATGAAATTCTGACTTTAGGCTAGATAAAACCTCAAATACAAATATCTTTAATTCACAGAAATTTATTTAATACACAGAAATATTTAAATTTTTATTGATTATGCTTTTTCACAGGATCTACGAAATTATATGTGTTTACAAGGTTGTTCAGCTGTTATTGGAACAGCTCCATCTTGGGTGTCTATCAATTATTTCCTTTGCCAAAGTAACTGACGTCAGGACTCTTCATGCAAGTAGTTGGCCTATCAGTATATGTGTTTAATTTCCGATAGCTTTAACGAAGTGCCCAAACACATGAACCGATGTTTTCGTAAATAGAATTGTAAACATATGTTGTTCTTGAAGTGACTTTCGGAGTGAAATGGGTTACCTTGGTTTAATTGGTTTTTTTTTTTTTGAAATATTAGTGCTACAAACGTGTTTAGGTCAGTTTCAGAGACGGTTCACATTAACTGGCGGGAAGGATGAATAACACTTTAAATTATTTATAACCTTGTGACGATCCCATTAGGAGTAAATAAAACAGCTCAAGATTCTAGCGATGGTCCTTTTCCTTACAAGTACCTAAAGTGAAGAAAACAAGAAACTACAAATAATTCATTAGCCAAAAACCATTACTTACTGATACTTATCAGCAGACTCGTTTCGTACTTGGGTCCTTGCATTGTTCAGCACAGCCAATCATGCTTATTCAAGTGTGTTCTGTTATTGTAAATATGGTGTGACGGTTTTTGGTGTTCTGTGACGTGTTGTTCCGAGAGTAGTTTTATAATATATTCAAATATAGTGTTTGATTGGGCGTGTGTTATCGTTTATTGTGTGTTGTAGTTGGTTTATGTGCTGTTAGTATATTTCAAAATTTTGTGTTGTGTTAAGTTTATTGCTTTTATTGATTAAGTGTAGAACACCTAAGTTTTTGACAATTTTGGCGCATGTGTGTAGGGAAATATGTGTGTGGTCTTAAATATGTATGGCAAAATATGTGCATTCTTGATGTTTTTTATATGTTTCTTGTATCTAATGAGTTAAAGTTCCTTACTGTTTGTCTTAAGTAAAGGCTTGGTAAATCGTTATAGTCCTGCTCTCTCATGTTTTTGTATTTTGTAGGTGCTCTTAGTTGTGTCGGATATTTTGAAGGCGAATTTGTATTTGAGTTTTCAAAAGAATGAAGCTATTTTTTGTAATTTGTTGTAGTATGTCGATGTTATGTACTTTTGTTTTTTGTTATTGTTGTTTAATTGTAGTATTTGTTGAGCGGTTCATTGTATGTTGTGTTGTCTATCAAGGTGTTTTGTAAACTGTTATTTTGTGCAACGTACTTTATTGAGTTGAGTTGGTTTGTTCTGCCTTCGTTGCGTATGGATAAGTTTACGTACATATGGAAGTACTACGTCACATTTTTTTCTTTTTGTGTTTAGTAATTAATAAAATAACCTGTAAAATAGGCTATATGTCCATTGCACTAGTCATGGTGGGTGCCATTGCCTCAAATGTTAATAAATTTAACATTGTAAAAGGTTAAACTTCTACCTGTTGGTCCGCGGGAGCTATTTTATTTCACTCCTACCACCCAATGGTAAACCATTGAAGGCATTCCCCTATCCGCCACCTGGGGACGCGCTCTCTAGGGGTTACAGGCCCCCCCGAGAGAAAATCTTGCCTGATGGATCAAGAACATACCCTGAATGTAGGCACTGCCCAGGGATACAGCTTAATCCCGATCACCTCTTCAACTGCCCGTCCATCATTGCAGCACTATTTAAAATTGACTTGAACTGTTCTAGGGAGACCCTTTATACGGACAAAGCTGCAGATGTGGCCAGTGTAGTGCTTCACGCCTTTCGACCCGTGTAACTGTGCTCTCTCTACCTTTCTCTGAACACTTTTTTTCTGTTTTTTTTTATTGTTTTTATTGCACTTGTCACACGACAACAACAACAACAACAACAATAGGCTATATCGGTAAAGCATAGAATTTACCAACATGAAAGGGTAAACGTAACGATTTTATAAATAAGAAATGATTTTTCGGGCCTTTACCATTAGAGTTTGAGAGATGCTACCAAATTACATTTGAGTTTGGTTTGTCAATCACATTTGTTAAATTTTTTGTGAATAAAGTAATAAGTATTTTTATCTCTTAATTAGTTTTTTAAATACGTACATATAAAAACCTT
Source organism: Prosapia bicincta (assembly GCA_036971475.1). Taxonomy (NCBI): domain Eukaryota; kingdom Metazoa; phylum Arthropoda; class Insecta; order Hemiptera; family Cercopidae; genus Prosapia; species Prosapia bicincta. The sequence continues at coordinate 158,173,057 of JBAIZL010000005.1, read as the reverse complement.
ACATATTTCTCTTACTTTTTACAATATGAATCAGTATTTATATTATTGTTTAGTATTTAATAAAATAGGTCAGGGCAGGTCTTATTACATCTATCTGGTAACATTTACCGTATCTCTGAGGTAATACCTAACACTTACGGATTGTTTGAAGGTCGAATGAACGATAATAACAGAAACGTTCGGACTTTTACCAATTGGTGAATCTCAAGTTTTACTGAAGATCTCAAGTTATACCAATATACGGCATTTTACAGTAAAATATACACAAATTACAAGGCAAAAACAATATAAAGTTGTGTTGTGAATTAAATATTTATGGTTAAAGTAGGTATAGTAGGTCCAAAGGTATTAACGTCCTGAAGGTAATATAGAGTGTGTTTACTTATAGAAATAGTTGTGAATTACTTAGACATACAAACATACATACATACATAGAATTTCTAGTTTTGTAGGACTATATGTGTTTTGTTTCATGTTCCATTTACGTGGACTACATATTATAAAGAATAAGGAATTCAATAAAACTATTGTTCTTATTATTTTCACAACAATATTATTATTTTATTCTAATAACTAAAATAATCAAAAAGTTAATTGTAACATTAAAATTTTATTTAATTGTAAATTACAGCTTGTCTAGTTCACTGACTTATATTATGTGTCTTCAACGCCTTTTTAACCACCCCGCTGTCGGCATTTGTACCATTATTAGTATGGGCTGTTTGACGATGTGTGTTGGTCGTTCGGAATATGCAATGGACACCAAATGCAGGGGACCAACTTCCCCCGCCAGTATTTAATATAGTGGACATAACATTAGGAAGTCTACTACAAAATATATACACGAATTTAATATTTACACGAGTTATAAGATTTGTAAATAATAAAATAGCTGATGGGATAGGCTCCTCACAGTGTTATAATTTCGTAACACTTACATATTTTTAGAAAAATACCAGTTCCGAGTTAAATTGAAACCGAAGATAAGTTCACAGTTATATTGAACCAAGATACATTAGAGATACATTTATATATATATATATATATATATATATATATATATATATATATATATATATATATATATATATATATATGCGCGCGCGCGCGCGGTGTGTGTGTACTCGTGTTGCGACGGCCTGCCCATAAGACTGCTGCACAGTTCTGCCGACGCAGGTAAAATTTTGAACAAGGATTTCTGGCTTAATCCAGAACCTGTGGTAATGTTTGGAAAATCTGCCTTAGAACAAGTCATTGGACTTTAATTTAAAAAATCTAACTCGCGGATATTTAACCCTGTTGGATTTTCTTTCCCGGGAAATGAATTCGTTAAAAGCATCTCATCATGTTTAAGATTGTTTAAGAAAGTTGATTTATCAAATAAAATTTTAACTCAATTTGCAAGTTAGTAGAAAACAATGTCTAAAAAATTTATAAATTTATCACAGTTAACAAATAAAATTTTAAACTTTTTAGTAATTTTATAAGTTTAGTTCATTTCTTTTTTTTAAAACAAAACAAAATTTCAATGAAAAATGTATAATTTTTTTCTATCTACCCTAACTCAAGATTTCAACAATTTAAAGGAAATTTTAACCCTTTAAAACCATTGATTTCTCATTTAACATTTAGAAACACACACAAATGTATATATATATATTGAAAAGCGTACATTTAAACACAAATTATGTCACAAAATCACATACTTAAACAATCAAAATTAAATCAGAAAATCACACATATTTAAAAAATCGAAATCATATGTTAAACTTTCAAATCGAGAATATATCAGAAGAAATAATCACATTTTAATTTAGGAGCCCTATAAACTTAACAAAAAGTTCTTGCAAATTTCTAATTTAGTCTTCATTTTTATAGTTTCTTATCTTTAGCCCTTTTTAACCCTAACGGTGGATTTATTTTTCAGACAGATTAAGTTAACCTTGTATTTATTTCATTTCAAACTTACTTAATATACATGCAAATTATTGTAAAACATCTAATTTCTGTTGCCTGATATTTATTACTGTATAACCTTGAATTTTGTTTTTTTTAACTGGCTTTGAATCTTGGATTTGCAAGTGATTTAAGAACTTGAAGTGACAATAAGCAATGCTACCTATTACTATTTTACCTAGTTACTATTTAATTCTTAAATTACAGGAACAAAATTAGACTAAAATTTTCTATAACCACATTTATTTTTGTATAACCTTAAATATTGTTTTTCTAACTAGCTTTGAATCTATTGGATTTGCAAGTGATTTAACAACTTGAAGCGACAACAAGCAATGCTACCTATTAAACTACTTACTATTTAATTCTTAAATTACAGGAACATAATTAGATTAAAGTTTTCTATAGCTACATTTATTTCTAAATCAAAACCATCTAGATTTATTAATTAATTCATCGAGAAATTTCCAATATTTTATTTCCTTAGAAGTGCCTCAATCGTTTATGTTGAGGTTCCTTTTGAATTCCTGACATTTTGGTAAAGCTAGCAAGATTTTACAAACATTTAAACTGGTTTAATTTTTTGTACTCATTTGAAATTATATTTATTTAAGGTTAAAATGCTTATTTACAATTTTGACTTTATTTCGTTTACATCTGAGTAGTTTTATACCTGCCATCTTGGTTTTATAACGTAAACCAGTATGGTGTCGCATTGTTCTTTAGGTTACATTCGTTCTAACAAGAAAAGCCATTATAATTAAAAACTATATATTTTCATGAAAATTTACTTTAAAAAAAAATTCCTAATTTTCCAATTTCACCCTAAAAAAAATTGTTTTTTGTTTACTTATTTAAAAGAGAGAAGAAAGCTCTAACCTTTTGTAAATCGAGCAGGTTCCAGGGTTCTTTCAAATCTTGTTACTAGTTTGGTACATACTTCTCCGGTTCTTTATTTGGCGATAATCTTTGTCATTACGCTGGCGTTCTTACCTCTGCATTGGTTTGAGTTGGTTATCGCTCTTCTACCTTCTTTCTTGGCTTTACCGTTTTACGCGTTACCACAAATTTAGTTTTTAAAATTCAAAAGTTCTGATTTATAACGAAATAATAATTTCACTCTCTTTATAAATCTTTTTGTTTATATCTATTCATTCCCGACTTTAGTCCTAGATTTCTTAAACATTTTCTCAACCCGATAATTTACAACATTAAAATTTAATAATGATAACTTGAAAATTAGTCACCATTCTGCTTCTACAATTTAAATACAGGTTTTACTGCCTTTGTTTTACTGATTTTATCAATTGGGAGACGCAAGACAGTTCAATGTTTAAGATACCACTTTTAGGGAGTAAAATCCCTAGAAGGGTCGGGAAACTCACAGAGTCATATATTAGGCTACCACCACAAACAAACTTTGCCATTCATACAGATTTTTCTACAATTTTTTTAATTAAAAAGCAGAACGAGTTTGAAACGACTGTCCAAATTGACCTCTCAAAGCACGCTAAAAACCTCCTTCATTGTCCTAGGCATCCATCTCTGGCTACCCTGCCTCTATTGATTAAAAGAAATCTCAAAATTTGATTGGTTTCCCCAATCACAAAACCGTAAGAAATGAGGTGTTCTTATCATACGATATGACGACATTGGTTCCTGGCTTGATGTTTCCTCCCCTATAGTGACGGATTTAATAGAAACATTTTTTTATTTAGATAACGTTTTATTTATGCGTTTTCTAAGATTTTTCCATACTTGGTTTTATTCACACTTTTTTTGTTGATCATTTTCCAATGCCAGTTATCTTCCTACCTTCAATTTGACCTTCTTTTACTTTTCTGGCCTGCTTCTAACTCTTTCAAAATAGCAAAGGTTTCCCGTCTTTAGATTGGTTATTAAATATTAATTTAGTAACACATTTCAGTTATTAAATATTTGCATTTAACATGATAATTGTATTCAAATATTTAGTTCTTTATAGAATGTAAAATTTTATATTTTTAATTTAAAATGTTCATTATACCACTTCAATCCACGATTTAAGCCCGTTACAGTGTGTTTATGTGAATGTGTGTGTGTTTGATTAAATATTACTTTTAATTAGCCCAAAGGGTGAATAATAATTGAAGATTTTGTGTTGTACATCTTGAGGTTTTTTAAATTTTCTACTATTGGTATTACTTGGCAAAAACCACAACTTATTGATATTTATTCAGCAAAAATATGTTGAAAAATATCAGTAAGTATCCCAAGTGATACGAATAGGGGTTAGTAATGTTTAGCAGATACTATATAATCCGTTTTCAAATACAATAAAAAGTTAAACAAAATTCCTGTTTAGGTTTAACATCAGATGGGTTGTGCTACTACTAAACCCATCAGTCGGGTTGTGCGACGTAAATATACGTCTATATATGTATTATTTAAAGTTTTATTTGCAGAATTCTAAATATTGTAAATAATTAGAAAACATAAAATATTGTTTAACAAAAATAAACCAAAATTTATCGACAGTTTTCCACATGTTAGCACAATATTTCTTGTGTGTTTTCTCTAATTCCAGCTGGTGCCTTTTCTTAGTTAGGGGGACATAAAATTAGGGAGCCTAGTACAAACGAATGTATACGAACTTTATGTGAAAAGATAATGAAGTTTTTAAATAATTAAATAGGCGGTGGCATTCCTCTCACTGATATAATCTCGGAACAGTTATGTACTAGTATCTTAAAAGATACCAGTTCCATGATAAATTAAAACCGGAGATAGTTCACAGTTGCATTGATAAAAGATAAATTTAAGCTTTTATTTACATCGGTAAAGGCAGGGAATAACCTCGATTTAGTAGCGAATTTTTGCCTCTTTCTCTTTAAGAAATATTCTGGAACGTAATAACCTAAACGCTCCACCTTATACTGCGCTACATTATTTAGTCAGTGGCTGTGCGTTCGAGATGCAATGAATTAATCGTCAATTCACACGAGACGGGAGTAATTGAAACAGGTGCTGATAAAATATTTGTGGAACACCGAATTATCCTCGGATCAATAAAACCTGTCGTGGCCGAGTTGCAGCCGAAAGGCATCATCCGTCTCCGGAACGAGTTCTGGGCATGCGCCAAACTAAACCAGTTTAGTATCTACTTTCACGCCGTTTATGTAATTGATGAAATGGAGTCGCAGTTTATTTTTTTACTAAACTTTCCTGTAACTCCAATGAGGGAGTCGCAGTTTATTTTTTTACTAAACATTCCTGTAACTCCAATGAGGCTAAGGTAACCTCTGATTATTATTTACAGACGTAATTTACCCGACAGTAATTATTTACATTAGGAATATTTTTAGCAACACAAGCAATGTGGCAGCTAATCAGACAAACAAACATATATACAAATAAGACACAATTAACCAGACACTCAGTCTGAAAAAAGTCTGTCAGATAACGATATATATATATATATATATATATATATATATATATATATATATATATATATATATATATATATATATATATAGAAGTTCATCAAACGGTCATAAAGACTGTCGACCCGTCAACAGATCAGTTAGACAGCCGACCCTAGTTAGACACTAGGAAATACTGCAAATTGGCACAGATACATGACAACCGGACAGTTAGTCAAAAGAAGCCCAATCAACGGAGGATCAGAAAAAACTGTCGACGAATCAAACAGACCTAGTTATAATGTCTATTTGTTTTATAGACATTCGGACATAAAAATAGGCAAAAAGACACAGACAATCGGGCAAGCAGTGTCATACAGAGGGCCAAGAAACGGAAAGACTGTTGACTTTCTGATCATCCGCCTGCCTAGCTAATGTATCTCTGATTGCCTAGCTGACTTCTATATGTCAAACTGTCTGTTATCTATAAGTTTCTTAGCTTATAATATCTGGCTGTGTAACTAGGTCTTACTGACTGGTTGTCTGAATTTCTGATCATCCGCCTGTCTAACTACTGTAAGTCTAATTGCCTGGCTGACTTTTGTATGTTAGACTGTTTGCATATCTATTACAGTTCGCCTGTGTGTCTTATTGCCTCTTCGTGTGTCTGACTGCCTAATTAACTGCCTCGTTTTCTGTCTAACTGTAAAATAAACATTTTAAAATAAAGCCACTGAAATGTTTTATAGATAGTCAACATTAATAGATATTGTTAAATCTGGTAAAAAGATTTGAATTAAAATAATAATATTTGAACCTAAGAATGTTAATATTTCGAAGGATTACTATCTAAAAAATATTTGTTCAGGTCTGGGCGGTTTCAAGTAGTTTTATACGGTACGTTTAAGTTTGAGAAACATTATACAATTATATTGGAATCTTCTTGTTCTTGTAAAACCATAATAAAATTTGAGGTGTACGAATACCTCAAGGAGTTTTTATAATTCGAATTTACTACAGACACAAATATTCTGTAATTTAATATTATTAAATCCAACTCATAGGCCAAATGCGTTAGAATTACTTACTCTGTACGTCAACAAGACGTTGCAATAAGAGCGAGGTTGTGGCGGTGCTAGTTTCTAAGCCAACCAAGGGGGAAGGGGAAGGAAAATGCAAAACCTGATTGCGGGAATGTGAACTCATTTCGGGGAATGTTGTTGACTTTTTCACACCAACGTTGAATAACCAATATAGAAATTCAAAGTTGAAACGATAAATTTTACAACGGAACAATGTAATCAGATTTCCACTTTTAAAACTTGTAGAGATTCGCGGAGGAACGTTTTCCATTTAGTATTTTTTAGATGCATCTCCTTTCATCTGTGCACATGGTATCACTGCTTTGCTCTAGTTATTCGAGTCTCCTCACTGTATTGGAAGGTCAGTTGCCACCTGCACACTATCTTTTACTTATCTTCATGTTCGTTATAACTAGGGAGGGGCCGATTTTCGGTTCCGATTCCAATTTCGATTCTCAAATTTTTTTTTCGATTCTCGATCTTTAAGTCGATTCTTGAATCTTAAGTCGATTCTCGATTCTTTTAAGTTATATAGACTTACACGATATTCTCTAATGATGAATTTAGTTAACATCTTTGTCATATTATGGTTAAAATCTTAGTGAAGCCTTGTAAAAGTTCCGTTTTAATGCAATAGGCTACACAAAACTCGACCTTTATTTATGAATAGGAATGTCTGAAAGGTTGACAAACATAATGGATAAAAGTAATGGCTTATTTAAAATTACAGGTATGAACTTTGGTCGCAATTACAATATAACTTCAGTAATAGTCATTTCAGTTTGTATAACTGGAGAAGTTGGAACTACCTTTTCTTTGTGTTTTGTTTTAACATTTATGAATTTATGGTGGAGTAGAGGCGGCCAGAGACCGGGGGCAAGTGTCGAGCCCTCCCGAGTGAGAGTGAGAGCAGCGCGAGAAGAGCGGTGACAAACAAAAGGACTAAAAATGCTTCCGATCATGTTTGTCATGAATAATAATATTTTTGCTTAATCTTTTAATTCATTCAAAGCAAATTACTGATATAATTGAATAAGAGATAGTTGATAATAATCCTATAAATTACACCGCACACTTTTTTAACACTTATAAAAACAAGGATCAGAATCAATGGCACCTTAATCTTAATCGACGATTGCTCGATACCATTAGAATCGACGACTCCTGGAATCGAGAATCGGAATCGGCCCATCCTTAGTTATAACCTATATTCAACGAGAAATTTTACAACGGAACTATATAATCAGAATTCCACTTTTAAAACTCGTGGAGGAACGTCTTTCATTTAGTAATTTTTTGATGCATCTCTTTTCATCTGTGCACATGGTATCACTGCCTTGCTCTGGTTATTTCAGTCAACTCACTATATTGGAAGGCCAGTTGCCACTTACACACTATCTTTTACTAATCTTCATGTTCATTGTTCATTATAACCTATATTCACATCGCTTACAGGACTTGAAGTTCTTACACAGTGTAAACTGTGTAATATATTAGTGTATGACGTAATAGGATAAGTATTGTAGTAATACGAAATAAAGTCAGAAGATAAAATCTAGATTTCATCTTTGTCACATAACATTGCCTAAGGTTAGGTTAGGTCAGTTAGGGTCTAATTTTGAAAATAAACCCAAATCAAAATTGTTAAATAAAATACGAAATAGTAATATTTGGATGAACGAACCTTTTTAGTTACTTGTTAACATTTACAGATAAAATCAGCTGCCGCCAGGTACTCAACATCATGGTTTTCTTCGGTTTCATGGTGAACTACATGCTCCGTGTAAACCTGACCATAGCCATAGTAGACATGGTGGTGCCTGATACCAACGCAACCGACAGTTCAAACCACACAATCCCGGTGTCTGAATGTTTTGCAAGCCAGCCGGAACCCAATGTTACCATAGTGGACAAGACGGTCAAGGAGGAAAAGGTAGGGTAACATTCATGACTTTTCCTTATATTGAAATCTGACCTACCGTAACTTAACCTAATCTAGCCTAGTCTAGTGTAGTCTGACTTACCCTAACAACATAACCTAAGTTAATCTAGCCTTGCCTAGTATTATGTAGCCTGTCACAGCATAGCATAACCTAACCAGATGAATATAGATATATTAAGGAGGATTATAACTTATTTATGAAATGTGTTAAAAATTGTAACTTTGTGAGGCATCTTGGAAAAAATTAGTTAGGGTATATATTTCAAAAGTAGAATTTAGTTTTAATAGATAAAAAAGAACAAGTCAGAGAGATAATGTTCTAAATATGTATTACGTACGTTTGAACCAAACACAAAATAATGAAACAACTTTGGTTTTCACATGGTTGATGTGATTTATATCATCAATTTATACTCTAATAATGTTCTTTGTGTGAAGGAAGTTCCTTTATTTACTGCACCATTAAATGGAACACGAGAGAAGCCATTGTACGATTGTTTAACTTAACTGCTTATTGACTCAGATAATTTGCTTAAAGGCTTTGTATAGTGCAATGATCATGTTTGTCTATGCGCACCTGAATAGTTATTCGATTCGGTTAAAAAATGAAATGACAAATAAGAATATGACAGTGAAACTAAAAGGAGTCGAGCATAGTGAAAGTGCCTTGGCTTCTACGTTTGCTGACGTCTACGTTACGAGAACCTCTGCGCACACACGCACGCACGCATGCGCTTGCGCGCGCGCGCGCGCACACACACACACACATACAGATCAAACATTATTTCAATCGTAGGTGGGTTATTTTAGTTCTCCATTTTATCAATGCAGCTCTATATGATCTTTGACATGGAGTGTTTTGGAAAACACTACCGTCTTCATGGCTATGGCAGTAATACACGCTGAGTGACATAAAGAAAGTTATTTTTGAGCACTAGGAAATTTATAAGTTATTTGGATATGGGAGGAAAGGTGGGCTCTTTGAATGATTACGTGGATGCCTAACTAGTAAAATGCAGTCATGTCCGCTGTTTAGAACTTTGATGTAGAGAGCACCAGAAGAGGTGATATGCACGCATAGCATAGTTACGCTTAAATATTGGTGCGGGTCCGGAGGGCGTGCCTCATCAATGTCTCAGAATAACCCTACCTGTATTGCACTTCTTAGACGACCTTTAATGGAAAATAATAACACCACAACGTTACAAGTGATTATTATTTTTGTCCATCTTCAAATTGAGCTAGACATATTAATACGTGACATTTAATAGTAGCATAATAATATATATAATAGTAGTCTATTATATAGTAGTACTTACTTTTGGTTAAAATAGAGGCCGGTTCGGTAGGTAAGCCTCATTCGAGAGATTCTAAAGTCACGCTAGAGTTGATTAAGGTACATCTCTCGAAATAGACGTCCTTATTTAAACTAAAAGTAAGCACTACTAATAGTAAGTGTTTAGATTATTTAATAATATTAATATGTGTTAGTGTATACATTTGAAATGAACATAGTTGTAACCTTCTGGCGATGCGTATTAATGAATTGAAGATAAAGGTTTCGCATTTTATTTTTTTAGCTCTAGGGTTTGCAGTTTTTAAATTACAATTTACTAAACACTTTAAATGTTTTAAACTTGCCTATAGTAGCACTTACTTTGCTTGTTGAGGACGGCCGTTCCGGGAGACGTGTCCCTTTGTCAACTCAGACCGTAACACCATTAGTGATTACTAGTAGCTCACGTGAAGATGGAATCAACAAATGTTATAATTTACGTCACTAGGCCCTGTATTTGTTATAGAGACCATGGTCTAGAACTTTCGTTGGTTATGGTAAAGATTAGTATCAGAGTTACGTAAATTAAAAATTACCTTTAAATATACCTTTTCTTGCGCATTTCTTGCTATACCTCAATATAATAAAGCAGAAAATTGGTGCATATTCGCGCGAGCGCTCGTGCGTGCGTATGTGTGTGTTTGTTCGGGATTTGTAAACAACTATCTTCATACCAACTTGCCCGATAATTTTTTTAACACCGTCTAGCGAGCTGTTTGAGCATTTGCTTACTTATCTGATTACTGAAAATAAACACAGACTCAAAGAACTAAGACAAGCGCAAACACAAAACGCCGTTTATAATACAACTTCCATTGTGACAGTGCCTTGTTGTCGGAGCCTCTTCAAACAATAAACTCCGACAAGTTTTGTCATTATAGTCAATTAATTAGTAGAAGCTGTGCAAATAATTTTTGTTAGTATTGAATGTCTCATAGTCGCGGGAAAAACATTTGCTCTCAAGTCTGACTGTTTAGGGTCGTAAATTGTGATGAGCCAAACAGTATGAGACTATTGAAAACCAACATTTCATAACGCTTGGGACTTTGAATCACCTTCACTCGTCCAAGTCTCCCAGTGCAGCTACGCAACATTCTTTGTACTGCTGACACAATGTAGATCTTCACACTCTCTCAGATGGACACTATTCCCAGTCCTGCAAGTTGTAGATGTGCTCCAAAGACCCGTAACAAGAACATAGGTCTTTTTAAAGTCATAACACTGCATCTCTGACGAATCTGGATTAGTCACATCAAGATGCATTGGGCAAGTGTTATAACCAAGAAAGAATGCAACTATTTATTGCACCCGCCCAGTTTATGTTTATGTCCAGTCTAAGCTAACCAGTTGGTAGTGTTATTGCCTTTTAAAACTGGTTTTCCTTCGCGTACCGATTCTACGTACTGGGATTCCATGGAAGTAACTATTCAAAATTCCATCAATCCAAATAAAGATAAAACTTTCGATCGTAAAGCATACATTAGTGGTTTTTAAATTATTTATTTAAAAATAAAACATGACTGGTTTTTAATGGTAACCTCGAATGGTAATATTTGACCGACTTCGGTTTTTTTAAATTCTCACTTATATCACCGAATCATACGTTGGCTGATTTCAAGTGCAGCAAATCATAAATACTGCTTAAAATTTGCAAAATGTGAAACATAACCTCAACGCAGCTATACACAAAAAATTATACAGCAGATGTTTCTTTTATTTTACATAATAATATAGACGTACATTACAATATATGTACAAAGTATTGGGATAGATTTTGTTATAAAAAAATAATTACTTGGCTAATGGTAACACTGAAATGGTCGATATACGTTTACCCATAGTAGCAGAAACAACAGTGAAGTCAGTGCTTAGTGAATCGCCGAGTGCAGCGATCACAGAATAAGTTAGTATTCTTATTCTTGTTCTGTGCTCACTGGTTTCACATTACAAATGTCACATTTTACTTTCTGAAAGATTACACTTTGTAAACCAGATATTTCGTAGCTATATTCTAATACATGTTTAGTAATGCAGTGTAACATAGTCTTGTTATACGTAAATGGCATTTTACTACAGGATTATCTATGTGAACACTATCATTTATGTAATTGTAAGCAATATTTATGTCTTGTTTAAGTCACCTTAACAAGCAAAGGTTTTCTTGTTTAAAACGTATTTTTGAGTAACATACAAGAAAAGGAAAAAAAATCAAGTTGAATACCATTTAATCAATTAGAAAATATCACCGCTACAATAATTTAATCAATGAAACAAAATTATGAAATTCAATTAAGAATTTGATATTAACCTCAACGTATCTTAACACAAAGTGTTTAATAGTTGAATTTTCCTTAGATATTTATTGTACCTTTTCTGTCATATAGGTAATGGATAAAACTCATGGACTACACAAACTTATTTATAATCACAACTTTACAATTTTAAATTTTACTAATTAAATTTTTGATCTTATTTTTAATTTTATCAAATATTATTGAACTTAATTAATACATATTACTCCAATCATTGACAAGCTTTTCTTGTTAGGTAGCAGGGGTGGCTTCAGGATTTATTTTTTGGGTAGACACAGTTTAGTGGAGTCATGACTAGCGGGATGGGAGGGGGTTAACATCTTCTTTCAGAAAACACTTTCAATTTAAATTTTGTGTTTGAGTGCATTTTACCTTTCAGGGCAAGTAGATACATAAGCTAAACAAAAGAGCGATTATTTGCTATTTTATTGTTGCGTGGTGCATTCTAAATTTTGCTATATTATAGCGTTTTTTAAAGTCTCAGATATATGTATCATTTATCTTTTAAAATTATTGATATTTAAGAAAGATTATAGCAAATAAATATAGATAGAATGGTAGATAACTATTGGACCTACCTACCGTTATCGTAATAGGAGGTTTACAATTTCCCTAGGTGTACATTATAACCTACTGCTGATGTAGAAATAAAATATCCTACGAGAATAAAAAAGCTCTAGTATGAAACCATGCGTTTTCACATTCAATCGAATGTACGATATTTCTGAATGTAATGGAAATTGCTTTTGAAAATTGTGTAAACATAAATTTTAAGCAACCTCTAAGTGAAAACAAAAACAGCTCTTCGGAAAAATTCATTAATTTCTGAATTTTTACAGATTCCCGTACAAATTCCCAAGCTATGATGCTACTAAATTATACCTAACCATTTTCATGTAAATTTGTTTATAAGTTGCGCCATAAGTAGTTTTATTTGAAAAACATGTCTTAATATTAGGGTTTCATGTTTAACCTTCACGGTTTATTTCTTGGCTTAGTTACCTACCCAAATAACCTAGCCGTGCTAACAAAGGTCAATAGTGAACGACAGAGAGCATGTTTTACGAACAAAGGAAGGGAATTATACTGTAAGTTGGACATAGTCATTAAACTAACCACTCCACTGGATCCCCAAACACTGGGCCTCGTTGTAGGCAGTAATACAGCCTGTAAGTAAAAGGTGAAAATGAAAGTAGAACTGAGAAAGGAACATACAAAAATAATATTTGTGAGCGTTTTAAGAAAGAACTAAAGAATATTTTAAAGATATTTCTTTTAGGCGCAGAACTGTCTAGATATCGGTTGATATCTAGATATTACGATGTAGATAAAGCATTTGTAATGTGAATTTGGAAGAGAATTGAGGGCTCTTACTAAGACACATACAAATAAAAAAATTATATTAAAAAAAGTCGAGGAGCAAAAAATACTTGTCCATGACTTACAGCATTAAACCGTGCATTGACCAAGTGCAAAACGTGTGTAGTGATGATGTCAGTATTTTTTAATTGAACTAAAAAAAATTGTTATCGGTTAGTTATGACGAATATAAAATATGTCTGTAATCGCAGGGGGAGTGATACGGTAAGGATGGCATATCATAATACGATAATTACTAGATTGGTTTGGAATATAGGAAATGATGAAGAAGGATCTTGAATAAATGCCTTGTTCTTGGTGACCTACTCTCTGTCATTCATAGGGAGAGAACCCTATCTATCGGCTATCTCTCTATCAAGTTACTCTTCTTTATCTCCTCTAGAGATTAAGTAGATGAGAATGAAGATAGCATTAAGGGATGAAAATGGATCTTCCCTTTTTTTGGTAATGAGAAAGCATGGTTCAAGTTGGAGCCATGGTGAAATACTTGAAGTAAACCTCCTTTATTAGTATCAAATATACCTCCTTTGCTGTCAAATATAGATAAAAGGAGTTGCCCAGCAGATACACACTCGAAAAATGCCAAAACAGGCGAAGGCAAGCTAATCTTCTATGCCGCTGGTTAACAAAACAAGTGCTGAAATTGAGGATGGTTCATATGCGGTGGAATGTTTACTAAAAAATATCTTTACTTTCACCAAGTATAAGTCGTGAGACATAGCAAGAGACCTGGTCAGCCGATTCTTAGCGGCCTAATTGATATTTAAAGAGTTGGGGATGGCACTGACTCATGTACATCGCTGCTATATGTATCGGTTCGTCACAATAATTGTATCTTTTTCACCACCCTGCCTATATGTGAAAGAGAGGTAGACAGCTGATTGGCCTTTCACCAGAACTAGTCGGCGGATCTTGCCTGAGCATTTAAAGTTTCTTGCTATAACTCGGAGCGGATATTCTGTATATCTAATTTGCGTTCACAGTTTAATTGACAATAGGTGGTGAGCAAAGCTAGTGTGTTTCAAAAGAGGTTCTTGTGCTACTAGTCATTCTACTAACTTTGTTTACATGTCATACAACTTCGTCTTTAGAACAAGTTTAATTATTTTACAAATCAAAGTATAATTTTAATTAATCGGAATACCAAATTATTATCAGTTTTCGAAAAATGTTATATATATATATATATATATATATATATATATATATATATATATATAAATATAAAATACGTTTTCTTGTTTAATAATTTAAAACAACACAGGTTATTCAAATACAAGAATATTTATTATTTTATATCCAAAGCTTTTCGTTGGCAAACAGTACCAACATCATCAGGAATGAAAATTACAATAATGTAAGCTATAGGCCTAAAACATATGTTTTAATAAATATTCTTGTATTTGAATAACCTGTGTTGTTTTAAAATATATATATATATATATATATATATATATATATATATATATATATATATATATGGCTATATGTAATTTTTTCTCGGAAACTACTCTAAGGATTTTCACCAAAATTGGTATATACGGGTTTTTTAACCTCAGGAATCCATGGGCTAAGTCAAAATTTGCTGAAAAACCGTTATAATTAGTTTTCGTAAAATTGCATAGACCTATATATGTATTTAGGCCTATAAAGTTTTTATCGGGAACTACTCTAAAGGTTTTCATCTCAGTAATCTAATTAGGCTAAGTCGAAATTGGCTGAAAAACGGTCATCATAGGTTTTCGAAAACTTGCATATGTACATGTATTTGTAAATTATTTATCGAAAACTACAAGGATTTTCACTAAAATTGGTATATAGGTGGTTCTTAATTAACCTCATTAATCCAATGGGCTAAGTCGAAATTTGATGAAGGATTTTTCGAAAAATTTTACATATATATAACTTATGTATTTGTAAATTATTTATCGAAAACTACAAGAATTTTCACTAAAATTGGTATATAGGTGGTTCTTAATTAACCTCTTAATCCAATGGGCTAAGTCGAAATTTGATGAGGGATTTTTCGAAAAATTTTACATATATATAACTTATGTATTTGTACATTTTTTCTTAGAAACTACTTTGAAGATTTTCACTAAAAGTGGTATATAAGGGGTTTCTAACCTCAGGGATCTAAAGGGCCAACTTAAAATTTTCTAAAAAAATCGTCATAGTTAGTTTTCAAAAATTATATATATATATGTGGGCTATTTGTCAAATGTTTTTGTCGGAAACTACTCTACTGATATTTACCTAAATTGGTATGTAGGGCGTTTTTAGCAAAAATTGTCCTTGTTTAGTTGCATGAAACAGCCACGTTCTGATCATTAACACAGACAATAGAGTAAATAATTGTAGAACATCGTTGCGGTCTATTGTTTCTGCTAGCCTACTATAAACACCGCCATGAGAGTCGAAACAAACATCTTTCGCAAGTCTGGAAAATAACACTTTGTCCAATTAGTTCGACACAGCCGGGGGTTAGGTTTTTGATTGTTGATAATTTTATGATAAATATATTAGATTTGAAAGTTTCAACGAAACCCTTGAGATGTGTTTAGTAGTAGGCCTACTCGGCTTGCACAACGTTGTGCCTAAATGTCAGATTGTTCAAGGGCTTACGAAGTTAATAAAGCCAAATGTCAAATTAGCATCTAAATATGAAACAATACGAAAAGATTTTACAAAACCTTTCAAACCCAATTTTTGTCCATTTTACGATTTTAAAGTTTTTTTATGACTTGACAAATAAAAGGATTAGTTCTAAGAACTTTATTAGATAAATAGATGCGTGAGTGTGTTTAGGAGAACCCCCCACCACAAACACACACACTCACACACACACACACACACACAATGCTATTTTAAAGATATATATTTAAGAGATTTTGTTATACTTGTTTGCATTTTGTTTTATTATCCTTGACCATTTTCAGTTTCTATAAATGTTTTTGAAGGTGGGGTGTAGAAGCTACAGTAACCAATTGCGTTATTGAGGGGAAAGAGGGGAGGATACGTAACCTATTAATATTAATATTATTATTGTTATCAAATAAAAAAAAGTTGACTAAAGATTAAATGAGTAATCTGCTTTATGACACCTTTAACACTTTTAGGAACTGAAAAATGATGCATTTTTATAAACAAATCAAACTTTTAGAAAATCGATTAATATTAGAAAATAACAGAAATTGATTATGAATGTTTCTTGTACAAATTTATGAAAAAGAGACGTCTTTGAAAAAACGTCTTCACTTACAAGAATAATTATCCAAGAACAAAATTTGTAAGAGGTTACCTACCTATATATTTTTCTGGAACCAAGAGTAGTTCTGGGTCTTTAAATTTATCTTTCAATGATGAAAAATCACCAGAAAGATAGGAAAAACCGCGGTATAGAATCTGTGCTTTTAGTAATCGAAGTAGCAATGACGTCTCCAGATTTGCACGAGTACCGTGAAACATTAGTTACTCTAGTCAGGGCTTATGTTCACATGCTAATTACAGCGATGTTTCGCCACCCATTACGTCTTAGAAGAATGTACATTTCCGTAAAGCCTTAACAGAAATAGTAACATTGTATTCAGAATTCCGTGGGGATTTTTTATACGAATTTTTAAGCATAATATAATGCAAAAAGCATTTTAAAGTTGAATTTACTGCAAAGAATGATGTTGTGCTGTATTTTCTTTTCCTGGCGTAAAACCAGTTGTGGTTATCATAGCCATCTTGTGCTGTAAAAAAGTCTTAACAGAAATAGTAACAATGTATTTAAAATTCCGGAGGGATTTTTTTATACAAATTTTGTAAACATAATATAAATCAAAAAGCATTTTGAAGTTGAATTTGGTGCAAAGAATGATCTTGTGCTGTAAAAATGAGCGCTGTGGTATTATTTAGTCACCCAGAGGCACTTTTGTTCAAACATTGAAATGAATTTTTAAAGGAGATCGGTTGTTGCGCATGCTAATTTATTCTCATCGTTCTGATTGAATTAATTACTGCCTTGCTAAGTAATGACGCCATCATATTTCCACTTGTCAGATACAAACAAGTTGGTAACACCTGACCGATAATTTATGCTTCTTTGAACTTACAGCAAGGTTTTACAATGCATTGTTTTCTCGTATAGCAATAAGAAAATCATTCGGTTTTCAATCTTTGGAAAGAAAACATCTTCAACTGTAGGGAGAGACGAACTTCACGTTAAGCATTATATAGTTAAAGTCTAAAAGTGAAATATTTTTTTATCAAGGATGGGTGTATATCTGAATTTACACCATTTAAGAATTTCGTAGCTCCGGGTAGTGTAGGGCTCCGAGCTGATGAAACAGGTCTTTAAAGGAACAACTTTCGTAAGAAGACCAAGCCAAATTTTGACTGTTTAATGTATTTTTTTAAAAAAATTCCTGTTTCTTTTAAAAATTAATTATTTTCTGCCACTATCTGTTGGGTAGATAAATGCCTATAATCAATATTAAACGTCTGAGGAACATAATATATCATAAGAAATAAATGCTAAATATTAGAACATAATGGTAAAGAGTTGCTAACGTTATGCATCTCTATTTTCAAATGAAACGAAATGTACTAGTATTTTCTCGGTAAAAACTTTTAACCTTTATAGATTATTATTTTTCGGTCAAAGCGTTTTTGTCACAACGTTTGTTTGAATGAAGCTGCAGCTCTAGACTGAGTAAATAACATCTTCTTCATCATACCTCGAGATACGATGTTTCAAATCTTAATTTTACTAGTATTTCCTCTATCGTACTCCCAGATATCATGTCTCAAATCTTAATTTTACGAGTATTTTATCTATTTTACGTTGAAATCACACGTCTCAAATCTTAATTTTACGAGTATTTTATCTATTTTACGTTGAAATCACACGTCTCAAATCTTAATTTTACTAGTGTTTCTTCTATTGTACTCCGAGATATCATGTTTCAAATCTTAATTTTACGAGTATTTTATCTATTTTACATTGAAATCACACGTCTGAGATCTTAATTTTACTAGTGTTTATTCTATTGTACTCCGAGATATCATGTCTCAAATCTTAATTTTACGAGTATTTTTATCTATTTTACATTGAAATCACACGTCCCGGATCTTAATTTTACTAGTGTTTATTCTATTGTACTCCGAGATAACATGTCTCAAATCTTTATTTTTAGGAGTATTTTATCTATTGTACGCTGAAATTGCACGTCTTAAATCTTAATTTTACTAGTATTTTCTGTATAGTTTCCAGGTTTCAAATCTTAATCGTACGAATATTTTATCTATTGTACACTTAAATTACACGTCTCAAATCGAGACAAGACGTTGAGATAACACGCTGAGCTAACTCGTTACGTTGAGATAACACGTCTCAAATATTAATTTGACTAGTGTTACTCTATCGTACTCCGAGGTAACATGTCTCAAACACGTTGAGATAACACGTCTCAAATGTTAATTTTACTAGTGTTTACTCTATCGTACTCCGAGATAACATGTCTCAAATATTAATTTTACGAGTATTTTATCTACTGTACGCTGAAATTACACGTCGTAAATCTTAGTTTTACTAGTACTTTCTCTATCGTATTCTGAGATACCTTGTATCAAATCTTAATTTTGATAGTATTTTTTCATCGTACCCTCAATTTTACTAGTATTTTCCTTATTACACTCCCCCAAGACATGTTTCAATTTCTTATTTTAGTAGTATTTTCTTTGTCTTACTCCCAACATGTTTAGTTGTAAATATTAGTCGAATTATATTTGTGTATCACATATTCGATTGAAACATTAATTTTACCAGTATTTATCTGAAGTGCTTTTGATTTTGCTAGCTAATTAAAAAAACATATCATAACCTCAAATAATCTTCCAGGAAATTTTATGAAGTCGCCATGCCCTCAAGAGATCGAGTTGGGGCTACACTTAAGGAATCTCTCAAGTATCAAAACGCGCAAGTAAATATTCTTTATCTCTCTCAACAGTAACTCTATCGGATTTTTCATGGAGGAGAAAAAAACTTTGCAAGTATGAAACTGGGCAGTTATCCTCTCCTGTTTCTTCATATGCAATGAATACTGTATTTGTATTATCATGAATTAATAGAGTGAATTTCATGGTGTGTAAATGTAGATGTTAGAACGCGAACACAAATTCACAAGACTGTGAATTGAAATAAAACATTTCCAAGCAAACACTAATAGGTTTGAAAATATCTTCTCATAGTCTGCCAAAGGCGTAGGCAATTTCTTATCTTAGAAGTAAAAAAAGTTGTTTGTCTAAGTGAAGTCTAGGCCACGATCTTTTAATAAATGTTGCTTTTATGTGTTTGATACTGATTAGATAAAAAAATACTTTCAAGATAGTCCTAAATGCATTGTTAATATTTGTCAGGATTCAGTTCCCATTTGTAAATGAGTTGTTAATATTTGTCAGCATTCAGTTCCCATTTGTAAATGCATTGTTAATATTTGTCACAATTCAGTTCCCATTTTTATAAATGCATTTTAATATGTGTTAGCATTCTGTTCCCATTTGTAATATTGTCGTTATTCAGTTTCCTTTTGTAAATTCAGTTTTAATATTTGTCAGGATTCAGTTCCCATTTGTAAATGCATTGTTAATATTTGTCAGGATTCAGTTCCCATTTGTAAATGCATTGTTAATATTTGTCACAATTCAGTTCCCATTTTTATAAATGCATTTTAATATGTGTTAGCATTCTGTTCCCATTTGTAATATTGTCGTTATTCAGTTTCCTTTTGTAAATTCAGTTTTAATATTTGTCAGGATTCAGTTCCCATTTGTAAATGCATTGTTAATATTTGTCAGGATTCAGTTCCCATTTGTAAATGCATTGTTAATATTTGTCAGCATTCAGTTATCATTTGTAAATGCATTGTTAATATTTGTCACAATTCAGTTCCCATTTTTATAAATGCATTTTAATATTTGTTAGCATTCTGTTCCCATTTGTAAATGCATTGTTAATATTTGTCACAATTCAGTTCCCATTTTTATAAATGCATTTTAATATTTGTTAGCATTCTGATCCTATTTGTAAATGCATTGTTAATATTTGTCACAATTCAGTTCCCATTTTTATAAATGCATTTTAATATTTGTCAGGATTCAGTTATCATTTGTAAATGCATTGTTAATATTTGTCACAATTCAGTTCCCATTTTTATAAATGCATTTTAATATTTGTTAGCATTCTGTTCCCATTTGTAAATGCATTGTTAATATTTGTCACAATTCAGTTCCCATTTTTATAAATGCATTTTAATATTTGTTAGCATTCTGTTCCCATTTGTAATATTGTCGTTATTCAGTTTCCTTTTGTAAATTCAGTTTTAATATTGGTCAGGATTCAGTTCCCATTTGTAAATGCATTGTTAATATTTGTCAGGATTCAGTTATCATTTGTAAATGCATTGTTAATATTTGTCAGGATTCAGTTGTAAATGCATTGTTATTATTCAGTTTCCTTTCGTAAATTCAGTTATAATATTTGTCAGGATTCAATTCCCATTTGTAAATGCATTGTTAATATTTGCCAGAATTCAGTTCCCTTTAGTAAATTCAGTTTTTAATATTTCTTAGTATTTAATATGAAAATTAAATTTTAATAAAGAAAAGAACTTAATGCATATTCGATCTCGAAAAATTGAAATCCGTTTAAATGTTGGGAATACGTTTTTCATAAAAATTGCTTCAGCAAATACAAATTAAATAAAACAGCTTTTATAATTTATAGTTTGCTATTTTGCGGGACGCTATTTAAGGTCGCCTTAAATGTCGTTGAATCTGTGGCGCCAACCGACTAGTAAACATTGCTATTGTGTAGCTCTATACTTCTGTCAGCCGTGGAACTGGCCGAATTAGATAAACTGGTCTTCAATCGAGTATTCGTGCTAGCCTCTTGAAGTGTGAATAACGTTAGTGTGATAGTACTTCAGGTGCTAGGTTGCCCGAACCTTTCATGGTCCCTGGAGTATCTTTAATTTTCGCAGAACTGTTACCATAAAAACGCGTTACTCAGTAATTTGATCTTGTCGATAGACATTTAAAATATCCATAACCGTATTGGGACTTGGGTAATTCGAGCACGTTCATATTATATTGTCATCTGGTGGCAGTAGATTAATCCCTTGCGGCATCGTAATGCCCCAGATATAATACATAACATAACCGGCATGCGACTTACGGACTTGTTTGTGTATCTTAACATCGAACCGCTCATTTAGTTATTCCCGCATCTAAACAGACAACTATAACTAATTTACGAACAACCTAGTTAAGTTATTTCCTACAAATATTTTATTTAAAATTTTCTTTGTGTAATTTTAAAACTTTCATGAACAATAAATTTATTACTGTAACATGAATATACTACTAGAAAAATAAACTACTGATATGTAATATTTGTGAACAATTGTGTTATAAAAGTATACTATTATAGTAAGAAGTTACAGAATTAAATATTTTAAAACATCTGTAAAAAACCACTGTTAAAAAACTCTACAGAATTTAAAATTCAACAATACATTTCTCACATTTTTTAGAATTCTTACAAATTTGTTGAAGCGTAGATTAATGTATATATATATATATATATATATATATATATATATATATATATATGTAGGCCTATATATTTTGGGAAAATGTAACGTAACTCGATATTCTGAAAGCATACTCCTCCCTCCCTACTGAAGCTCTCAGCTGGGTCCATTTACCACTGCCTTTCAAATAATGTCAATAACATTAGAAGGTTTGTAAGTTTATTGAGTAAAGATTTGAAATTTATCATATTGTTAAATAGTTTTTCTCATTTTATTTTATATTTTTCTAGTTTTTATGGTCGTTCAGTCGCTAAAACAGTTTTATTAGTCAAGCATAAATTAACAAAAATCGATTTAATGAATGTTAATTAAAATGAAGTTTTCAAGAATTACAAGGAAATGAAGAAAATATTAAAGTTGACTAGAATACGAAACTAGCTACTTAAAATACAGTTGCAGTACGCTAATCACAAAATAGATAAAAACAAAACTTCCTCGAAAACAACTACTTTTTCCTTTCAATAATTAAATAACATATTCGATAAAAGCTTGTAAAAATGTTCCATTAAAAATATTAATTGGTTTTTACAAACGACCTCGAAAACGGTTAGTAAGTTTTTAGTTGAGGTACTATAATGCGTCGCCTGTTAAGTCCTTTTTTTATTTCAAAGTCAAGGTTAAAAAAACGATAGGGGCCAACAAAAAGCCAGTATAAAATTTCCTTGAATAAATATTCAGGCAATGTTAACTCTTGTTATACAAATAAGAAGTATTGCTAGCTTGTAATAAGTAAGCACATTTTAACTTATTTGTGTTGCCGACGATGGGAGTGAGGGTGTATTTTATGTAGGGAGTGTTTGTTTTGTTGTTTCCCCGGGTTACCGTTAGAGGCGCCAAAACTTCCACAGTAGATGCAGCTAATAGTCTACAACTCTTTTGTAGAAATGGATTCAGGTATAGGGATCGTAAATCGAGCAGACATAAAACATCGATACTGTATTAACATGACTATCTATATGCCAAATACATCAAACTAAAAACATCGACGTTTTCCGGTGTAAAATATAATAGTTTCATTCGATAGTATTTAGTAACCTACTTTATAAATTATTAAAGTAACGATTTACTTTAAATTTCCCTAAACCTATAAATTCACATTGGAATAACGTTAATATTCTATGAATAGAAATACGTAGAAAGATTTAAATTTCCCACTTTTAAATTGGGTGAAGTTAGTTGATTAAAACAAATCTCGATATTTTAATTAATAAGTCAATAATATATCAATAAGTATCTTAACCCTAGTGCAGTAACATCCGTCATATTGACGGGTGTGATCTCGGAAACCTGTGCTGTTGCCTCTAGAAATCCTTCCAGGAACTGGAGCTTCCGTGCCAACTGTCTTTCATTCAGTCTGAGCCCAGCTGTGGCAGTGCTAACATTGTGGTGCTCTGTGACTGCCTCTCAACGTGCATGTAAGTAAATCTTGCCCGTCAAAAAGGCGGATATTACTATTTGACGTAAATTTTTGTTAGTCATTTCGACGGATGTTATCATTGAGTGGTATACTCAACGTAAATGCCAATTTCAATTGATTTGTCCAGAATACTTACGTACCGATTATTATTATTATTTTCAGTTAAAAAATGGAAACTGAATGTAGTAATAGTTTACTATGTTATTATTTAATATTACTGGTTCCTTTAGTAGTAAATAGTTGTGTTGTTTTCAGCTATAAAATGGATGAACTTATCGACCCTACTGATGAAGTCCGAATTAGGCAAATTCTTACTGAGCTCAGCGAAGAAGAATTCAGCGATAACGTAGATAGTGACGAGTCGCATGAATCTGATAACTCTGACCGTGATATGAATAGCAACGACGATCTACATACGGGTCAAATGATTATAAATGCTGTACAAACATTGTACGATTTGCCACCCGTTGAAGATCGGCAACGCAAGCAAAAAAGAAAACCCACGGTCCGAAAGTCTAAGAGGACCAGAATTGAGGCTCTATGTTCTGAAACGCCAGCTGGACCTTCAACCCAAGAGTATAGTCTTACTAATATCGGCCATCATAAGCCTGAAACTGACAAGTCCACAGGGGAACCTTCTGAGACCCTGACCACCCAAATGGAACCCACTGAGGCACAAATCATTCAAGAAACTACTGACCCTGGAAAAATCCTGGAGAAACCATTCAACCCTACGTCTTCTGCTCAAATACTCAGCTGTGATTTGCGAGAGTTGTTCGGTAGGAATGGGTACAAATGGATGACGACTAAAACTGAATCATCGAGCAGAATTGCAGCGAGAAACATTTTGCACATCAAGCCAGGCCCAACGCCCATAACCAAATATACCTGCGAACCAAATGATTGTTTTTCTTTGTTTTTCTCACCATCCATCGTGGAGAAAATCGTGAGACACACAAATAAAGAAATCGAGCGAGCAAGGGCCAACTACAAAAACACAGATTCAAGTAATTTGAAAGATACTAATGTGGAGGAATTGAATGCCTTATTCGGTTTACTTATTCTCTCAGCAGCCTTGAAGTGCAATAACTTGAACGCTGAAATCATTTACAACGACAAATATTTTGGCTCCTCATTCAGAGCTGCTATGTCTTTCGTGCGATTCCGGTTTCTTTTGGCTAGTTTGCGATTCGATGACAAGTCAACTCGTGCAGAACGAATTAAAGCTACTAACAAACTTGCACCAGTTTCGGAAATATGGGAGGAGTTCTTGAAGCACTGCAGAGAAAACTACAAGCCTAGTTCATACCTTACAATAGATGAACAATTAGTTCTTTTTAGAGGGAGATGCAGTTTCAGGATGTATATTCCCAGTAAGCCTGGAAAGTATGGGCTGAAAATCGTGATGATTTGTGACAGTAGCACTTCCTATATGATTGACGCAGAACCGTATGTTGGAAAGGGTTCTATTCCAAGTAATAAGCCTGCAGCTGAGTACTATGTTGACAAACTTACAGAGACTGTGAAGGGAACAAACCGTAATCTGACCATGGATAACTGGTTTGTAAGCGTCCCCCTTGCAACTAAACTACTAGACAAAAAGCTGACCATGGTTGGAACAATAAAAAAAAACAAAAGAGAGTTACCGAATGAGTTTGTAAATATAAAATATAAAAATCGTCCTCCAGGAACTTCTTTTTTTCTGTACGATGATAAAATCACAGCTGTATCATATAAACCAAAACCTGATAAGCTTGTTACCCTGATTTCAACTATGGATCCGGATGGTTCGATCAACCCTTCCTCATCCAAACCTGAAATAATAATGACGTATAATTCCACCAAAGGCGGCGTGGATACTTTAGATCAAATGTGTCGAGGCATGAGCTGCAGTCGCAAAACGAATAGGTGGCCACTTTGTTTTGTGTACAATATGCTCAATTTAGCTCTGGTGAATTCCTACGTAATTTATGCTTCAAATTTCGTCAGAAAACACCAGAACCAAATGTCAAAAAACAAACCAATGTCTCGTTTTGAATTCGCTGCCTCTTTGCATTCTCAGCTCGTGCAAAATTGGTTGAAACAGAGGCTCACAATTCGAAACATAACAAGTAGACTGAAAGAAGCAATAGAAATTGGCCTTTTAGATCAAAATAAACCAGAGAAGCAAGAAGTAAATAATCCAACACAGCAAAAATCTGCAAATGAATTACATCTAACCTCAAGAAAGACTTGCAGATTTTGCAACTACAAAAAGAAGAGGATGACCAGCCAATGTTGCTACAAATGCTCAGCTCCGATTTGTGGTGAGCATTCAAATAGACTCTGTCCTACCTGCTCAGGGTTGTGAAGTTGAATATATTGTTTTTACATTCCTCTAATTCCTTGAAGTTTAATATATTGTTTTTACATTCCTCTAATTATATTGTTTTTACATTCCTCCTTTTAAATTTTCTCTAATTCTTAAGGACCATGCTTTTTTTATGAAAAATATTTTTGTTCTGTCACTTTTATTGTTCTTATAAAAATAAATGTGTTATTTTCTAAAAAGATTTTTTTTCTTATGATTTTCATTGTTCTTGCCAAATAAAGAAGACTAAATTAGAATTGCTGAAAAAATTAAAGTTACTAGTAAAATTTTTATAATGTCTAATATAAAACGTTTCTACGTTAGGCTGCAGCTACTTCAATTACTGTAAAATTTCTTCTTAGGTAAATTGTAGGACTCACAAGCTCAATAGTCAGATAACCGTCAAAAAGACGGATGTTACTAAGACAAGGGTTAGGAGCCCGTCTGGGAGGCGGATGTTATTAAAACAGGAGAAAAACCGCCGAAAAAACGGATGTTATAAGTTAGCGAATAAAAACGTATGTTACTACTCTAGGGTTAAGTAAGTACACTAAGATTATAAACATTTATCAAATGAACTTGTTTGTAACAATTCGTAAGTTAGAAGTGAAATTCCATACTGTAGTTTACAATCAATGCTAAAAAATATTAGATATTAAAAAAAAAAACAGTTTCAATATTAAAAACTATCTATGTTGGAAAAATAGATAAATTTCAACATCAACCAAAAGTGAATTTGTTTTGAAGACTGTCGAAGCTCTACTCTAGAGGAAGATAGAGAGAAATGAAGGGCTTAAACATCCATTTAATTCCAAAATTTAATAGCAAGTGTGTTATGTAATGGAAATGAGCATACAGTTCTATAAATCAATTTTAAGTATAAATGTAAAAAAAATGTCTGCAAACTTAAAACTATTCTTTTTCGAAATACTGTATATTCACTAAAAAAATAAACAAAATTAAATTAAAAAATACAACTGTGTAAATTGACAAACAATAGAGAGTAATGATATTGTGAAAGAACAAACTTATTGTAGTGAAAATGGTTAAATGATATTCGAGAAAGGAAAGGATGTAAAGGTGGTTTAAAAACAGCCATTCATTAACAGAAGTGTCTCAAGTGGTCTCAGGTTAAACCATATTTAAATTACCAGGTATTAGCCACCGGATATATTAACAATCTAAGTTTGAGGGAGTTATTAGTAGTAAATAACTTATGTAGATTACAGACATGGTGAAAATACTAGTCCTACCTCAACTGCAATACCATTGGCAACACATAAATAAATTTTCAAAACAAGTTATCTCGGCAATTATAATTTTATCTTTCTGACAGTCTTTTGTTTGTGGTTGTCATTTGTCTTTGTTGTTCTGGGTTTATTTAGTTCTTGCTTGTATTCGTATTTTTGTGTTTGTTCAGCTCCTGCACTCTAGTTGTGTGTGTGTGTGTGTGTGTGTGTGTGTTTTTTTTTTATTGTTCTGCATAAGTGACATTTTATTAACTGTATAGCTGTTCTTTTGTATCTCCGTCTATGACCTTCCATTTCTGATCGGACCGGTGTCTATTTTTCTATTTTCATCTCTCTCTATCTGTTTTAATGTAGCTTATGTCTGTCGTTTCGTATTTGTCTTAGGTGCGTTTGTTTTTCATGGTGCGTATTAGTTTTAGTGTATGTGTTTGTCTACCTGTGTTTATCCTAATCTTTGTGTTTGCCATTCTACCAGTGTTTATAATACATTTTTGGTCTAATACAAATTTTAGTATACTATAGTAAGTTGGTAGGGCGACTTGATTTCTGTTATTTTCTATAGCTTAACGATGACCGCATTCTTTTGCATATGTAGAGTCATAGAAACACAATTAATAAGTTAAATTTATTTTCAAGGGGTAGTTTATAGTATCAAATAAAACTAATACAATTTTCCCTATAATTATTCCGATAACAAATTGCGTCCACTTTTGTAGTTTGAGGTTCTTGTTGCTTGTTTCTAAAGGGCGTATCCTATATGCGAAGTTAATTAAGTAATAAAATATTGATTACTCAGCCTGTTGACCGAAGTGGTCGGTGAAAGTAAACGTAGTAAAAGTCAATGTACTTCAGCAAAATACAACGTGTAATTTTCTCTTACTTATGATTGATTGTTTTTGTACCTCTATTTCAGAATGCTCTAAAGATTTTTATGCCTAATAATGAGCAAATTAGAGGTAAGGTGCTACAATAAATAGTGGAAATGGATCGGTAGAAAGTGTTGAATTTATGTTGTTTTGAAATGAACACATGTCTATTTATGCGATCATTAAAATGTAGTCCAATTTAAATATTCCAATAGAATTTTGTATCTATTTGGGTAACAAATTTCACCTTACTATGTCCAGTAATTAGATAGATTAAATGGTAATTTAAAATGGTGTTGTGTGAATTTTTTATTTTCATTGAATTGTATTAAGTAGGCCCTACTTAACAAAGGGTTCATGACTAGTCGGGCGCGCCTCTATGACCTTTTGCGTCTACTCCTCCCTTCTGACAAGGACACTCCTGTCAGGTTAAGTTTTGCGGGTCAGTGATGAGAATAGTGAATACAGTTAATTTGTCCGAATATAATTGATGTTTTCTGTTCCGTATGTTTTCATCACATTCTGTTGAGATTTTCCACCCAGAAATTATTTTTTTATGAAACTAAATACTTAATTAAAATGTCAAAAATATTGAATTATAATGTTTTAAAATAGTTTATATTCCTTTTCTCAGAATTATGTTCTCTATAACTTTTGTAAGAAATTTTTATTTTTTGTTACCAATCCACATGGGGTATACAGTGTATTTAATCTCAGATTCGTTTGCCCTTTTGCCAGTTTTTTTCAAAACTATTAGAGCTACTGTTCCGTTCTAGTTTTATTAGGTTTTTTCAGGCAAAAATTATATAAGAAACCATCTAATTGATTGTAGATTCTGAACACTCTATATTAGGTTACAGGAGTTTTAATCCAGTCTAATTTAACCGTAGGAGCAGAAATTTAGGCGAAATCGTTCACTATTAAGATAATCGTTCACTACCAGATAATAATATATATATATTATCCTTATTCGAGTTTTATATATATCTGGAACTTTTCCTATTATTATTATTATTATTATTTTGCTGTGAAATCAGTTTTTCTGAGATTGCAGTGCAATTTGTATATTAAACAATTTTCACTTTTTTATCCATTCAGATAATAATATAAATTCTGCTTTTGTATTTAACTGCCAGTATCAAAGTTATTGCACGATTTAGAGTTGCATTGTCACTTTGCTTATTATTGATTCCTCTGTTCTCAATATCAGTTTACTAAATTATTATTTCTTAGTTTGAGGGATTTTGATCTAAACAAAAATGGCAAGGCTAATATAAAAATCATTGGTTTTTAAAATTACACACACATAATCACGCGTGTGCGTTTGTATAACCTACAGGTATATAGGTTTAAAAGGTTTAATTTTCCTATTTCGATTCTCTATTTATCTCTGTCTCTCCAGAGCTCTTTTAATCGTTCCCCCCTTATTTCTTCTCTCCAACTTTTCCTGGGTCGTCTTCGGTTCTTCCCTGTGGTGTTGACTTTAGATCTTATACAGGTACCATTTTAGTTTGTTGACGTTGGTGCCGTCTTAAATGGCGTGGGTGACGATCATAATTTCTCTGATTGTGTCGTTCCCTAAATTCTTTTCTCTCAATTTTTATTTAATTATTTTTAGAAAAGTATAGTTAGTGAGTTGTTTAAAATTATATTGTCTGTATATAAGTATTGTTAGGCCGGATAGATTTCAGAGTTGGGTAGATTAGGTTACGTCAGTTTGGAACTGCCTGTCGTAAAGCAACTGAAGTCTATATTTTAAAGACCCGGTCTTTACCTAAGGTCATTTTGGAATAGATAGATGCCTATTTTGCACGAGGCTACAAGGACTAAACTGTCCAAAAAGAAACAAGGTAAAGTTTATGTCAACTCATTTTATATTAGAACTATCTTGAAATTATATTATTAATATTTCCTTACAAAAGTTTGAAATTAATTTGAAATTTGTTACATATTTGAAAAATATGTTTGAAAAATAGATTTTAAAAGATAGCCTAGAAGGAATTAGCCTTTATAATGTTAAAAAAAGTTTGTAATCCTTCAGAGGGACGTTAGCCTACTAATATAAGCCTATTAATGTAAATAATAAAATGAAAATAACTGAACCTATTTTTATATATAATTAAAACTCCAAAACATATTTCAAAATTGAAAATTTGCTTTTGAAAGAGAGCAACACTACCTTGGATGGCCGCGGAACTTTTTTAATTTATAAAAGTGTGTTTATAGGGCAATTGAGACACACTGCCTTAGAAGATCTCGCATTGAAAACTATTATAAATTTTTTTAAAAGTTTTGGATCATACACAAATTAATACGTACAGTAAAATTAGTGTGTCGAGTGATTTGTTTTTCGTTTAGGGTTTAGGGCAACAAACTATGAATTTTAAAATGACAGAACGTGGAAATTTGCATAATACACTGGACGCAGTCATGGAAGGTATAACCAGTTTGTTGAGGTAAATCACCTTGAATGAGGACGTAAATACCGGCAAGGACAACCAGCTTGGAATAGTGCCAGCGCCTACTACGCCAGTCTTCTCATTGGTCGACGAGGTAGACACACCTCCGACTCATGTGTTCACTACGTTATCAGTTAGCCGACTGTTATGTAATGTTCACCTGTAGCTGGTCGGTGAATTTTAGCAATCAGTATTTCTGTGAAATCATGTAAGTTTATTCTTTTTCGCATATGAAAAAATAATGGTTACAGAAATACGCTTATAATTTTTGTTAAAACTTGATTGGCTAAATGATATAATATGGAAAACGTCTGTCCAGTTGAAAGATGTTTGAAATTGAACAACAGATTATAATTTTGGTAATTATTAAGATCAGCGACTACCGCTCCGATCGGCGAAATTTTTTTTCCTGATCAATTTGACCTTGCTGAACACGAATTTGAAGTTGTTTCTTTTACTGCAAACACATATTTACATACAAAAACCTAACCTAATCTGCCCTGACCTGACTCTGGTGCTTAATAATGCTCCGATCGGCGAAATAATTTTTTTCCTGATAGATTTATTTTGCTGAACACGAATCTGAAGTTATGTTTAACGGCAAACACATATTAACCTAAGAAAACCAGGTCAGGTTAGATTAGGTTAGGTTATTATTTTTTAAATGTGTTTGCAGTAAAAAAAACTGCAGATTCGTATTCAGCTAGGTCAAATTTATCAGGAAACAAAATTTCGCCAATCGGAGCGGAGTCGCTGATCTTAATAATTACTATAATTTTAGCTCACAAGCTAGCTCGAATATTTTTTTATTAATTGATTAAAATGTTGTCGCTACAGGTTGAAAAGTATTATTCGTCACAGTCAGTAACGTCGTCGTCGACTCTTACGAAGATAGCATAGTGCTATCTAAAACGTATTGTGTCAGCAAGTTTTTCAAAAATTTACTAAATTTAGGCAAGTT
This sequence comes from Prosapia bicincta, assembly GCA_036971475.1. Taxonomy (NCBI): domain Eukaryota; kingdom Metazoa; phylum Arthropoda; class Insecta; order Hemiptera; family Cercopidae; genus Prosapia; species Prosapia bicincta. The sequence goes on along the minus strand of JBAIZL010000005.1, from coordinate 158,141,703 downwards.
GTTGAAACGGCAACCATTGCATACTTGCAGGACCACATGTATAACGTGACGTGACTGCAGACCGCAAATAGTCCTATTTGTAGTCTATTTAAGTACTACTTAACTTCTTGTAAATTGGGATGTTTTATAACTTGTTCTCCAATTACTATTCAAAGAATTGTTATTACAGTGGAATCCTGATCTCAGTAAAATCGCGCCAATTCATTCTGAATTACCAAATTCAAAACAATACTCTTAGCAAAAAAAGAATTATTCGGAAAAATTTGTTTTGTCAGCAAATTAGCACAAAGCGTATTATCGGTAGTAGGCTATATTTACAAGCAGGCGCGTATCCAGCGACTTGCTTTGGGGGGGGGGGGTGATCGATGCATTATATATATATATATTATATGTGCGCGCGTGCGTGTATGTAAAAACATAGAACAGAAAAAGTTCTTTCTACGTTGCGTTAGAAATCGGTAACGTGATAAAGATTCGTAGCAAATTAGACTTTTTAATAAATAATTATTCCAGTTTCGATAACACTTATGGCTATAGAATATTATTAATTTCATAATAAGCTATTACTATAAAAATGGTTTATTAATTAATATAAGTAGTTATTCTTCCAACACGAACAATTCCGGAGTCAACTGCGAATATTACGCTTGTAAAATTACGTATTGAAAATCATATGTTCGAGACTAAGCTTCACTAGCGCTATCTGTTGTTAAAACGTTTAGACGTTTACGAGGGTATGCCGATGGAACGCGTCACATTTCCTAATTAAAAATGTAAAATTTTATTTACAATAAAAGACGAATTAACTTAAGTAAAAGTCTATTTTAATAGAAAGTCCTAATTTAATAATATATTGTCGATTTTTAACCCCAAGTTCTTGAGGGTTGGGGGGGGGGGCGATCGCGCCCCTTGAATATGCGCCTGTTACAAGTCTGTTTTTTGTATTGGTTTCTTTTTTAATACCTTAAATTCGTTAAAACTAATACCTACCTATTGTTACCCTCCTTTTTACTACTTTATTTTACTAAAACCTATTTAACCATGACCATAATTTTACCATAGCAAGGTTTTTAATCTGGCCTCCTGCAAATAAAGCCATTCAACAAAAATTTGAAGACTTCTTCTGTTGAAGAGAAAAAGAACATAGTCCAAAGTATTTGGACCATACTTTGACTGAGTTTTAATGAAAAAAATAGAAAAACCTGGAGTCATCATTGTGACATTGGATGTTGAACAGACATAACCATAGAAGTCTCATATAAAATTGGGATGGGCATTCAACCTTAGAAGAGCCAAATTTTATGCATAGTAAAACTCAAACAGAAGATGTAAATTTTGCACTTTAGACAAATCTAGATAATGTTTTTAAAATTTCATTGCATTACAAAGACAATTTCACTTCTGACAGACAAAATAAAGGAGCATTACACAACTATTCAGTCTAGAAATCAGCTGAAAAAGGCTTAGCCCATCACAGGGAATAAGATATTGAAATGAAACTTTCCAGGTGTACCATCCGAACTATTGAGAATTCGAAAAAGCTCTGAATGGAAGAGGGACAGAACATGTGTTTATGACCTTATTTCATAAAGTTCCATAAAATTTAATACAGTTGAAACACAATTATTATTTTTTGTTAATTAGACCTAAAAACCATATAATAATACATCTTTATATTCATATGTAATATTTATAGGAATTGATGCTTTAACTTGAAAAAGAAAGTTAACAGTTAGATTATAGTTATCTTGAGATAGAATAAACAAATTAGAGAAGTGTATTGCCTTTAATACATAACCAGAACCTCAAAGACGAATTATATAAGATGAAATAATTAAAAATCATGTATGTAAATAAAAGTGTGAAATACGTTGTTAAAATAGTTAGATATGCCGATGTGTATTCAAAATTCATTGTCCATTTTAAATTTACTATGGTAAAAAGTGAAATTGAAAAACATCAGTACAGGATTTTAATTAAAATGAATAGGACAATCAAGGAGAAAAAATCTACAAGAACTGGCAGTAAATTCAATGTCCATTTTCAAGAAGAATCTATAACTGCCACCTTGTAGGCTATTTGAAATTGTTTTAAGATAGCCCTGCTTTTCAAATTCTATTTATTCAAATCAGGGGCACAACCAGGATTTTGTCAAAGGGGGGTCAGAACTACAACGGGATCGGGGTAGGGGATCGTGGTTTGCTTACCCCTGTAGAAAATATTGAAATTTTACCACTCTAAAACTTAATATGTTTTAACTTAACATATGTTTTAAGCATATGCAGCATAAAAAAGATTCAAATTGAGACTAAGTCTGTGTCTTTTATGCCATAGTAAAGTAGGTTGTTTATTATTTTTTGACAATTTTAATATTTCCCATAATTATCAATTGTCAAATAACTTCAATGCTCATTTTATTATAGCTTTAGCGCCAACTCAAAAACTGCGTATTTTACAGCAGAGAGAAATGTTAAGATTTTAAAAAATCGATAATACATTTAAAAATGGCTAACATTTAAACAGGATACTTCAGAAACAAATAAAAGTAATAAAAACATGTATTATATCCAATGGAGGATGGGAGGTTCAGAATAAATATAGGCTATTACAGTCCGTTCACTAGAGGAAATACTGACTCAGAGAATTCAATTTGCAAGTAGGCTAAATATTATTTTACATTGTCTTTCGTATTAGTTAAACATATAATATTTTCTTGTCATTTTAAATTTATTTATAAATTATAATTTTTTCTCATGCCAAGGGGGCCCTGGCCCCATTGGCTCCTTTCGTGGGTGCGCCACTGATTCAAATTCCACTTCTCTATTCCTATTTGATTTCCTCTTTTACTAACGTACATCAATAAATGACACTTGCCTAGTAGCACTGACTTTTTGGTTAATGAGTACAGTCATTCTAGAAAATGTATTTTATAGGTCAACTCAGATATCATTTATAATAGGTCTGTATCGCTGAGTTGACAAAGGGACACATCTGGAGACAGTAGTCCTCATTAAGCCAAAAGTAAGAAACTACTTTAGGCTAGTGTTGCATATTAATATACTGGAATGTTAAAATTTATATAGTTTAATGTTCTAAATATTGAGAAATTATTAATTAGAATAAAAATTGTCAGTTATTATTATTTATGAAAAACAATTTTCAGAAGTATATAATATTGAAGTATTAAATATAAGATTGTATGTTCTTACAACTATAACTATTTTTTAGCCAAAAAAGACCATGTAAATTAAGCTTGTTTTGTTAGGTCTCCTTAATTTATTTCTGACTAGTTTACAGAAAAGTATTTTTACTTTTGGAATGCAATATAAAAATTTTATAAATAGTTATTGATCAATCCATAGAATTTATGCAACTGAAATTAGTGTGTAATTATTAAATTGCTATTACTAAATTAAAGGATGTAGCATAACTTTAATAAATTACTTAGTTTTTTTTGGTTTATATAGGATTTAAAGAATAATTATTAACATTAGCATAGTTATTAACATATCTAAGAGAGAAGTAAGACATACAACATAGATAACTGCACACCTGCTATTGTTTTGTATAGGATTAATATTTTTTTAAACACTTAGCCATATATTATTATTAAAAGCTTCTTATCTATAGTAGCACTTACTTTTTGGTTTAATGAAGACAGCTGTTATGGAAGATGTGTTTCATTTTCAACTCAGATCTAATTCTCTGAGAGTTAATGAATTAGAAGTTATTGCAAGTTACTTTACAAGTTAATTCACAAATCAAGATTAAATTCAGTAGTGATATTTTAATGATTTGGATATCCACAAAAATTTCATTTTCACTCAATGATTGGCTACTGCTTATTAGAACATCTATCTGTGGGTTGGTGGACTTTAATCAAATTCAGCCAAATAAAACTTATATGAAAAGTTTATTAAAAATTTTCTGGAAGGCTCAGAAAATAACACGCAGGAGCCAAGAAATCATGGTTGTCAACACTTTTCTTTTAAAATTTGAATATTCCATTCATGACTTAATAGTCAATTTGGTTACAGTATTTGAAATATTTTATCCTATCTCATTTAGCTTGCTAATAATCTATTCATAAATCTCATTAAATTTAAATTATAATTTTTATTTCATCCAGGCTTAGTAGAAACAGTAATTCTGCCAATTAATTTTATACAACCTAATGGAATAATTTTTTAACTTAAATATAAGATAAACAAATATTCTTTTTCAGCTGAACCGTGGGATAAAATTTGATTGGGACTCCAAAGAGCAAAACATGATTATTGGAAGTTTCTTCTGGGGTTATATCTGCACTGAATTACCAGGAGGACGTCTTGCTGAAATGATCGGAGCAAGAAGAGTTTTTGGTTATTCATCACTAGCAGCGTCTCTTATAACTTTACTCACACCTCTGGCAGCAAGATTAAGCTATGTTGCTGTTATTGCCATTAGAGCTGTTCTAGGTTTCATGTTGGTAAGTAACTTTTTAAAAAAATATGATATTATTACTGCTATATTTTGAAAAGGGCTTCTAACAACGGTGTGTAGCCATAGAGTATGCACAAGTTTTTAAACATGATGTTACATAATATTTTGTTTACAATGTTAAAAGTCATATATAAATCAATATATTTTGAAATGATGAAATTAAAATTAAATAAAAGTTGATATTTATCGAAGTGTTGAAAACTATGTAAAGTGTCATAGTAATTCATAGAAATATGGTAATACAATATGAAATCCGTAAAAAAATCTTTCATCCCTTCAATGATGTGGACGACCTCAAAAATTCAATTCTACAGCAATCATTAGCCCAGAGATTTTCTAACTTGAGGTTTAATGCTTTGTATGTCTATGCCAGGTAAAATTAGTTCAAATAAATATTTTATCGGACGTATATTTTAGTCCTTTTTTCTACAAAAGAAATCATGAAAACACATTTTTATTAATATTTGATTCCAGCTACAACTTTAACTAATATTTAAACTTATCCACTTAGGTATAAATTAATATATGACACATGTTTATAGTAGCACTTACTACGACTTTTGAGGATAATGAGTTTGGGAGACATGTTCTAATGTCAGCTTAGACTGTAACTGACCACTGGCTTGTTTTAGGTTGGGGTTTTAACTTTAGGGGTTTTCCAAAGTTTGCAAGAGAAGAATAGCAATATTAAGTGTTTTTGAAGGATTTGTTGGTTTTTTATGTCAAAAATTATGTGTGAATTATAAAGTAAATGGGTGTTAAGTATGAGTATTAGATATAACTTGAAATGTTTACATATTCTGTATTATTTGGTTGGATGGGATCTGCTATTCTTGTTTAGTTTGTGTAGAATTTTTAGGTTTTGTTGTTATGTTTGTGAAGTTGTATTTGTGGATATAATTTGATCAGCAAAGTTTGATAGAATGTTATTGTTTGTGAGTGATTTGAGGTATTCTTGTATAATGTGTATAATATGACTTTCCTCTTTGGTCTATGTACAAGCTGGGGCATGAACTGTTAGTTAGTTTATATACATTCGCAGAGCTGTAAATATCTGTGTGATGTTGGGTTAAAATTGTTTATTGATGTTGTTATGTGTGAGGTAGGCTATTTCGTTATTATAATTATGAAATGTGTTTTCGATGATCTGTATAGTATTGTTAAGTAGAGGGATAGTCTGGCTATCTTGAGCTATATTTTCCAGAAACTTAGGATTAATTATCTTCTAGTGTGTTCGGTATTAATTGATCCCACTGGAACTTGGGGCACTATTTTACATTTAAGCAATTGGGACTATATTAGTCTGTGACACTTGCCTATAATAACACTTATTTTGAGGTTTACTAAGGATGCGCTCCATTCTCAACTCACACCACTACTGATATATTGGTTGTCTTTTGGTTAGGATAGGGATGAGGTTAGGATAGTGATGTCCCATTGAGTCAAATAAATTTTTTTCCACTCCTCCGTATATTATCTTTGTGATCAACTTACTAACAGAATATTTTCATATGGTCCATTTGACTTGATATGTAGCTTACCTCTAATAATATACTCTTCACTTTGAAGAGGTTTTTTAGTAGTTCTGTTTTTGATTAATTTAATGTAAATGATGACCCATCACCTGACTCATAACATTTATAAAAACTTTATCATCTACAAAGTTCAAAGATTGCTAAAACTAGTTAACAACTTAAATACTAAATTTTGTTTTGATCAATACATTCTAAAAAATGGTTTTAGAAATAATTATTCTGTAAAACAAATATATTGTATTTGTTCTGTAAACAAATTTATATATATATATATATATATATATATATATATATATATATATATATATATAATTTCTCCCAATTAACAATATTTAAATGTTTTTAGTTTTCAGAGTAATGTGCAAGATCTAAAAGATTGTAGTTTTTTGTAGTTAAGCCATTTATTTATAAATTTGCAAATATTGACCAAATATCTCTTACAAAAGTATCACTCATTGTAAAACGGCTAATTCGCCATCAGTCGTGCTATAAAAAATCACACCATCGGTCCAGTGTTAGGTTCAATCTAACATAAGCCATTTCTCTTGATTCTGTTTTATGCAATATGTTTCAGTAATTCCAATCACCAAAGATAGCTTAAGATGTTTTAAACGTGGCAATAAAAACTACTAATTGGAAATATAATGTTATAATTAATGGTTTTTACTAAAATAATTCACTTATGACAAAATTAGTAATGCATATACTAAACAATACATTTCTAATCATTCTCTTGAATATTTTTCCTATATATGCTATCAATGTTCCAAGCAAAAACAGCTTTCTAGTAAATTTACTCATCTGTGTCCATTCGTATAGTGTTTTATCCACCACAAACACTGTGACTGGAGCAGTTTGTTCCTTGCATACTGTGTTGCCGCGTTTGTTGCAATGAGTCTTGATGGATCAGTTTTTTTCTTACAGGACAGTATTTACATCAAACCTTCTCATCGGTCAGTCTCAATTGACGAGTAGTTGATTCAATTCCAGGGATACATTTTATCTTCTATTTCAAGGGTATTGGTAGACTGTTGATAGTTGCTTATTTCACTAGATGAGTAGCTTTTGTTTCCCCAATTGAGTAATAAAAATTCTTCTGATCAACGTGCTATCAGTGTTTGAGTGGAAGATATTTTGAGCATTATTTATACCTAAATTCAACAACCCTCAGAACACAGTAAAAGGTCAACAGTTGTATGAATAAACAAAGAATAGATGCAGTACTGTCTCCGTTTCCACATATACTTCATGACCATCTTCCAAATCAGATCTGTGATCATTAAAATGTTCAATGGAAGCTTAAGATTGTTCTGATTAGACGTCCTTGAATCACTGAAGTTTTCTTTTATCACTTTCAGCTAGACACAAAAACATCTTATATAATTTTCCATGACATTGTAAATAAACTACATATAATAATATTACAATTGAATATATTATTGTACTATTATTACAATAAAACATACCAAAAACCCCAAAAATTCAACCCAAGTAAATATTACAAAGTACTTTAAACCAACTAAAAAGTTATATTTACTAAAATAAGGCAACACAATTTCTGAAAAAAAGCCACACACAATCAGTCCCGGGGCTAGAATGAATCTAACATTACAAGTGTCAAGATCGGTCCCACAGCTAAATCGGACCTAACCACCCCCTCCTCTGCCGACTGTGCGAACTCCAACTTTCACTTAAGTTTTTCTGTCCACTCAGATCAACAACCTAGGAGAATAACTAGAATCCAAAAATTTTAGTCTCAAGCATACCAGTTTTATTTAAAAAATAGTGAAATTGTTAGATTCAACCTAACACGGGAACCAATCCCAGGTCAATGTCTTTAAGTATTACAAGGTATACAAACATTACTTATTTTTATAACAGAAAAATAAGATTTGTTACAATGCCAGAAATACTTTACCTTATTCATTTAGCACAAAAAGAATTAAAAGAACTTGAAAATTAAAAGTTTATAGGCCTTTTTTACAAAAAAACCATTAAATTGTCCAATTGAAAACCTTAATAAAAAATTGTATTACTTTTTATCCTGTTTTTTTTTTTACTACAACATTAATTTTAGGAACTTTTTAATTTAAGACTAAATTTTAATCATACCACTTTTTTCTATTTACATTTGTATATTTAGGGTGCCACTTGGCCGGCATTGCATCCTATGGCTGCAAAATGGATTCCACCAAATGAGAGAAGCAAATTTATTTCCAACATGATGGGTAAGATCTCTTTAAAATATTCTACTGTAAATGCCTTTATCTAATTCTGTATTTGTTTTTACCTATCTATCTATCTATCTATCTATCTATCTATCTATCTATCTATCTATCTATCTATCTATCTATCTATATATATATATATATATATATATATATATATATATATATATATATATATATATATATATATATATTAACAGTCAAACCTCTATATAGCGAACCTCCAAATAATGAATTCCTCTACATAACAAAATTTACCTTGTTCCATGACAATTTTAGAAATTACACTGTTATTTACTTCTATGTAACGAATTTACTTCTATGTTCACTTCAACTAAAGAAATGTGGTTCTGTATAGGCAGCTCACAATGTTAAATTTAGGTGGCAGATAGGGTAGTAGACAGGTAGTAGGTGAAACACATGTTGGCAATTGACTGTGTGTTAGTAGAAATAGAAGCGTAAGAACTCAGCATTTATAAACAAAGGCCTACAGTACTTTTCCATTCTTCCACCATTTTCTTTTGCCACTCATTTCAATCTTGCTAGCTCTTTAATTCAGTTTTATTTGTGTCATGAGTTTGTCGTGCTGTGAAAAAATGTCAAAAAGAAAGTTTTTAAGTGTTGCAGAAAAAGTGAATGTTATAATAGAGGTCGATGAAGACGTAAAAAAATTGGATATTGTGACAAAATTCGGTATAGCACAGAGGTTGCTATCGACTATTCTAAAAAAGTCGTAAAATAGCTTTTACAGCCCATGACGAGAAAATATTTCCAGGGTTTAAGGTCCCCAAAGACCGATTGACAGTGATGGTTGAAGCAAATACAGCTGGTGACTGTAAGTTGCAATCTCTCATAGTTTACCGCTCAGAAAATCCAAGGGCATTAAAAAATATTTTTAAAGCTAGCTTCCCTGAGATTTTTAAATGAAATCGGAAGGCTTGGGTGACAACCTCCTTTTTTGAGGACTAGCCTTGTCATCAATTCATACCTAAAGTCAAACTTTATAGTCCGAATGTTATTGTCGGTCTAAACAAATTTTTTTAAATGTAATTCTTATTAATTGACAATGCACCTGGCCATCGTCCTACTACTTTAACTATTTTCGACACATGCATCAAAGTGATATTTTTGCCACCAAACAACTAGTTTGCTTCTACTGATGGATCAGGGAATCATCGAAACATTTAAAGCTGACTACACAAGAAAATCATTTGCGCATCTCCATGAAGCTATGAGACAGAACAACGTGCTCTCTGTTGAAGATGTTTGGAAACAATTCAATGTTTTAGATACCTTGAGAATCATTGGACAATCAAAAAACTTTGAATGGTGTTTTGAAAAAGGTGTGTATTTTTTTTGCACACTGAAACTCAGTATGCAGAAGATGTCGGTTTTGCCAGACAACTCAATTTAGAAGTGGATAATGATGATGTTTAAGAACGGCTGGATTCACATAACCAGGACAATTGATGAGCTCATAGAAATGCGTGAGCATGAGCAAGACTTAAAAACGCAGATGAAATGAAGGTTAGATACTTGATCCTTAGTTTAATCGAGCAAGGCCTACAATTTTGGAAAAGATAGACTCCAACGATGAGGATATTTCTGCCATGAAACAAACAAAATTAACAAGTTATGAGGAAATTCTGCATGAGAGGAAAAAAATTTCACTTTGTAAATCGAATTTACTAGATTTTATGAAGCCTTCGATGTCAAAATAACTTCTTTTTTCTTACTTCTTTGCAATATGTATTTATATAATATAACTTTTTGTTGTATTTACGATTTTAATACATACACATTTTTCTTCTACATTATTACTCTACTTACTCTTTGGTCCCAATAAACATGATTCCTATGTGGTTGTATGAACAATTATACCCCGACTTACGCAAATGCGACTTACTCGGCTATCACTCGGGGCTATCGCATAAGAACGGGGTATTTCTGTATGTATATATATATATATATATATATATATATATATATATATATATATATATAGATATGTACTGTTGATAGTTAGTTTGAGTAATTTATGATAAAGTGTTTATTTATTTCAGTTACTTAAGTAAAAAAACTTAGAATTGGTAAACTCTATTCCATAATAAAAACTCTGAAGTTTTTTTAGACAAAATTAGTATTTATTTTAAGTTTTAAAACTTCATGATGAAGTTACGTATAAGATGAGTTGAACTTTTATATAGAGTAGTGAAAAAATATTTTTTCTAATGATTTTATTTTGTTCTTCTAAAACTGTTTTTACCTTTCCTAGTTTTGATATGATTGTTACTTGTGCAAAAGTTAAGGTAAAATGGGTAAAATAGTTCTATTAATATTAGAAATTTCTTATAAATGAGCCAGATATATTTGAAATTGAAATTAAACAAATCTATAAATTCATGTTATAGTGTTATTATTCTAACAAGAGATTATATAACAGGTCTTGTCAAAATAAAACCTTACTTTTTACATGGATTGCATCTAAAGTTCATAAAAGTAAGATTAGATTACTTTAGTTATCTATAAATAGGTATAAGTATAATCTGAACTACTTAGTTATTTAAAATATAAAATTACTTAACTTGTAGGTTTATTCTTTAAATAAACACTCTCAATATATTGTTATCTTTTCAATTTGAAGGTTAAGATAAATGATTCCAACTAATTGCATAATATAAATTGCACTTATAAATATATTTTAAAAGTATTTACGTTTGCTTTTAAGCAACTCTGCAACGTTTATTTATTATTTAGAGAAACTGTGGATATGAATTAATTCAACACAATAAAACCCAATAATTACAACTGTATTGACAACATCAGAAGATGGATATTTCAAGCTGCTCCTATTTTTCTAATGAAACAGAATTGTTTACATCTTCTGACATGCAGATCCTTATCTACGACTAGGTATGATCTGCAATCAGTGCAGTTTATTTTTGATGTGATACTTTTTGCGCAATAGCCAGATATGTAAATTGAAATAGGTAGTACATTTTCAATTTCACTGTACTCATCTTCTCTAAAGTCTCAGATAAAGTTGATAATTGAAAATAAATCTTCAGGATTTATGTCAGTGTAATTAGATGTAGATGTGTCGATGTTTTCATCGAAATTAACTTTTAGATTTCCAAAAGAACTTGATTCTAAGGTTAGGCTAGTCAAATTTTGCATCCTTATTTTGAATTCTATTTCAAGTATTTGCTTAAGAGTAATTAAATATTTTGATCCTGCCATTGTTGATATTTACCAAATCTGGCTTATGATGCACCTGTTTGAATCTTCCCTGGCAAAAATATTTTAAATTTAATTACGTTAGACAGTAGTTAGTTCTAATTAGTTATGGCCCCATCAATTAGTTATAAATTGTGATTTCAATCAAAGCATGAGTAGTATGACTAAATGCCAAATGAGTTTCTCTACTTAAATTAATATTTGTACTCTTACAATCACTCCAAGTATCTAGCTAAAACAACACCTTCTTTAAATTGGTTTTATTGGCTCTTGTAAGTGATCTATAGTTGTGATACCCTTGTATTTAGTTTTTACATTTACAACTTTCCACCAATCACAGATTATCATTATAAATTCAGCAGTTGTTTTCTAATTGCTAATATTGTGATTTTCACCATCTGATAACAAACCTACAATTACAAATTCATTAAAAATATTCCATCACCGATTTTGGAAATTGGAAAGAATAGATCCCAGAAAATTTGGAAAAAGCTCTTAGGATTGCAGTGGTTCTTAATGTTGATTTGGAAAGTTTTACTCTTATAACATTACCTGCTTTCTCATCGACGGCTTCAGAATATGTATTGAAATCCCCTTCAGTGAAATGCAGTTCGCAGACTTTAGTGTAAGGAGTAGGCCTGAAGTTCTTCTGATGAATTGCATTCATTCATTTCCTACGATCCTCTTCATCTTTTGGAAATTTAAAACACTGTACGTTTGCGCCATTATTTGTGTAGTTACCATGGCAGTTTGAGACACAATATTTTTGTGCCATCCTGAGCTTTTAAAAAAGCTATTTACTTTGGAAAAATAGAATTTTACACTGTTCGGAATGTATAGAAATAATCAGCAAAATCATGACAGTAACACTATGAACATAAGAACGGAACTGACCAAAGCCTCGTAGCATAAGGCCTCCTGCACATAGAAATAGTTTTTTTTAGAAATTTTACAGTAGGCCTGCGGCCGGTGACATATGTTGGCGATTGTATGGCAGAGCCCAGGCCTGCTGTCTAAGTGGTATTGGTAATGTGAGGAGGCAAAACATCAAATCCTTTACAATTTACCCGAACTTTCTTTGAGCTATATCTCTGCTAATTTGTCTTTCTGTACTAATATAACTCAACTGACTTATTATTTATTCACAAAATTGTGTTTATTTGGATTTATTGTATTTCACACTTACCACACATATATAAGGGATATCTTCCTAGGCCAAAATATCTGCAAATGCATATGAGCGATAACTCGTATTTACAAGTTTTGATATCTACGTCATATTAAAATTACAATTTTTTTTCAAATACATTGTAGGATATGTTGGCGTTGTATAAAATGAAAGCCTCACTGTATTAATTTTATTTGATCACCTGCTATTCCCCATCAATTACTTATAAATTGTTGCATTCATGGATGGATTTGATGCGAGTTATCTGAAGACCAAAAATCACTACTGATTTAACAAAGAAAAAACAAACTACATAACAACAATAACTGAATAAAAACTCTTTCTGATATGCCACTCAGAAAAATAACATGTCTAAACTCAAGTCATATACACAAAAAACTACTACACATTGAAAAGCTGACAAAAAATAAACCACTTAAAAGAAGAGGTGAAATCACTATCAACATATTGAAAGTATGTTCATAACATACAGGTGAATTCACAACATCAACACTCCTGTTCACATTACGTCATGACCAGGATACACCATTCCAGTGAATGTGTAAACTGAAGTTGAATATACTGTTGCTGTTGCTTGATGTAATCATCTTGAATTCACTGATTAAACTAATTTTAAATTACTTAACTAAGTGAATACGTAATTCCTTTTACAAGGAACGAATGTTTTGAAACGCGTCAGCAAGTAAGCAATTACGTATTCACTTAGTTAAGTATTTTTAAAATTAGATACTGTTGCTATTGCATATACATATTGTTAGACATAGAATGTCTATATATGTCCTTAAGCTAACAAATATAACCTGTTCCTAATAATGATTTGTAGGAAATAAAAAAAAAACTAAAACTAAAAATAACTTCTGCAAAATCCTTAAACGTATTAATAACATTATCATGATTAAAGTACTACAACATCCAACCTGCAAAACTGCTTATCTGCATTGGTGGTAAGGAGGGAGGGGTAAATTTAATCTCAGACAGTATTGCGAAAATGACTAGTGAGTAAAAATAATAGTAAATGGTTTAAGACATAAAGATAAAGCTTCAATCGTTATTTGAAAAAAACTCCATAAATTAAAATAATTAGTAGATTCCAGACACAACATTAACAAGAAATACAAAGTTGCCTATTGATTTGAAATAATCTTTCTGACAATTAATTCATCTTTATTACCAAGAAATCAGTAAAGGCTTTCATCAGTTAACATTGACCTAACATTGACACTATGTGATCTATACGGTAATTTATTACCAAAGTAAATACAATCCATGTTATATTAAATTAGTGATTTATGATAAGCTAAATGCTAATTAATATTAATTTGTTAATTACCTTTCTGTAATTAATTGTATCAGTTGCAACTAGTTACAAATTATTTTTTCTTAAAATTACCTCAGAGGAAATTATTTAAAGTAAATTAAAAAAAAAACATTATTATTAAGGAGAAAATGATTTATAAGATTCATATTAATCTAATAAACAACTCACTACAACTTTAATTTAAATAAATTACGAAAGACTTATTGGACAATTCCTAGGTTGTATACTGGGAAGTGTAGTTTGGCAAGGCAGCTAAAATTACCTAGCGTGATCAAAAACACATGTTTTTAGTTTTTTTTAAAATTCACTTAATTAAAATATTTACTTTAGTCATAAGCTAGTTTAATGTAAATGTACAAGTTTTGGTGATAATCCTTGGACACTAAAATAGTCGAGGTTAAGTGAAAAGTAATTTGCAAAACAGTATGATAGTTTTCATTTTCATATTGCATTTCTCACCTTCAACTAAAACAATTAATCTGTGCGAAGAACTAATTTTTTGGCGTGAGGTCGATTTGTTCTATAACCAGTGCATATGAATGTATGTAAGCATGAAGATTTGGTAACCTACATGCACACCTCAAGTAGCGTATAGACGGTGCCACATAGGTGGGCGTGTTATTGATGCAGGCTTACCATGCTCCTTCCACCACCAGCAGACAAGATCAAAGTAAACTCGCACACAGTAAAATTAGTTGAGTCAGTGACCATTTCTGCGAATGATAAAATACTTTATTTTGACTTCACTTTACAAATGAATGTAGGGGATGTGGAGTGGCAACAACACAGATTACCATTCCCCTACACTTTAAGCTGAATTGAATATATGCACAGAGGCTATTATCAAAAACTTTATTTGAAGGTTATTCACAAAGGAATTATCTTTAAAGGTTATAAGATAATAAATATTTTTATATGAACAAATCTAAATATTATAAAAACATTCAAAGCAGTCAGATATCTTTTTAAGTAGCTGTATTTAAAGAAAAATAGCAATCAATCGAAATCGTTCTGTCTCAGTAAGTTTTAATAAATTTACAAAATTTAAAATTTGGATAGTCATAAGCTATTGTTTAAGTGATTAAATAAAAAAAGAAAGAAAATGAGTTACAAAGAAAATGAGTAAAGTGTTTACAAAAGCTTGTGAACATGGTTTGTATCATCAGAAGGAATCACTTTTACATTAGTTTATGGCTATCCGAATTTTAATTTTGTAAATTTGTATAAACTTACTGAGACAGAACTTACAAATTTATAAAATTTAAAGTTCGGATAGTCATAAACTAATGTAAAAGTGATTAATTAAGTTTCACCGAACCTAATGACTATAAAATTCAAGAATCAGAAAGTTAGTTCAGTTGTAATCTTTTTGTGATACTTATGCTAGTGGTATTAACATAAAGGTTTAGTACTACTGTATTCATTTTCTTTCAAGGCAAGAAGTTTTATTGTTGATCTGCTACAATACTCAATACTTATTATCGTAGGGCTATACGGAAAAATGGGTTTCAAAACAGATATGATCTAGACCTATATTATTAAAGTGTAATTTTTTTTACATACATTTAGGAGGGGTGCCCAAATGTCAGATTGTATTGATGTCCAGTTTACAATAAACATCTAGTAAGGTATTTAATCAACAACCATAAACGGTTTGAAAACACATAATTTTAATTTATGATTAAAATTTGATTTCTTTTATGAAATTTGTTTCAAGTGTATATTTCAAAACTTATTTTTAGCTCAGTATAATAAATTGAAAATCAGGGGAATTTTAGACTAAAAAAATATTGGTTGGGTAGGAAAAACTGATTAAAGAAGCAGGAAAGAAACTTTTATTACCTTGTTAAGAAAATAGAGAAGTTTGTATTTCAAATAACTGCTAGCACTATGAAATAAACAAATACTAAGTTATTAAAGAAAAATTAATACTTTCACAGGCATATGGCTATTACATGATAAAAGAAAAAAAATGAAATTTTATAGATATGTGTGAGTGAGTACATACATGCATATGTGTATGTGTATGTATAGAGGGTTAAACCTAATGATGATTTTACATGATATTTAAAGTTTGTATACAATTAAAATGATGTTTATAAATTTTAATGCTACACGGCAGAGCAAAAAATAAGAATTTTTCAGTTTCTAAAGGTAAAAGGTTTTAATTTAAAGTAGCCTAGCTTATAAATATATAAAAGGTAAAATTATTGCACTTAGTGGTGGATAAAAGTATTTACAATAGTAATATATCAACTTCATAAAGTCAGTGCAACGGAAAAATAATGGACAACGTAAAATATCAATATATATATATATATATATATATATATATATATATATATATATATATATATATATATATATATGAAGTTAGGTGGATAAAATTACTACAATAGTAATATAACTTCATAAAGTCAGTGCAACGGAAAAACAATGGATAATGTTAAATATATATATATATATATATATATATATATATATATATATGAAGTTGATATATTACTATTGTAAATACTTTTATCCACCACTAAGTTCAATAATTTTTTTAATTATGTGTAATTCGGCTATTTTTGTTGCTTTATTGATAATTGTATTTTGTTTATTTCTTAAGGATAATTTAGCCTATTTAGGTGTGATATTAAGTGCTATGCATTGTTTATTAAAATTTATTCTGTTGATGCAATTTTCGAGTTTGATTTTGAGGTTAAGATATTTCCTGTAGAGTTGTTTACCTTGGTAGGTGTTAAAATCTTGATATTTTATGTTGTCCAT
The DNA here is from genome assembly GCA_036971475.1 of Prosapia bicincta. Lineage (NCBI taxonomy): Eukaryota > Metazoa > Arthropoda > Insecta > Hemiptera > Cercopidae > Prosapia > Prosapia bicincta. The sequence goes on along the minus strand of JBAIZL010000005.1, from coordinate 158,124,939 downwards.
TATTTTTCCATTGCACTGACTTTATGAAGTTGATATATTACTATTGTAAATACTTTTATCCACCACTAAGTGCAATAAAAAAAATAAAAAAAAAGTTATTGCACTTAGTGGTGAATAAAAGTATTTACAATAGTAACATATCAACTTCATAAAGTCAGTGCAACGGAAAAATAATAGACAACTTAAAATATATATATAAAAAAAAAAAATAAATAAATAAATATATATATATATATACACACACACACACACACACACACATATATATATATATATATATATATATATATATATGTATATATTTAATTTGGTGATATGTTTTCTTGTAATATAGTTAATAAATTAAAAATATTTCAAAAACAAGAATACTTTTAATGAATATATTTATTCAAAGCTTTTCGCTGATAAAATAGTATCAGCATCTTCAGGAAAATAATTATCTAATAACACATTTTTATTAGATAATTATTGTCCTGAAGATGCTGGTAATATTTTATCGGCGAAAAGCTTTGAATAAATATATTCATTAAAAGTATTCTTGTTTTTGAAATATTTTTAATTAATTATATATATATATATATATATATATATATATATATATATATATATATATATATATAGACATATACAGTAGAACCTCGATAATTTGGACTAACTGGGACCAGAGCCGGTTCGAATTACCGAAAATCCTGATTAACCAGATAATGCATAAAAAAAGAGAAATAAAACTTATACTTACAGAAAATAACCCTTATCTGGTACAAATAATTTTGAACACCCACACATGTATATATTAGTGATGGATCGATTCTAAAATTTTACCGATGGCGATACCAAGAAATCCATTTCTGATTCTTGATTCCAAATACCATAATTACCAACCCAATAAGTTGTATTAGTGCTGGCGTTACAACTGAGATTACGCACTAACGCGACATTATGTTAGAGTGGCGATGAATATTTTACCGCCTAATATGTAATTGCGAGGATATGTTAGAGTGGCGACAGATATTTTACTGCCCAATGTGTAAATGCCGGAAGTGTTGAAATCAAGGTAATTGGAATCAACAAGAAGGATGCCCCGTTGTGTTAGTTTTGTGTAGCATTTACAAATTCCTCAATCATGCATCCACTTCAACATTAGGCGCTTGGTTTAGGATGTTTCCTCCTGACATTCAAAATAAATCATTAGGTCATCTAAGAGGGATACTGCTTCAGCTTGACTTTAAGGCTTATAAATGTACAGTATTTTGTCCAAAAATAATATTTTAACGCCAATAATTACAATTTTAACATCGAAAACCATTTTAAAAAAATTAAAAATACCACAAAAACTGGTTCAGATTATGCGGAGATCCGGAATAATGAGGTTCTACTGTATACACCAGTACAAAAATGTTTTGTTTTTACTCATATCTATTATATGGTGATTATTATTAATAAATAATGTACAATTAGTTAACATTATTGTTACAGGTAATTAGTATACACACTTATATATTCTCACACACATCTTGTTTTGAACATTTTTGTAAAACGAGTACAAAAATGTGTTTTTTTAATCTTATGACTGTTATATGGTGATTTAAAAAATTAATAATGTTTGATCAATTATCATTAATTTTATAGATAATAATAAACACATTATTATATAACATTTTTTAGAATTGTAATTTTATAAGTTTCTTTATTTTTATCTCTAATAAATTTTTTGGAGATAATAATTTGGAGTTGTAATTATTTTATTATTTTATGTGTAATTGGTCAATGTTATTAGGATTTTCAGGAATTATTAAATATTAAAAAAGTGTAAAAAACATATTTTTCTTAAAATATTGTGAAAAGTATGAGAAAAATTCTGTATAAGTTTTTTTCAGCTCATTGTTATAACGGTTAAGGTTTTTTTTGTTTTAGCTTCATCTCTAGGTGCTGGAGTTACTTTACCGATTTGTGGATATTTAATTGATCATTTTGGCTGGGAAAGTGTGTTTTATGTCACTGGAGTTATTGGTCTTGTGTGGTCAATTGTATGGTTTCTAGTTGTATTTGATACCCCTGCTCAGCACCCTCGCATTACACACGAGGAAAGATCTTACATTGAGGAGGCTCTTGGAACAGGATCAACTTCTCATAAGGTGAACTAAATATCTATTTGAATTTGAGTTAAATAGTCATGAATCTAAAATATTTACCTAATTATAAAATATGATAGGATTTTTCAACAAGGAAATAAATTAATTAACTGTACATTTTTTCTGCAAAATTATTATATAAATCTCCTCCTAACTTTGAATTAAACATAGTTATATAAGTTTTAGGAATTAAATATCAGAGAGCTTCTCTATTATGTAGGTTCAATAGGAAGCACAGCAGACATGAATGTAGCTAAATGTCTCTATGTATCTTCCACTCTCTCCCTTTATACTCACACTAAAAACTGTCTCAAATAGTATATCGTTATACTGATGAGGTGTACACTCACAAAATGTTGTTAAATAAAAACACGCTTGATGGGAGAGTCAAAGAAACCTGATTTATTAAGAATCTGACATGGTTTTGACGACTAAATTGTCATCCTCATTCAGGCCTATAAGTATAATGGACAGAACTAATATCTACGTCATAAAAATTCACAGCAAAATTAACATAAAATCAAAAACATTACAAAGAGTTATTAATACAAATAAATTAACAAAACAACAACACAAATAAATTAAATAATTAAAAAACACACTATTAAACATGGTAGTTCATGATAATAAAAACTAAAACAATGAATTAAAATGTGTCAACAAAATTCCCAAACATACAACAATAATACAAGCTGTAAAAATAAATCATTACTAGACATCTGGTGCATTAAGAAATAGAACAATTAAGAGTTTTTAAGCTTTATGACTAAAGAATTATAAATACTGGCCAATTTATTAGTGTCCTCCTTAACATTATAGAAATTTTGGAACTTAAGTTTACTTTAGTATATCATTATAGTTGTACTTCAGTTTTTATTCAATACAATTTTTCTATTTTCACAATTTTCAATGATGATTTTTTTTAGGTGTTAAGAGTGCCTTGGACAAAAATCTTCACTTCACCGCCTGTTTGGGCTATCATTATAACTCATGGGGCCAGTGTGTTTGGGTATTTTACAGTAGTTAATCAGTTGCCTACATACATGAAGTACATTCTTGCATTCAACATCAAAGAGGTAAGATTCTAACTTATGATATTACTTTGAAAATAGCCTTGTTATTTTCATATATTTGTTTTTTCATACTTTTATGTAACAGTATCAGATTTAAGCTCATTTATTTATCCAATTGGGTCAAGTATTAATGGTAATTTTTATTCATAAACAAAATTAATTTTTTTAAAGATTATTAGCCACAAAGTGTTTGCATGAATATAAGGGAAAAGGCCAGTAGAACTCCATTTTAACAGACCCTATTAAACCTGATGGTCTGATTACCCCCAAAACCATGAAAAACCTATTTTAGGACAAATCTAATAGAGTTTTTGAAACCTAAATGAGCCTAAGTGGCTTTCCATTTCTACATTTGGTACACTTGTTCAAACAAAAAACTCAAAAAAAGAAAAAAAACAAAAATATACACGATATAGGTGCCCACACTCTTATGTTGTTATTTTTTTTTCATTATTTCATACAATATTTTATATAATATTTCAATAATGTATTTTGTAATTGTAATTTTAAATTAATAAAAGTGTGTTAAAAAAATGTTACACACGGTGTATTAAAAGTATTATTTTATAAATAAATATTTTTTGTTTCAAATTTGAAAATTATTTTTACTCTTCATGTAATTTTTATGTACATTATCCTAATACTGTGAATACTGTTGCTGTTTGAATACAGTATTATTCCTGAAAAGGTTAAAATATAACAATTTACACCTTTTCAGTTCTAGAATTAGTAGCCATATAACTGGTAACTGCATAATAAATTAAGTGGTTCAAACAATTTTTAAAATTTTTTGTGTTTACTATTAGTTACTGAATTAAATTACTTTTCAGAATGGCTTATTATCCAGTTTTCCTTATTTTGGTAAATACTTCATGGCTATTTTAACAGCTAGCATTGCTGACTATCTGCGAGCTTCAGGTCGATTGTCTACTACTGCAACACGTAAACTGTTTACTAGTTTTGGTAAGTATAATCATTGCAAAAAGTACAATCAATGAAGATTAAGTAAAGAATTGTAAACACAACTATTGGACTTTAATATTGATAGGCAACAACTGTTGTATCTTGAAATTTATATCGTTAACCTCCAACTTTTTTCTGCCAAAATTGGTTTTTTTAAAGTAACTCAAGATTCAAGTATTGTGGGTGTATTTCGGGAAATATCTGGTCAATGAGAGCATCTTGCGAATCAATGATTGTGCACAAATCGGTCGGCAATTTTATGCATCCAGTATTTTCATGTTCAGCTATTTTTCCATCTGATTCTTAAAAGTTGTTTGAGACTATTTCAGCATATAAATCTTGAAGTATTTGAACGTGTATATTTACTTAAAGCTGTACTATTTCAATACTACGTCACAGTGGTTATGATTTCAAGCAATCGTTGATCTCATTATTGTATGTTGAACGTGGAATGACGGTATGTGTGTTTGTCTGGAATCACCTGAAAGGAGTAACAGGGTGCCGCCAAATAGTTTGTTATTTTTTGTGTCTTTCATGTCCTGCTCAATGCCTCAAGTGAACAGCAGGCGAACACTATGTTTGTGTGCCATAGTGCATTCATCCTAGATGATTATTTTTGTTTCATCACTATGGTGATGGACAATTGTTTTTTTTTTATGTTGCATATTGCGTCTGGATTATTTTGAATATTCAGTGGCACCTTAGATGCTGAGTGAGTTGTTCTGCCTCCATAAACTTGCTGCAAAGCCAGCTGTTGCAACTGCTAATGCGATGCCATTATTTGATTGTATTTCGGCGAGAATTAGCGGAGTAAGGAAATGTTTTGCCAGTTTACCTGAAGAGTATGCTGATATTGTGTTTTATAAAATGAGTAGATTTCTCTTTTAATTTAAAATTATTTCCAAAAATTTTGCTCGCACTGAATATTATAGTATTATTAGTTGTCGTTTCATAATAAATAAAAAATAGACTAATAAATGTATGAAAATATTCTGAAATGGTTATACAGTTAACACTATGGTAAATTTTTAATGTGAGTTCATGACACGTGTTTAAAATTATTTATTTACATTAGATAACTTAATTAATCGAATGTGAGAGTATCTTGATCAAAATTTGAATAAATAATTATCAAACTGCAAATTGATGATACAATGACAATATACTTAACATGAGAGTTGCATTAAGAGAGTAAAATGATGTATAAGTATAAGCGTCACTGCTACTATCGACACACAATCAATAATAATCTCCAAAAATGGTTGATTACATATTAAATGTTATTTATTACATATTTATTAAAAGGCTGGCATATGCCTGGCAGGAATAACTGAGGGGTAACTGATCAATTATCGACCTGAGTGAGTAGAAAATTATTAAAATACTAACATCGCTAAAAAAAATTTAGGTTGGTGATAGAAGGGTGAAAATTTGGGGTTGTATGTATTTCTTAATGCTAAATTTAAAAAAAATAAAAATTCTAATAAACAAAATTTTAAAAATATTTTTTGGGTGGACCATTCTTATCACTTAGGCATATGAAAAATAGTTTACGTCCAATTCTTAGACCTACTGAATATACACACAAAATTTCATGAGAAACGTTCAAGCCATTACGGAGGAGTGTTGTAACAAACACTGTGACAAGAATTTTATATATATATATATATATATATATATATATATATATATATATATATATATATATATATATATATATATATATATATATATGAAGTTAATATATTACTATTGTAAGTAATTTTATCCACCATTAAGTGCAATAATTTTACCTTGAGTGATGAGGCACCTTTCGGTCACTTGACCATTGTCGAATCACTCCAGGAGTGATTCGACAATGGTCAAGTAACCGAAAGGTGCCTCATCACTCAAGGTAAAATTATTGCACTTAATGGTGGATAAAATTACTTACAATAGTAATATATTAACTTCATAAAGTCAGTGCAACGGAAAAACAATGGATAACGTAAAATATCAAGAATTTAATACCTACCAAGGTAAACAACTGTACCGTAAATATCTTAACCTAAAAATCAAACTCCAGAATTGCATCAACAAAATACAGTTTAATAAAAAATGCTTAACACTTAATATAACACCAAAATACGCTAAATTACACATAAAAAATAAACAAAACACTATTATCAATAAAGCAATAAAAATAGCAGAATCACACATAATTAAACAAAACATTAAATCTGCCTACCATAAAAAAAGCGAAATCAATTTACAACTATACACAACCAACTTGGAAATAATGAAAACTTTTGATACTCTCACACCTATTATTCACTAAAAAACACAACAAATTATAATAAAACATAAAACAAACACAATAAACAGACAAAACAGAAAAATCGAAAATTTATCAAAACAACAACATAACCTAAAAAATAGCCTAGAACCAATCCACACATCAAAACAACAACACAACCTAAAAAATAGCCTAGAACCAATCCACACCTCTAACAACAATAAATTCATAAACTTAACTAAAACACAATTTACTGAAAAAGAAAAAATAATAATAACAAATTCCTTCAAATATAACCTACCTAATTTCAACAAAAAACAAATAATAAAAAACCTAATAGTTGACACAGAATCTAACATCCACAAAATTACCCACCAAAATACTGAACACATAAGAAACAATATTAATAACAAAATTAACCTAATAAAAACGGAAAAAAACAAAAAAAACGGAACAATATATAAATAAAAAAGAAATTATAAAACTCAGAGAAAAACTAGAAAACAACGACTATTTAATATTAAAATCAGATAAAACAAATACACCAGCAATAATAGAAAATACCAAATACATCGATTCAATGACTAACTACATAAAAGAAAATAAATACGAACAAATCCCAGACCCAACTAGCAAATACCTTATTACAATAAAAAACTTAATAGTCACTCACCGAAATACCCTAAACTATAACAATAAATTAAAATACCACACAAGACTATACCCATTCAAACCATGTGCACCAATATTATCAGGTATACCTAAAATCCACAAACCCAACACACCATTTAGACCACTAATAAATTTCACAACAGCACCATCTTACATAATCGCAAAAATACTAGACAAAATCATAAGATCTAAAATACATATCAACAACACATACAATATAAAAAATGGATACGAATTAATTAATAAAATAAAAACGATAAAAACAAACAGCAACACAAAAATAATAAGTTATGACATAACTAACATGTATCCTAGTATCCCAATAGAAGAAACCATAGAAATAATAAAAAAACAAAATAATACACAATAACGAAAAAAGAAACATAATAGATAGTATCATTACGCTAACCAAACACATATGTAAACAAAATTACTTCCAATTTAACAATAAATATTATAAACAAACAACTGGACTCCCCATGGGTTCATCCATATCATCTGTCATGTCAGAAATATACTTACAACACTTTGAACAAATAATAATTAAACCTATACTAAACACACACAATATTTCACTATGGACAAGATATGTAGACGATATACTTGTAATATACCAACCTACCATTCACAACGAACACATCATAATATTAAACAAACTAAATACATACAACAAAAACATACAATTCACCGTTGAAACAGAAACAAATAGAACAATCAACTATCTCGACATCACTTTAAATATAAATGATAATAAAATAGAAACTACAGTATACAGGAAACCTACTTCCAACAACACCACAACACACTACAAATCTAACCACCCATGGACACACAAAATTAACACTTACAGTAACATGATAAATAAAGCAATATTTTACACACAGGATAACAAACAAAAATTAAATGAAGAATTAGATAACATCACAAAAATAGCAATAGAAAATGGATACAACAAACACTATTCGACAATGGTCAAGTGACCGAAAGGTGCCTCATCACTCAAGGTAAAATTATTGCACTTAATGGTGGATAAAATTACTTACAATAGTAATATATTAACTTCATAAAGTTAGTGCAACGGGAAAACAATGGATAACATAATATATATATATATATATATATATATATATATATATATATATATATATATATATATAATATAATAATTTCTGACACAACAAAATTTTTTTTGGAAATTGGTGACATTGTATTTGTCTTTTTACATTAATTTTTTAATCACATATATAGTTTCCAAACATTTTGTTCTTAGCTCTATCCATGAACCATTGTTAACACTTGTACTAGTATTTTATTAATTTAATGCAAGTTAGTCTGATCAGATTGATTTAAAAATATTCTTTGTTTCTAATTACACATTGAGTATATTTTAAACTACATATAGTAAAAACTCTTTTATACGCCATTCTATCATCCAAAATGTCCTATTAACCGGCACATTTCCAAAATAAAAACAAATCAGTACAGATGTTACAAGATGTGACTCATCTGAAATATAGTACAAAACGGGTGCCATTATGTAGGATATTTATAAATTGTTTTGATTGTCGATGTCAGTTGCATTTGTAGAAAGTTTGGTTTATCTATTAAGTTAACGCTTTACTGTTTAAGTACTTTAGTGAGAATGAGTGACAAAAAGTGTTACCCAAAACAAAAAAGAGAAGTGCTGACTGTCAAAGAGAAAATTAATATATGCATTAGACTAGACAAGGAAAAAATTGGAATAAATTAATAGAGGAATATGGTATTGAATTGTCTACAATATACAATATTAGAAAACAAAGAGTTGAGATTATAAAATTTTATACAAATACCAAATCGAAGAAGCAATATTCATTCATTGTGCTTTGACAAAACTGAAGATAGAAATGTTAAATTTAGTTTAGTATGAGTGGTTCGTCCTTCAACGTCCTAAAGGTGCCTCTCGGAAATTGAAAGATCAGCTCTTGGTTTTAAGTTGAACAAACTGTATTAAACAATTTTGTGTTGTGCGATAGTATCAGGAACACATCATATAAAATTGCTGGTTATGGGAAAATATGAATGGCCACAAAGACTTAAAACGTTGTTCCTTTTCCCTGGTGAAATACAATGCATATGCATAAGAAAATCCTTAAAGACTGCATAGTTTTGTTCCTGCAGTAGACAAAAATTCCTGCATAATTTGAGTGCCTGAAGACAGACCATTTATACTGCTTCTTGACAATTGTTCTTTTCATCCAAATAAACTTGAACTACAATATGGAAATATTCGTGCTGCATATCTTAATCCGAATGTTACTGTTATCATACAACTGATGGGCCAAGGAGTGATTCAAAATATGAAATGTCACTACAGGAAAATATTTCTACAAAACCTATTAACAATGAAAACTCAATCAAAGACTTCCAGAAATCCCACACTATAAAAGATGCATTCCTCGATATAGCTATTCCATGGAATTCTGTTGAAGAAAAAAAACATTGGTTGGAAGAAATCATCACTGAATTTAGCAGCGGTAGAAGTAACACAAGTGAAAGAAATTTGATATAAGAGATTAGTAACAGGATAAAATTCATCCAACTTCAAATTCTTTGAGAAGTGTTTGAATGATACAGAGAAGGAATAATCCTACACTCAAAATGGTATTGAAGAGTAGGAACATGCATATGAAAACACAGACACATTATATATTGCAGGGTCACACAATCTAACTGATGAAAATCTAATAAGGGCAATCACAGAAGAAAGAACAACTGACTGTGAAAGAATTAGTTCAAGAAAAATAAACATTTCATAGAGTAATGCTGCAGCCACTTTTACAATGCTTTTAATGTTTGTTGAGCTTGAGATATGCTACTTAGCTCAGGAAGATTTGCAGTTACATATGTTTCATTCAAAATTTGTTGAAAAATGGTCATCACATATCAGGAAGTCAGGATTATAGCCCCAGTGATATCATGAAAGGAAAAACTCATTTATTGCACTTTGTGGATCGAGTAGCAAAGTATAATATAATCAGGTTTAATATGAAACAATGCATAATATAAAATGTGGTATAGTATTTATACTACAATTGTGTATATTTGACAAGATCAAAAGGCTGCTATAAATATTATTCGATTTGTCGTATTAAGCAGATCATTCACATTAACATTTGAAACAAATTCTTATAGCAGTTTTCTAAACGATCGCAGCACCTGCAATTTCTAGCGGTGGCCTTTGATGCAACATGCACAACAAAAACCTATGTTTTTGAATAGGGCTAGTATAGGTTTTCTATTGATCGATCACACGCCAGCGTATGACGCCAGAGTTATACTGGTGCATGTTTTATTTTAACATAACGAAAAAAGTATTTTAGCAATAAATTTTTTTTCTTTCTTCAATTTTTTTTATAACTTGTGTGCGCAAGTGTGGACTTTTATTAATATGTAAGGACATACAATAATTGGATACAAAGAAATACGGAAGGTAAGATTGCTACAGTACATTCAATTTTCCTTTATAAATAGCATAACATTATGCAAAGTATGTACAGTATACAGACTATATAGATTTGGTTCTATTATCTGGACATTTTCGATAACCGGCAACATACCGACTCTGAGAGTGTTTTTATTAGAGCTTTTCTTGTAATACAGAAGCCAAATCCTTCCAATAATTCCTTGAAATTTAATATTACTAAATTTACTTTACAGCCAAATGAAAATTTTAAAATAATCCCTATGAAACTTTTAAGTAAAAATTTATGTCCTTAAATAATTAAATTCAAATATAATGTAGAAATAGTTTTTTAAATAATTATAAATTAGGATTAGGTAGGAGTATTACATTGGAAATAATATTGACTGTTATTATAATTATAATTGTAGTTCAGATACACTGCCTTCTTTTTCAGTCGGTCTCATATCTAACCGAAATATTTTAAGCTCTACTAGAACTTGAATAAAAGAAATTTATAGTATTATAAATAGTTGTTACCTGCATATTCGTTGGTGCTTTATTATTTAAACTATTATTATTATTACTATTTGTTTTTTGTTTCAGCTGTGTTTTTACCAGGTGTTCTAATGGTTGTACAAGTATTTCTAGGCTGTGACAGAATTAGTTCTGTTGTTATTTTTACAGTAGCATTGACAGTAAATGGGGCTGTAACTGCTGGTTATCTTGGGAATGGACTTGATATTGCACCAAACTTTTCAGGTAAATAAGTTCTAAAGATTCAACATGAAAACAGAGTGTTATTTTAAGTTAGATGTAAAACTATGAGGGAAATATTCCTATTTATATCGAGATTATACAGCGTGTAAATAAACAACTTTTTGAAAAGACTGTAAATGAAGTACAAATTGTATTTTATGAAATTTGTTTAATTAATTATTCTTTCAATTTTTTTTAGATAGAGTATTTGATATTTGTGAATTTATATTTTATATAAAATTGTTTCCCAAATTCTAGTTTACATTGAATTTGAAATATTTTAATTCACAAAAATCCTACTTGAAAATCAAAGAAATAATATCTCTGTTTACAAAACAAAATGTTACCACATATTCTACACATATAATAGGTGGATTTAATAGGGTGGCCCGGCAACGACAGATAACCGAATTCCCCGGGATAATCCGCTATGAACAAAGAATACGTAAAACGATCTATAATCGATTATTATACCATAAGTTACACAAATAATGACCCCGGTTAATGCAATTCACAAATAATCTTCAAAGGACAAAATAAATACAGAAAATAATTTAAAATGTCGATGTATTTCATGGATTATAACATGTACATTTATATGTCTAACTATTTACAATACGTACATAAGTATATGTCAAAAGTAAGTATGTATGTATGTACATATGTAATTTCCTTTACACATAATACAAAAAAATCTGTCACTTTCGTCTGTTTTCTTGTGAGCATTGATTTAGCTAAAATGTGCGATCTAAGTTTCTTGAGAACCATTTTGTAGCACAGTGTACTTGTGTCACAAAGCCATAAAGATCGATAATGTACATGACAGACATGGAAAGCATATGTCACGTCTTATACTATTTATAGCCAAGATTAGCTGACAATTGTTTACAATCTTATGATACACGTTAGGTTTTCGGGCGTCCAAGGATTTTGTCATAGTCTCTTATATACAGTAGTCTGCTTGTCCCTTTTATTTCGCTGGCCTGCGTCGGGATGGTTCCCTTTCAATGTAAAAATTAGTACGTACATATTTACATATCTATTTCCTTCATCTTAACTTGTATTAAGCCTTATATGTATTTATGTTGTAATTCACCGTTTGGAAATTTAAAGACATGAATCTGATTCGAATAGAAATTGGATATTTGTAAAACAATGGCAGACCCCGGATAATCCGCAAACCAGTTAAACTGCCCATGGATAATCGGTAGTTTACTGTATATCAATAAAAACGTTTGACCTAACCCCAACTGAAGCATACGATAGTCCATCTAGGATATGTAACTGTAGGCATCTTGAATCTAAAAGGAAAGTTTAATAATAAGTGACAGCGGTATAGGACTCTGTGGACTCCGTGTGCAGTTCACTTAATATGTTAGTAAATATTATGTTAGTAAACAGATGTTGGAGAAGATTGTTTATAATGTTTTTATAAATTAAGCTTTTTAATTATTTTTGTGTGGATAATTTTATAACATTGGTGGAGTGTTTTATTCACTTGTAATTAAAAACAACTTGTGAAAATTAAAAAAATGTTTCTGTACAATTTGAGTTCTGACAATTTTTGATTGGATTTTTTAACAATAAAATAGATCTTTATTTGGGAAATATACCTATTATGTGAATTGAATTAAACAAATAATTCAGGGAATGTAATAAATCAAGATAACTATAATTAAAAATACTTGGCTAAGTAAATACTTAAGGCTTACTTGCTGACGCATTTTGAAACAATTGTTCCTTTTATGAAGCAAAGCCCCTGCACTGAGTAGAGGCTTTGCTTTGTAAAAGGAAAGTTGTTTCGAAATGAGTCAGCAAGTACGCCCTAAGTATACAGTTAGTTGAGTATTTTTTAGTTATAGTTGAATCAGTGAATTCAAGATGATTACACTGAGCAACTTTAATCAAGATAAGTTGAGAAATATATTTTTTCCCTTTTAATTTTTAAATTTAGGAAACTTGACATTGTTACCTTGTTTTATTGGTTATAAATATAATAAAATCATCAGTTTAGTTTTTGTTGCTGCTGTACATTACAATATAAAATATATAATCAATATAAAGACTACATATTTTTGTAACTTGTGATAGATGCGTAAATGCATAGATTAAAAAATATATTGACCTTTTATTTGCCTAATACAGTAATACCCGTCTTACGCGATTCCCAAGTTACACGGTTTTAAATCATGCTGCCAGAGTTACACAGAAACTGGCCTGTTCTGGAAGAAAATGCCTAAAAGAACTTCTATAGCGCATAAAGAGAAAATATTTCCAGGTTTTAAAGCCGCCGAAGACCGAATGACAGTGAGGGTTGGCGAAAATACAGCTGGTGATTGTAAATTGCAACTTCTCATAGTTTATTGCTCAGAAAATCAAAAGGCATTAATAAATATTTCTAAAGCTATCTTGCCTGTGATTTTAAAAGTCGGGTTGGAAGGCTTGAGTCATAGCTTCTCTCTTTGAGGACTGGTTTGGTCATCATTTCATACCCCAACTTGAATGTTATTGTCTGTCTAAACAAATTTCTTTTAAAGTAATTCATATTAATTGTTAATGCACCTGGCCATCCTCCTACTACTTTAACTAATTTCGACACACACGTGAAAGTGATATTTTTGCCACCAAACACAACTAGTTTGCTTCAACCAATGGATCAGGGAGTCATCAAAATATTTAGAGCTTACTACACAAGATCATTTGCACATCTGTACAAAGCTATGAGACAGAACAACTATCTCTCTGTTGAAGATTTTTGGAAACAATTCAATGTTATAGATGCTTTGAGAATCATTGGACAATTTTGGAATGAAATTCCACAAAAACACTTTGAATGCGGTTTGGAAAAACCGAATCGTTCCCAGAGTCTGATGAAATTGCTGATGTGATTGTGAAGACCTTGTCGGTTTTGCCAGACAACTAAATTTATAAGTGGATAATGATGATATTAAACAACTGCTGGATTTACACAACCAAGAGCTGACAATTAATTGATGAGCTCATAGAAATGCATGCGCGACACAATAAGCGTATTTCTGCACAATAAGTGTATAAAACAAAAAAAAAAAATTAGCGAGTTAAGAGGAAATTCTTTGTGAGAAGAAAATATCCATCTTTAATCTTCCAAACAAATTTATTAGTTTTATGAAGCCTTCTATGTCAAAATAACTTCTTTTTACTTACTTCTTTGCAATATGTATGTACATAGTATCATTTTTTGTTGTATTATGTATTTAAGATTTTAATACATACACATTTTTCTTCTAAATTATTAATTTATTCAGTCTTTGGTCCCAATTAAACTAAATTCCTATGTGATTGTATGTAAACGTATACCCTGACTTAACCGAAATAGACTTACACGGCTATCGCTTAGTCCCATCTATTGCGTAAGTACGGGGTATTACTGTACTACCAAATTTTATGAAGAATAAGGGATGGTCACTGTAACCAAATTTTATTTTGAATCTAAATTATACATCTTTTATTATAATTATTTTCAATTTGTTTTGTTTTTGACTCAGGAACAATATTTGGTTTGGCAAATACATTGTCTTCCTTTGGTGGATTTGTATCAGCTTATATGGTTGGAATTCTTACATATCAAAATGTAAGTACACGTTTCATATGGAGAAACTAAAACATTTTTTCCTCTCTCTCTCTCTCTCTCTCTCTCTCTCTCTATATATATATATATATATATATATATATATATATATATATATATATATATATATATATATATAGAATATCAAATGTGTTTTCCTGTTAGAATATTTTTAAGATCAAATAATACACACAAATACAGGAATATTTAATTTATTGAACAATAAACTCAAAGCTTTTCGTTGGCTTACATTACCAACATCTTCAGGAGATTTCTTAATCTCCAGAGCTATAAGAATTCTTAATATTGTAACTCCTGAAGATGTTGGTAATGTAAGCCAACGAAAAGCTTTGAGTTTATTGTTCAATAAATTAAATATTCCTGTATTTGTGTGTATTATTTGATCTTAAAAATATATATATATATATATATATATATATATATATATATATATATATATATATATATATATATAGATTTTTTGGACTAGGAGACTGACAGACTTACCTTGGTAAGAGTCCACTCTGTAGTCTTGAAATAGAAACACATAAAAGCACTTAAACAATGATATATTTCAACCACACAGTGGTCTTTGTCAATCGAAGAGAAAACACAAAAAGAAATATGAGAGAATGAAATAAAATAATTGTAATCACAGATTGTGTAGAGTAGAAATCAGATGTCACAGATGCACAGATTAAAGATATATATATATATATATATATATATATATATATATATATATATATATTCTTGATATTTAACGTTATCCATTGTTTTTCCGTTGCACTGACTTTATGAAGTTAATATATTACTATTGTAAGTAATTTTATCCATTATTAAGTGCAATAATTTTACCTTGAGTGATGTTATCCATTGTTTTTCCGTTGCACTGACTTTATGAAGTTAATATATTACTATTGTAAGTAATTTTATCCACCATTTTATCACTCAAGGTAAAATTATTGCACTTAATGGTGGATAAAATTACTTACAATAGTAATATATTAACTTCATATATATATATATATATATATATATATATATATATATATATATATATATATTGTTTCCATGGACATATGAGTGATTATAGTTTATATAAGTCTGTCAGGGGAAAAGAGATAAGGCTATTTGGAAAAAAAAATGAATGGATTTATCTGATGTTGAGGTTAGGGGATTCTCTGGACTTGGTATACCACTGGTATGATAGTTCCCACCTTCTCAGTTCTGAGGGATTACAATCAGGGGGGAGTGATTTAATTATTTTTGTGGTATAGCAGTCATCAAAAGTTGTGATGTTGTGACTCGCAGCATGTTGAGCTGTTGGTCTATCCATATTCATCATTTTAACATCATGTCTGTGGCCATTCATTCTGATATTCAGACCATCCGTGGTCAGGCCTATGTACTGTGCTGAGCAAAGTTTACATTGTAGCTGGTATATGACATATGACATTTTTCGATGTACAATTATGATGAACCTGTATTTTGAAGACCATTTTTGTTGTTTGGCTGTTGAAACTATTTGCTGAGGGGTGTATTGGACACGTCTTGCATCTAGGTCTATTACATGGGAAGGAGCCATGAGGAAGTTTGTGTGGTTTCTCTGCATCAGGGTCTGGTAGTTTAGGATGTACTAGGATGTTTTTCAAGTTGGGAGGTTGCTTGTACCAAATTTGCGGTGGATCGGTGAAAAGAATTTTGGTGTGGACGGAAGCTTGAAGAATTTTGAAGCCATCTCTCAATATCTTGTTGAATTTATGTAGACCAGGATGGTAGTCTGTTATTAAAGACAGTTTATTGTGTTCTGTTTGTGGTTTATGGTGAACCGAGGATTGTGCTGAATGAATTTGGTTTTCAATGAGTTTTTTTGGGTATCCTCTTCTCTGGAAGGCTGTTGATATCTTTCTATTAAAATCTTCCAATTCCCTATCATTCGAACAGATTCTCTTACCCCTGATTGCTTGACTGTATGGTATGGATCGTTTTATGTTTATTGGGTGGTTGCTGTCGAAATGGAGATATTGTAGGTGGTTTGTAGGTTTGATGTGAATTCCTGTGTTGATATTTCCATTCTGGAGTGTTACCTCTACATCCAAAAAGGTGATGGCTGATGTAGATTTCTCCCAGGTAAATTTAAGTGTGGAGAATTGTGTCAGGCTGTCTAAAAATGTCTCAAGTGTTGAAGCACCCTGTGTCCAAATTAGGAAGATGTCATCTATATATCTATACCAACATAATGGCTGGTGTGTTTGTGTCTTTAGAAAACTTTCTTCCAACAATCCCATGTACAGATTTGCGTACGATGGTGCCATTCTGGTACCCATTGCTGTTCCCTTTATTTGAAGGTAGTTCCTTCCCTCAAACTGAAAGTTGTTCTTCTCGAGGATGAACCTGGTCAGGTTCACAAGAAAAGGTGTAGTGGGAGAAGGCTTGCCTGGGCGTTTGTTTAGAAAATTCTCTATTGCAGATAGGCCATGTGCATGAGGGATGTTGGTATAGAGAGAGGTGACATCTATGGTGACCAAAATAGTTACCGGGGGTAGAGGTACAGATATTTGTGAGAGTCGATCTATGAAGTGATTGGTGTCCTGGGTATGTGATGGAAGGTTCTTTACTAAGGGTTGAAGGTGTGAGTCGAGGAAAGCTGAAATTCTTTCCGTTACTGAATTGCAGCCAGCAATTATTGGTCTACCAGGTGAAGGGATAATGTTTTTGTGGATCTTTGGTAATATATAGAATTGAGGAGTAGAGGGGTTTTCATTATATAATAATTTTAAAGATGTTTCCGAAATATTTTGTTCAGGAGCTGTATATTTGAGTAAAAATATTTCGGAAACATCTTTAAAATTATTATATAATGAAAACCCCTCTACTCCTCAATTCTATATATTACCAAAGATCCACAAAAACATTATCCCTTCACCTGGTAGACCAATAATTGCTGGCTGCAATTCAGTAACGGAAAGAATTTCAGCTTTCCTCGACTCACACCTTCAACCCTTAGTAAAGAACCTTCCATCACATACCCAGGACACCAATCACTTCATAGATCGACTCTCACAAATATCTGTACCTCTACCCCCGGTAACTATTTTGGTCACCATAGATGTCACCTCTCTCTATACCAACATCCCTCATGCACATGGCCTATCTGCAATAGAGAATTTTCTAAACAAACGCCCAGGCAAGCCTTCTCCCACTACACCTTTTCTTGTGAACCTGACCAGGTTCATCCTCGAGAAGAACAACTTTCAGTTTGAGGGAAGGAACTACCTTCAAATAAAGGGAACAGCAATGGGTACCAGAATGGCACCATCGTACGCAAATCTGTACATGGGATTGTTGGAAGAAAGTTTTCTAAAGACACAAACACACCAGCCATTATGTTGGTATAGATATATAGATGACATCTTCCTAATTTGGACACAGGGTGCTTCAACACTTGAGACATTTTTAGACAGCCTGACACAATTCTCCACACTTAAATTTACCTGGGAGAAATCTACATCAGCCATCACCTTTTTGGATGTAGAGGTAACACTCCAGAATGGAAATATCAACACAGGAATTCACATCAAACCTACAAACCACCTACAATATCTCCATTTCGACAGCAACCACCCAATAAACATAAAACGATCCATACCATACAGTCAAGCAATCAGGGGTAAGAGAATCTGTTCGAATGATAGGGAATTGGAAGATTTTAATAGAAAGATATCAACAGCCTTCCAGAGAAGAGGATACCCAAAAAAACTCATTGAAAACCAAATTCATTCAGCACAATCCTCGGTTCACCATAAACCACAAACAGAACACAATAAACTGTCTTTAATAACAGACTACCATCCTGGTCTACATAAATTCAACAAGATATTGAGAGATGGCTTCAAAATTCTTCAAGCTTCCGTCCACACCAAAATTCTTTTCACCGATCCACCGCAAATTTGGTACAAGCAACCTCCCAACTTGAAAAACATCCTAGTACATCCTAAACTACCAGACCCTGATGCAGAGAAACCACACAAACTTCCTCATGGCTCCTTCCCATGTAATAGACCTAGATGCAAGACGTGTCCAATACACCCCTCAGCAAATAGTTTCAACAGCCAAACAACAAAAATGGTCTTCAAAATACAGGTTCATCATAATTGTACATCGAAAAATGTCATATGTCATATACCAGCTACAATGTAAACTTTGCTCAGCACAGTACATAGGCCTGACCACGGATGGTCTGAATATCAGAATGAATGGCCACAGACATGATGTTAAAATGATGAATATGGATAGACCAACAGCTCAACATGCTGCGAGTCACAACATCACAACTTTTGATGACTGCTATACCACAAAAATAATTAAATCACTCCCCCCTGATTGTAATCCCTCAGAACTGAGAAGGTGGGAACTATCATACCAGTGGTATACCAAGTCCAGAGAATCCCCTAACCTCAACATCAGATAAATCCATTCATTTTTTTTTTTTCCAAATAGCCTTATTTCTTTTCCCCTGACAGACTTATATAAACTATAATCACTCATATGTTCATGGAAACAATATATATATATATATATATATATATATATATATATATATATATATATATATATATATATATATCTTTAATCTGTGCATCTGTGACATCTGATTTCTACTCTACACAATCTGTGATTACAATTATTTTATTTCATTCTCTCATATTTCTTTTTGTGTTTTCTCTTCGATTGACAAAGACCACTGTGTGGTTGAAATATATCATTGTTTAAGTGCTTTTATGTGTTTCTATTTCAAGACTACAGAGTGGACTCTTACCAAGGTAAGTCTGTCAGTCTCCTAGTCCAAAAAATCTAAATAATCTTTACCAACCAAAACTAACCTAAATATATATATATATATATATATATATATATATATATATATATATATATATGTAAAGTTAATATATTACTACATTAGGGATGAATAATACAATAATGCAAGATATAAAACATATGTTAAATTAAAAAATAGCATTGTTGCTAAATTCATACAAATATCCAAATTTATTTTGTTCTTGAATTTTGTAGTCCATTACAATCGATAAATATTTTTAATCACTTAAACAATAGTTTATGACTATCCGAACTTTAAATTTAGTAATTTTACTGAGGCAGAATGTTTTCAATCGCTATGTGCCGATCTTCATCAGTGTCTCGAGTGTTTATTTTGTTGCTGTAACATTATAGACATTGAATATAGTATCTAATTTAGAATGTATTTTTATTTGTTCTTTTATTAATTTGTTATTATTACTGTATTTAAATATTTTGTATGCTTCATATATATTCATTCTTAATCCTTTATTAATTTCTTATATAAATTACATATTTTCAATATTTGAAAAAGCTTTGAATATAAATTAATAATTATTGTAGTATTTGAATAGCCTATGTTGTTTTAGATTATTAAACAAGAAAACATTATATATATATATATATATATATATATATATATATATGTATATATATATATATATATAGATTTTTTGGACTAGGAGACTGACAGACTTACCTTGGTAAGAGTCCACACTGTAGTCTTGAAATAGAAACACATAAAAGCACTTAAACAATGATATATTTCAACCACACAGTGGTCTTTGTCAATCGAAGAGAAAACACAAAAAGAAATATGAGAGAATGAAATAAAATAAATATAAGTTGTAATCACAGATTGTGTAGAGTAGAAATCAGATGACACAGATGCACAGATTAAAGATATATATATATATATATATATATATATATATATATATATATATATATATATATATATATATATATATATTGTTTCCATGAGCATATGAGTGATTAGTTTATATAAGTCTGTCAGGGGAAAAGAGATAAGGCTATTAGGAGAAAAAAAAGTGACATCGGTCACTTGACCATTGTCGAATCACTGCGAAAGGCGCCTCATCACTCAAGGTAAAATCATTGCACTTAATGGTGGATAAAATTACTTACAATAGTAATATATTAACTTCATAAAATCAGTGCAACGGAAAAACAATGGATAACATAAAATGTCAAGAATATATATATAAATATACATATTCTTGATATTTAACATTATCCATTGTTTTTCCGTTGCACTGACTTTATGAAGTTAATATATTACTATTTTTGAGTAATTTTATCCACCATTAAGTGCAATAATTTTACCTTGAGTGATGAGGCACCTTTCGGTCTTTGACCATTGTCGAATCACTGATTTTTCTCTGCTGCAGCAGAGAAAAATCAGTGATTCGACAATGGTCAAAGACCGAAAGGTGCCTCATCACTCAAGGTAAAATTATTGCACTTAATGGTGGATAAAATTACTCAAAAATAGTAATATATTAACTTCATAAATATACATATATATATATATATATATATATAGAGAGAGAGAGAGAGAGAGAGAGAGAGGAATTTTTGGACTAGAGGGTACTAACAGACTTACCTACTGGCAATTGTCCAAAACTGAAATCTCTTGGAAATAAATAGACACATATAAAAACATATCACATATTGAAATATTTCGATCACTCAATAATCTTTATCAATCAAAAAAAAGAAAAAAAAGACTGCAGCAGTCAGCCCCCTATCTAGTCCAAAAATTCCTAAATAAGCTTTAAGCTCTAGTAGAACTAACCTAAAAAAATATAACTTACAGTTATTAAATAGGATGTTTCCATAGTGTATTCCAGGGTATTTGTATGTAATTTCCAGGTATCCATAGGGTATTTCTGCAAGTATGAAGGTACAAATCTAAACTTTATTATTGGTTTTTATAAAAAGCAGTTAAGAAACAATTTTATCACAGCTAATCACTTATTATAGGCATATTTGGTCTTGTTATAATAATTTATTTAGTTGAATGATTTGTCTTGTGTAATAATTTTAATTAATTTTGTACCAATCACTTGCTTTCTAATACTAAAGCATAGATGTCACATAATTCATTAAAAAATATGTCAGCTAGCAAAAATTACATAGCAGGACAGAATTCACAATTAATGATAGATTGAAAAAATAATAATATAAAACCTAGAATTGACATACTAGGTATATATATATATATATATATATATATATAGATTTTTTGGACTAGGAAATAGAAACACATAAAAGAACTTAAACAATGATATTGTTGTTCAACAATATCATTGTTTAAGTGCTTTTATGTGTTTCTATTTCAAGACTACAGTGTGGACTATTACCAAGGTAAGTCTGTCAGTCTCCTAGTCCAAAAAATCTAAATAATCTTTACCAACCAAAACTAACCTAAAATATATATATATATATATATATATATATATATATATATATATATATATATACATACACACTCGGTATTGTATATAACGACATTGCTTGATACGACATACCGGCTGTAATGACGAAGATTCCCGGCCCCTTAATTCTGTAGTACCTGTTCAATGCATTTTACATCACCTATAACGACATTGGGTAAAACAACGGATCGGTTAAAACGACCCTCATTTCAGGTCCATCTGAAAAAAAAAAATTGAGTATAGCGATGGAACATTCTAGAATTCTCCGAATGGTAATCCTCTGGATGTAAAGAAAGCTTTCTAAGAATCATGATCCCCATTCCATTTCCGTTCCACTACAAAAATGCCAAACTATACAGCCGAAAGTGAAACACGTATGTAAGTTCGTAAAATGTCAAAAAAAAAAAAAACTGTGTCACTGGAAGAAAAGTTTCACATTTGTTGCCACCTGGAAAACGGTAAAGCGAATAAACAGCTTCCTGAAGAATTCGGCATTAGTCACACTACAATATACACCATCTGGTCCAAAAGGGAGACTATTAGAGCCTTAATCGAAAAGTGACATTCTTTCAAGACTAAAAAAATTAAAACTGCGACACACGAAGGAATGGAAGTGCCGTTGTTAGAATGGTTTCGGTTCTAGAGAAGCATGGATGCTATTTTAATGGTCCAAAAAGCATGGAATGACGTTCCTGTGGAGACAATAATGAATTATTATCACCATGCAGGATTCCGAACCGAAGATGAACCGAACATACAGCCTCCGGAACAAAACTTAACAGAATGGACACAACAACTCACATTACTGTCACATATTAAACGGGACCTGATTCCAGACTATGATGTAGTCGATAGTGAAATAACCACAGAATATACGCAGAATTAATCAGATCTCACAGTGAAGAAAAGGCAAAAATCGGCGAAGAAGAAGAAGAAGGTGATGAAGAGGTAGATGACGAATTACCCACTTTGGCTAAAGCAGTAAGGAATGTGGGGTTAATAAAAAAATTTCTTATTGTTAACGACCTTTGTACAAATTCTATCCAGGAGAGAATCGACGTAATAGAAAAAAAAACTTTCTGAAACTTTTTATCAAAAAAATTGAAAAAACAAACAACAATAACTGACTTTTTTACTAGTAAATAAAATAATTTTGTTAAATATGTACGTACATAGTTTAATTTTAATTATGTAACATTTAAATATAATAATAAACCGTTTTTGATTAAGTTAATTTAAATTTTGTTTTTTATTCAGTCTAAAATTCTCCCCACTCCATCTTGTAGGTAGGTATTGGATATAACCCCGGATATGGAGACCTAATTTTCATGAATGATATTCAACCGGTAGCTTTTTGATACCTTGAAAACACCGTGGATTTTTAGATTTACCGATAATTAAGAGTTTTTCTTTATGACCAACCATGTTAACACAACACAAAACAGTTATTCTTTGTTTTCATATTTTACAGCCGTTAGCACTTTCATTTTTAAATAAGTAAGTATGTTCGGGTAAAGCACGATAATAAAGTTCTGTTTCATCTGCATTTTATATGCAGCTAGGAGAATACTCGGCCAAAATCTTTGGCCATTCGTATTGTAACCAGTCCTCAGCTCCAACAAAATCAGCATTTTTTTTTTCACCACACGTTTTCTTGTAAACAATGTTTTCCCTTTTCTTCCATCGATTGAACCATCCATCTGTGGCTTTAAAATCCGGTTTTCCTATTTTTTTGGCAAGGTCCTCAGCTTTTAGACGCATTAGTGGGCCGTCAACTCGAGCATCTTTTTCGCGAACATTTTTAAACCACAATTTCAAAGCTGATTCCACTTGTGGATTCTTCCCAGAACGATGTCTTTTGTTGTCAACATTTGCATTACACTTTGATAATGACAAGATTTTTTCTTTGTTGTTCAATATTTTACATAAGAGAGGTTGAGAAACGCCAAGTTGAGAAGCAGCGTTTCTTTAACTCATTTTTGGTAATTTACTGTACCTATCTAGAATATCAAGTTTTTGTTTAAGACTTAAATCGCGTCGTTTCTTTTGAGATTCGGACATCTTGCTATACTGTCCTTTGAAACTTCAAGTGACACTAAACTCTACAAAACAAACGAAAAAGATCTTTAAAAATTAAATTATGTAAAATCACACTGAAATACTGTAATAAACGTTCATAAAAATTCACTGTTAAAAAGTACAGTAGGACTGTACTGTAAATGGTTCAGTAGTAACATCAACTAACGTTAACAAACAACTAAAGTCGACTCAGCGAGGCTAGGGTGTTTGCGTAAACAAAGAGTAAGGGAGACATTCTGAGAACTGTGCTGAAACCGTTATAAAGTATTTCTGTCATTCTAAAAATAAACATTCTATGAATTGGGCGTCATTGTGTGTTGCGCGTGGTGTTTACACTACTTTGTAGACATTTTTACTTGGTCTATGCTAGTATACGTTGACGCATATGGTTTTGCATGCCAAATTAAAGGATAATAATAAGCGAACAGATGATTACAATAAGCGACCTAATTACAATGTATTAATATACGTCCGTGTTTGTTTTTCAATGAAACGATAACAATAACTGAATGATAACATTAACTGTGATCACAATAAGCGGCGCCGACTGTATATCGTGATATTTCACGTTGTCCGTTATTTTTCCGTTGCACTGACTTTATGAAGTTATTATTATTATTACTTGTAAATAATATTTTCCACCACAAAGTGTAATAATTTTACCTTGTCTGATGAGGTAACCTTCGTTCATTTGACCATTGTCGATATATATATATATATATATATATTGTGATATTTCACACTGTCCATTATTTTTCCGTTTCACTCACTTTATACAGTTATTATTGTTAATGGTAAACAATTGTACCACCACTAGGTGCAATTAATTTTTACCTTTTGAGATGAGGCAAGTTTTGGTCTCTTGACCATTGTCGAATCACTTGTGATTTAATAGTTTACAAAAATGATTACAATATTTCCACTAAATTAACCACAAGTACTGCAATTGATTGTGATGAATTTTTAGAAAAAGAGACTACCATATTGATGCACAAAGACCCGTTTTAGAAAACATTCTATTTTTAATTGCACACCAAAAGTTTACTTTTTAAAGCAACTGAAAATAAATTAAAGGCAGATTAAAAACAACTTATTTAAAAATTGGTTTTTCAGCAAACTTATGGTCAGTGGCAGATTGTATTTTGGATCTTAGCTGGAACTTATACAACTGGCGCATTGACATTTTTGATTTTTGGTAGCGGAGAGTTGCAGTCTTGGAATTCTCCTAAAAATATTCCATTACCTGCTCCAGATCTAGAACTAAACTCAAAACACAAGGAGGCAGAACCTTTAAGAAGAGACAGTACCTAAAATATTTCACTTTTTTGTAATTAATTTATAATGCATTTCCCATTATTTGTCATGAAACAGTGAATTTAAACAAAATGACTTCAATTTTTACCTATGTAACATATATTGTTATTGTACATTAACTATACATTTTTTCTGAATCTGAATTGTAGGTTTTTGTTGTCATATATGTTTATTTATCAATATTTATCATCTATAAAATAGTTTATTGTATTTGTTAAATTAATGTTAATCATTTGGAAGTGTTTCTAATCTTGGAAAAGTTAGCTGCACTTTAAACTCTAAAGTTTTTAAGATTAGTATTAGTTCAATGTGAAAAGTAAAGATTATGAATTAATATAGTACTGTACATATAGAATTACATTTTCATATGATGTGTGGTTGAACTAAATTGGTATAGTTTAAGTGTGTAATTCTTGACCAAATGATAGTCAAGTTCAAATTTTTTGTTTTTATATATGTTACTGCAAAATACGTTGTGAACCATAATTAAGCAAACAATTCTTAAAATGTGCAAAACATGAAATATAACCTGAATGTAGCAACACACTCATCACTTTAAAAAGTAAATGATAATTTTAAACTACTACATTATATACATTTAGATAGATTAGGTTATAAAAAAATATTTATTATAGTTGCAATAATACTGAAATCATAAAATTATTAAAACACATGCATTTATACAAAATACCAGAGAAACACTGTTATCTTGACATTATCATATTTCAGAAAAGTTAATGTTAATTTGGGCAAATAGATTAATCTAAGTGTACAACTCTTGAATGTTGTCTTTACATCATGTCATTTGATACACTCAGTGTTTATTGGTGTATGATCAGCAATCAACTCTGTCTTTCACTTTAGAAATTCTTCATTTTACATCCAGAAATTTCATACTTCAGTTTTTTTAAAACCAAATCCATCTATATAGTAATGTAGTGTAATATAGGGTTATACACAAAGAATTAATTGCTACAGGTTTATCTGTGTAAAGTGTGATTATGTTTCCAACTCCATCATTGATGTCACATTTTAAATACTGTTTAGGGTTTGCAGCACTTGAAATTGTCTGCTCCTTGATTCCAGCATATTTTGTAATAATATATGAGAAAACAAAAAAATAAAGTTGACTACCATTTATTTAATTATTATCACCAGTTTAAGTATATTATCTGACAAGAAATTTTGTTTGAAAGCATCTAAAAAAAAAAAACTTTAAATTAATAAGAACAAGTGTAAGCTGTGAAATCTAAGGCATTTGAGTAATTCCATGTTTTTACGGTTTTGATGGTAGATAGTAAGCGTCATTCCAGAAGGGATTAAGTTATGTACGAATATGTTATAGATTTTAAAATATATATCTGCTAACTTATTTTATAATTTTCTTTAGAGACATAGCTATTTATTTGTTATACGCTTTAGAAGTTCTTTATGAATATAGTAAAACATAGATATTAAATAGCTGATAATTTTAGTAATTTGTTTAAATGCAAAATAAGTTTTAATCAAATTTAATTAATATTAATGTAACTGTATATAGAAGATTTGTTAAGTGTAAGGAATATGTTCTTAGAATAAAATGTACAAATTGTTAATAATTTAGGTTTATGTATTCCATTAAATCTGTATTTTATCCATGTGAACATTGTAAATATCCTATTTAAAAGCTTATTTTACAGTAAAATATATATATATACATTCGCCTAGTTTTCAATGGTGGCTTAGTAAAACATTTACAGAGCATGAGAAGAGTTGTTTATACTTCACTGAGATATATTATTAAATATCTATTTTGGTATATATATTTTTTATAATTTATTTACCTGAAATTTACAGTGAATATTATTACACATTAAAAACAAATAATATAACATTTTTCCAAAGTCAGTTCCTTCTTAAATCAACAAAAAAAATTATATTTTAGTTTCTTTTCATTTTATAATTACAATTAATAATAATATGTATATACTTATGTCAGAATAACAATATTAAGTGACAAAATAGAAAACAAATTTCTTGGCAATCTTCCATTTTCCTTTCTGTGTATGGTGTTAGAAAGGACTAATATTTTTGTTTGTTAGTATTTATACACTTTGTTATTTTCCTTGTATTGTAGTCTCTTTTTGCTTACATTTTATATTGTCTTTTTATGAAGCAAGGTTCAATACCGTTAATCCAGTTTGTTTGTTTATTTTATTCTTTTCAATTAGGTTTAATCCTAGATCATTATTTATGATATTGTGGTAACCGTGGCACCCATACTCAAAACGCTCAACATCCTAGAAACCCAATTAATACAGAACAACATACCTAAAACCCACATTACCTAAATCATAAACATCCTCCAAACCATCACCAAACAAAACTATTTCACTCACAACTCAAACTTCTATTCACAACCAGATGGCCTATCCATGGGAAGTCCTATCAGTAGTGTCCTAAGCAAAATTTTCCTACAACACATAGAAAACACCAAGGTTACTCACAAACAATACACACGCACACAAAATCATTTACTGGCACAGATACTCCGATGATATCATAACACTATACAGAGGCAACTCCCGTCAATGTGAAAAACTCCTCACCTACAATAATAAAATACACCACAAACTCCACTTCACTTCAGAAATTGAAACCAACCGATCCCTAAACTTCCTCGACCTAACCATAACAAAAAGCCACCCACAAAAACACAGCTTCAACATTTACAGGAAACTCATAACGACAGACACACTTATCCACAACACCTCAAACCACCCTATCCAACACAAACACGCTGCCTTCAGATCCATGTTCCATAGACTTAAAGAAGTCCCAATGACCACAGAAAACATAAACAAAGAACTAGACACAATTAAATACTTAGGATACTCAAATGGATACAACACCGCAATAATAGACAAACTATGGTACAAAATACAAAAAAACACTAAAATTAACACTACATACAGGGAAAACAAATATATCACATTACCATATATAAACAAAACAACAAACAAAATAGCCCGCAAATTTCAAAACATTGGATACAAAATAGCATAAAAAACTAATAACAAGTTACAATACAAAATACAACACAAGACCAACAACAAAGATAAACTACAAGGACCAGGCGTATACAAACTGAACTGAGATGAATGTAACAAATTCTACATTGGACAAACAGGTCGCAGCTTTAAACAAAGAGTCGAGGAACACAAACAGAACACTAAATCAACATTTTACAGTCACATAAAAGAAACAGGACACAAATACACAGACATTTACCATAACCTAGAAACCCTACATATCAGCAAGAAAAGACCACAACTCAATACACTAGAACAATATGAAATTTACAGACTCACAAAAACACAAAGTACAAATATATTAAACGAACAAACACAATACAAATCACACATACTCTTTGATACTATCGAAAACCTACCTTTAAAACCGTTACCGCTTAATCCGACATCTCCAAGCAGAAGACACGGATGAAGATCGGCACATAGCGATCAAAAACGTTCTGTCTCAGTAAGTTTTAAACAAATTTACAAAATTTAACGTTCAGATAGTCAAACTATTGTTTAAGTGATTAATAAAATTAAATTATGTTAAATCTAATATACACTGAAATTATACCAGCACATTTTGAGTTCCGTGCAGTAAAGTTTTATTCTAAATCAGACAAAACAAAATGCAGATTCATTTTAACAATATTACTAACTTTATAAGCAGCAAAATATTTACAAAGCATTGTGTAGAAAATATATTTTCTCTGTCAAAAACAGATTTTAACGTAGAATACACCAAACTATTATTTAATTTGCTTCTGGTGCATTGTTAAGTTTTCCTTTTGATTAAATTTTAGTAACCAAATTAAAGTTTGAAACAATTTGCACTCAAAATTGATTTTTATATAGGAGCTTACGGATCGAAGATTGTAACCAGTAATTGAAACCAAATATTGTTTGAAATTTGATTATATTTGCTGTTATATTAATAATAAAATAAGCAGCTAAACTGTGAAACTATAAAACTAATAAATTGATAGACATTTAAAACAGATATTGAAATTTGAGGTTTTACAGCTCGTGTTACAAAATTATCATCTGCAGAAGTAGCTGCACTTACTACGAAGGGATTGGGGTGCCTCAGTGTTACACCATATCCAACACTACTGCAAATAAGGGGGGATTAAAAGAGGAATTTGGGTTGCATCATAGCTAAGTAAGTCTCCAATTGATAAATAAAAGAAATTGGATGTTTTCCAAAAACTAAAGATGATAGGAAAACACAATCTAGATAATCGATTAAAACTTTTACCTATATATTTAGTATTTGTATCGCGGAGTGTAGCTTAACTAAATGACCTAATATCTACAAAGCAAACAAAATGAATTGAAAATTTCATGTGGCACAGACTGACCCACCTTCTTAAGATATAAATATGCATTAAAATATTTTAAATCAAATGAATTGACAAAGTTTTATTCAGGAATTTTTTAATAATAGCATGAAAATTATAATTATTAATTATTCTATTTTAACGGATCGAAATAAATATTAGAGTAAAAACAGAGTAAGTTTCTTGAACAATAAAATATGGTTATAATTGTTATACTGTGATTTCTATTATTAGTAATTAATATAATTAATTGCTATAAATGTTACAAATAATTAATCACTTTAACATTAGTTCATGACTGTCCAAAGTTTACATTTTGTAAATTTGTAAAAACAATTATTGTAATATTATACTTTTTTTTGTTTTCACTATTTATATTGAAAATGGCATACCTTATATTTAAACCTTGATTATATATTTCATACTACAAATAATCTGCAGCAAATAAGTTTTCTAAACTGTTTTAAATACAATTTAAATAATAGCATTTGGCATCTGTCAATATGTTAAGTAGCATTTGTATTTTGTTTAAATGAGTACTTTCGTTTCAGAAGAAGTGTCCTATAATAAGTCAACTCAATCTTGTAGTACATCTGTACTGATATATCTGTGTAAACAATACTTTAGCATTTACTGTTGTTGTCCATAAAACACTCGCTTAAACACCCAGAAATACAATTTGAGTGTTTAACTGTAAGTCAATAGCTCAAGTTGAATGAAACAAATAAGGACAACAAATATAATGAACGATTTCCTGTTTCTACTAAGATGTTCAACAATTTTAATATTAAATTACGGAGTAGAAAAATAGTTATGACCTAAAAGTATGCATTTAGCTTTTGTATTTCTTTTAATTTTTAAAAGTTATGTTAAAGGTTTTGCCTCTACGAGTAACCTAATTATTCTACACAAAGAAGTAAGATATAGGGTAAAAGAAAATAATTCCACAATTTTTTAATTAAAAATGGAAGTGACATTTTTAATTATTTACAAGGCTTTCTTTCTTTATATTAAATTAAGCTCCATTTTCTTTTCAAAAGCATTAGTATTTATGTTAAATTAATGTTCCTATCACCACAAATACTTTGAAAATATAACAATACATTTTAGAGGGGTT
The DNA here is from genome assembly GCA_036971475.1 of Prosapia bicincta. Classification (NCBI taxonomy): domain Eukaryota; kingdom Metazoa; phylum Arthropoda; class Insecta; order Hemiptera; family Cercopidae; genus Prosapia; species Prosapia bicincta. The sequence continues at coordinate 158,093,791 of JBAIZL010000005.1, read as the reverse complement.
GAATTCAGGAAATAAAAAAAGTCTAAAGAAAATAAATTTGATCTGAAAACTTTATTTTTTTTCGCCTAGGGATTGTAGATTAGGAAAAACATGTAACTTGATTAATCAAAAGTAAAGAGGATATTTAATATTTTTATTTAATGTAGTAGCAAGTTTGTAAATTTAATACTGCTCTAGTGCATTGATAAAAGATTTTTGTGGATGGAGAAAATTTATTGTTTGTGTTTGTTTAACTGTGACTAATTCCTATTTTATAAACTCTAAAAGAACAAGGTAGAATTTACAAAGTAAAAAAAAAATTAAATAAAATACTCAGCACAACAAAAACACAAGGGAAACAAGAGTACACACAAGAATGTACAAACTATAACACATTTACAAGGGCTAACCAGCAACAGTTTTGAACAAAGATATAACATACACATACACTTAATTAAAATGACCCATACCAATTTCGTAAACCAATTTACCAAACTGATGATGTCTTATATATGTTTCAAATTTATCAATCTTTCTCTACTGAAAACTACTTAACTGATTGACATGAAAATTTACATGAATTATTATTATATACCCGAAGGAGATATAGGCCTATTTTTGTATTGAAAATTTTTAAGGGATGCGTCATACTGGTCTTCAAAGTTATTCTTATAACTTGTCTATACTTATACATAAAACAAACTATGGTTAGTTACACCATTTATCTAACTTTCTTCGGGGTTTCGGGTGTGCTGAGTTCAAAAATTATATTAGTTTTTAATAATATATATATTGAAAAAAAATTTAATATATTTTTTTGATTAGGTTACAATGACATACGTATTAAACAGCTGTTATAAGAATTATATTTAACTAGACATTGTCATTAATTTGTTTACAATTTTTTCAAAAATATTTCAGTTATTTTAAATAATACCACAATTTTTAGAAATTAACATGAAAATTATCATTGACAATTATAGGTTATTTTAATAATTGAGTAGAATAAAATTGTAAATAAAAATATAGAGAACAAATGACTACTGTTAAATACATTGTTTTTAATCATGTTAGGTTACTGGCAGAATTATAGGTTTTGTGCGAGTATTATCAATAACAACGTTGCGAAAAAGATGATCTAATCTTAAAAAACATAGCCATAATGCAATTTAGCTTTGTAACATTGCGAGTCAATCAAATGAAGAAGAACGAGAAATCGCAAGACAAGTTTGCCACGTAAGTATGGCTAGAATTTGTACTTATAAAAAATGCAAGAGCAAAGAAAAGCAAAACTTGAAACTGATCGGTCGGAAATAAGAAATAATCAAGATAATATCACAGATCAACAAAGAAATGTTCTTCAAATCATTAGAAGAAATGCATCAAGTGGTTATTTACATTGAACAGCATTTTTATTTAATTATAGCTCGCATCCTACCGTTAGCATTGGTCAAATGAATGTTGTTTGGGAGCAATGTGGCGCATTGGAGTTTGCTGGAGAAACGCCTGGATTGTGTTGTCTTAATGGAAAAGGGAAATTACAATATTACCAACTCCACCACCTGAACCATTGCATATAAACTATCCAACTGAATTTTTAAACTCATTGGATATGCCTGGCTTACCACCGCACAATTTACAACTGAAGGTTGGTTCAGTAGTCATCATGCTTAGAAATCTCAACCAACAAAAATCATGCAATGAATCACGTTTGGCGATAAATAAACCTATGATAAATGTGATTCACGTAACAATACTCAAAAGAAAATTCAAGGGTGAAGAAGTTTTTATTCTGATGATCCCAACCAATATGCCTTTTAAATTTAAACAAATTCAATTTCCGATTTGTCTTACATTCGCAATGACGATTACTAAATCATAGGTCAATAATTGAGGGTTTGTGGTCTTAAATTAGAAAATGCATGCTTTTACAATGGTTAATTGTATGTGGTATGTTCAAGTGTTGGTAAACCATCCGCCTTATTAATTTTTGCGCATAACAAAACAAAAAATGTATATCATAAGGTTCTTCAATGAAGAAAAGCAAACAGAGAGAAAGCCAAGGAGAATAATATATTTAATTAATTTATTTCATTAATTATGTTATTATAATAGAACATTGAACTTTAAACAATTTTGTATTCATTTTACTACAATAATAAAATTATAGCTTTAGGCAAAACGAAGTTCCCCAGGTCAGTTACCATAATATAAAATGATGTATGTCTATTTGTCATCTGTTTGTATTTTATGAATTACTACACTTTTCAGCCAATCGACGTGAAACTTCGGGAAGTTATGAGTGCACTCTGGCTCATTTGTAACATTATTGGAGATGTCTAAAGCGATATTGAAAATAAAAAATCATTAAAAATACTACTACTCTTCTATTCGAGAATCCAGTCACTTAAATTGAAATCTAAGAATCAATAATATAGATGAAGGTAATAATTAAAAGATGAAGGCAATCACGCTATGACGTACAGCTGACACTTTAGTGAAAAATGATTTCAAGCGAAAATTTCAATACAATACCAAGTTAATTCCCATTACAGCTGTTTAAGTAAGCTATATAATGTGTCTATCGATATAGTGCAAACTCGATACTTTGTATAAAAGAAAAATTTTTCAATATTAGTACTGTATTGTTTGGCTATCTCATATATAAGATGCAATGCTAGATATAATTAGTGGGGTAAGATTTCACCTCTTGCCAGTGTTGGCATGATAATTAATGTATGTTACCCGCGAAATTTGAAAAGTCATCTCGTTTTTGAACACATTATAAATTTATAATTTGAATAAACCTTCCTAAATGTATTTCATATAACAAAGGTTAATTCTATTATTTGAATTAACGTATTATTTGAATGTAATAGACATTAATTTGGATGCACTGCTAGCGGTTTTACCTCATGTCAGTGTTGACATGAAAGTTATTGCAGAAAATAATTACTCCGTTTAACAAATGAGAGTAGTATTTAAATTATTATGCTGATACGTTTATGCATAAACTCGTATAAGTGTAGTTTTCTTGTTGATATTCTACATACATTTTTGCTCCTAAAAATAAATTTATTTTTATGCAGAAATTGGTACATGAAATAATTTGTAACATCTAAATTACAGTTTGGCAACGCTTACAATAATTTTCATTATATTTAATAAGTTGAAAAAGGTAGGCCCTAAAATATCCATGATCCGTAAGATGGAGTACTCTGGTAATTAATCTCGTTATAGCTATACTTAACCAAAGGCACTATTTTAGTCATCAGTTTTCTTAACCATTTCCTTTTAGTTTCATGAAACAGTTTATGTTTTATATAGCCCTAAGATTATTAACGTTTAGATCCCCTCTAATCCTTTCTTACCCTATATGTAACTTCCTGTTCTCTCGTAATTAACTTTTCTCTTTTGTGTCACAAGATCAAAAGGTGTGCAATTTTATAGGTGATACAGACACTTCAAGGTATGCTCTCACCACTCCGAGTGTTGTGAAAAAGTAGTTCTCTCTTCACTATTTAAGTACATCACATATTCTAGCTCAAGGTTACATTGTTGTATCCATATAGGCAATCTCTTATATTTGACTAAACACTTGTAAATATTTACAAACTTGCCTATAGTAGCATTTACTTATATTTGTTGAGGACGGCCGTTTCGGGAGATGTGTCCCTTAATCAACTCAGACCGTAACAGTCTGTTGAGTTACTCTCATTCCATTGAGTTACGGTCTGAGTTAACAATGGGACACATCTCCCGAAACGGCCGTCCTCAACAAATATAAGTAAGTGCTACTATAGGCAAGTTTGTAAATATTTACAAGTGTTTAGTGAAAACTAGTAGCTCATGTGAAGATGGAATCAACAAATATGAATATTGCAAGCCGAGCATCAACCATCCATCGATACCGCAACGTACATGTCAAGGTAACAAAACTTTCCCTTCATATCTCCTTCAATATACAGTGCCTAAAATATAAAATCACACCTAATTACACCAAAATACACATTAAAAACAAAAACAATAACCCAGTTGCCACAAAAACCACACCACAAGTTCAAATACATCGAGTTACGGTCTGAGTTGATAATGGGACACATCTCCCGAAACGGCCGTCCTCAACAAATATAAGTGAGTGCTACTATAAGCAAGTTTGTAAATATTTACTAGTGTTTAGTGAAAACTAGTAGCTCACATGAAGATGGAATCAACAAATATCTTATATTTGCTATAACCCCACGCGTTAGAGACGTAGCGACATCTGCAGCCTTGTGTACACTTAGGTCTACCCTCATAGGGAGATTAAATTATTTTTTTGTCAGATACACCAGTTCAGTTTTCTGTATTGCTAAATGAACCCGTGGTCATCTATACATATGATGTTTTTCTCTTTTCATAACCAGTTCAGTTTTAACTCTCTCGTGTCTCTTTCTCTCTCTCTGTCTCTCTAAAATATTTATAGATTTTATTCGAATTACATTGATATAAATACAGTTGACGCTTCAAGTTTTAATGCTAACTTTGGCTCTCAATAGGTCATTTCTGGGTATAAGATGTTAAACCTAGATGGAAATCAATTACTGTAAATTAAGTACAGCCCAATCCAAATTGTTATTGCCCAATATAAAATTCAGGCCGTATAAAAATAATATAAAATGGGTGAACGGGAAATATACTCGATCTTTTTAATAACACTAATTAATAATTTATTGCCAATTTTTAAACCTGAGATTTCATTTTATATTCCCTCTCATATATCGGTAGTAAACAGATAATCTAACGAGGCGTTAATATTGGCTTTAATAGTTTGGCGGTAAAATAATACTTGCGCTTCATTGACTTCTAGATCGTTTATAGTGAGCGTTAACCCCTACACTCTTTCAATGTATTATTTTTATCGTGGTTAAGCTGGAAAAAAAGTTTTGTAGAAGTCATTGGAAATTCAACATAATTCGATCAATTAATGTAAACTTATTTGGAAATAATAGACGTATAGTAGAGTCACAATAATTCGAGGTGAATGGGACCCGAGACCCCTCGGATTACCGAAAAGTCGGATTACACGGAAAAAGTGCCTGAGCATTAGAAAAAATAGGGCTTCTAATTAATCCTAATACAGTAAATCCCCTCATATCCAGATGAATGTAGCAACAGCCTGAATCGTATTTATTAATTTCGTGAATAAAGACCAGTCTAGGTAATCATGAGCGTCATCATTGTTTGATTGATTTCTTTGCTTCAAGTGAGTTCATGTTATGTCACGCGCAAGACTAGGCATTTGTGGAAGGATATTTGTTGACTGTCAAAACTTACAGCATAAATACAAATAGATATTTATGGTTCATTGACCTTCTGTCATCTAAACAACTGATTCGGCATTCAAAAACAATTCAACAGCTAGCATGAGCGACAGGATATCAACACAGAATGGGGAGGGAGAAAAATACTGTATTGATATAAACAGTTCTTTGAAGCCTGACTCTCTCTTTTCAAATAGATGAAATAGGCTCAAATAGAAACAGACTCGATTTATACGGAAGCTCAAAATATGGGGACTCGGATTTTCGAGACTCTACTATATTTACTAGTTCTCTCAGGGAGAAGCCTTTAAGTATATATTACATTTAAAAGGCGGTGTATTTAATTTTCATCTTTAGTTAAAAAATTATGCTGAGAACAAATATTAATCTATAAGGGATAATCTTTCCGTTTTTCTTCATTATGTTAAATTTGATATAAATGTAATTTTCTAAGAAATTCTATTTAAAAGTCGGTATAAATTAAGAGTAGTTCTAGATTTGGATTGAAAAATAAAATATTATAAGATCTTGTTAAAAGAATTTTTCTGATTTACAAATAAAGTTTTGAAATTGGGTCATATCTTGTTGTAGTATCTGTATTTATAAAGTTTGTATGGTTTATTTTCTGTAATGAAGGGTATTCAATTCTAACTTTATAACACAACTTTTGAAGAATTCAAGTGCATTCCGTTATTATAGGCCTATATATTGAGATAACTCTATCACGAGGTTTTTAAAATGTTTTCGCTTATAAGGCCCGTAGTTTAAGGCAAATGCGAATTGCCTGCTTTATTTCTTATTAAAAATTTCTTGTCTTCCGGATTTGTTCGTCTTTTAGATATTCATTATGTGTATTCATGTCCCGTGGTTCATTGTTTTAATTATTAATTATGACCTTCCCTTCAAATTTTAGAAATATCTTACAAGATGTTCTTCTTGTAACGAATTTTCTTTTTTTACATCTCTTTTTTGACAAGGAATGGTATAACTTTGCTTCTTTTGTTTCATAAAGTATTTATTGTTGCGACATTAAATAATTTCTTTCTTATACTATTCTTTGAGCTTAGCTTTTGGGGTTATGTTAAAACAAATAAAAGACATACACAAAACTCACAAATTATTCATTTAGTTACTCAAACGCGTTTCAATGACAAAGTCGTCACCATCAGTGAGTGTTGCTAATACAAACTCTAACTTACAACAAGTTTAAGTTTGTAGTAGCATCATTCACTGATGATGATAACTTTGTCATCGAAACGTGTTTGAGTAAATAAATGATTAATTTGTGAGTCTTGTGTATGTTTTTTATTTGTTTTAATTTCTTTCTTCTTCAGAATGTATTTTCGAATAACAAGTAAAAGCTAATCTTTGTTAAATTTTACAGCATTTTACTTTATTTCATATTGATCACGTTATGTAATCTATTGTTAATTTTAAGAGGGTTTGTAAATTATTTTCAGATATTAATTTATGTAATAGTCTATAAATTGTTATGTCTTTTATTAAGATAATTTTTCACAGCAAAAATCTTTTAAGAGGGGTGTAAGAGTATCTTTTTACATACTGTATGTTAAATGGCAATATTTACCCTCCCTGTGATGTATCTCTGTATGAATTCAAGCTTGTTCAATCTAGTAAACTCTAGAGTACAATGAGATTAGGATGCATTTTTTATTCTAGTTTTAATATATGTCTGTTTTCCGCTGCTTCCGGGATACAGTAATAAAACTTCGTAACTTTAGAGTACGCATGGGAAATACAGAACACTATTTGGCAACAATATAAATATATCAAATATAGGCCAGCTCTAACTTATTAAGTTTGAATAAATTTGTTCTTGAAAATGCCAAAAACTGATATTTGTTAAAAAACTTTAAACTGATTGTTTATTCAAATAAATATATTATTATATTTAAAATTATTTTGTTCACACACACTGCAGCGGTACTTCACCCCCTCTCACAACCTCAACCTGCTACCTGTCGAAAGTTGCCTACCACCTAGTTATATGAGCAAGTATTTAAAATCCCATCTAATAAGTATACCCTGGGAACGTTGTCTATAAAGTGTATTTAAAGTCATGGTAAGGTCAGTGATCTGTCATATGGTCTAATTTATGTCAGCTGAAAACACATAAAATTTATCACATCATAGATTTGCCTTACCATGCTTTGAAGACATCTCTCCACCATGCTCCTGCTTTAGTGAGGTCCGTGCAAGATAGAGTATTACCATATCCTCCTAAAAGAGGTCCTGTGTTTCATATGGTAAAATCTGCCAGTGAGTGTCAACTCCTGGGCTTTAAAACAAAACCAACTAGTCATTAAGCTAGCTCATAATTTAAAATTTAATTTAATTAATTTATCTGGATGGGTTGCTCGATTATCTTTAGGTTGCACAGTGATTCCTAGATATTTATTATTAAATAAATATGACTGACTCTAATAGGCTGGATTTTAATAATTGTAGTGATTTTATTAGTTTACTATTATAATTTACTAGTTGGGAAATAATTAAATTTATTATTTTTGTACACAGGATTAATTCAATAAAAAATACTTTTTTGACTGTTGTTGGAAACTGAATTTAATAATAAAGAAATTTATAACTGAAATAAATTGAATATGTTCTTTCAAATGGTACTATCTTCAAGTCCTTAACAAAATATAAATAAAATTTTCCTTAAATAAACTAAAATTACTTTGATATTTATTGCAGGGAGGTTGGCTAAGCTTATATCAATTATTATAAATTTCAAATTTAATTTATGATATTATTTTGTGCCAGCTGTTAAATGACATTCAATAAATTTACATATTGTATTATTTAAACCAAATTTGTTACTAATTCTACTACCACAGAAATCATTTATTTACAAGCTTTTGAATTTATATATATATATTTTTTTTTTCCAGGCGAAAAACCTATCAAGGTTATCATCGCCATATATATATATATATATTTTGAAATATTTTAATTAAAACTACTTTTCAAAATTTATCAATCATTCAGAAAATACTAGATAATTTGTGATTGATTTTGTTTAATAATTTCTGGTTGAGAAATTATTTATATTTTTCAACAAGTTAAATATTGATAAATATTTTTTCCCAGTTTATTTAACTACTGGTTGCAACAAACTTTACTGCATTTCCTTAGATATTATGAATGAATTTATTTTATAAATATGTCTAATATTCTTTTTATCTTTTTCCATATGCTTTACTCCTTCTCTATTTGCAAACATTTGAACATTTTTACACAACTTTTTTATAACTAAATAATTTTGTAATTTTAATTTTTTAAATTTATTATTGAAGGAAATAAAGCCATTATTTATATTTTTACACATTTAAAGCATTTATTTGAATCTTTGAATCTTTGGAACGTATTTCAAGATCAAATTTTATTTAATTACTAAATTTGTATAGAAATCATGACTTGCCCTAATCTCGAACTTTCCTTGATACTTTCCTAGGTCCTAGGAGATGACTTTATGCTTCCAGACTGGTAGTTCTTCTCGTCTGGAATTCGGTTCATCCAAGAAGCAGGAACGGACAAATTCGGCGAAGCCAGTTTCTTGACAAATGAAAATTTTAACAGCGATTCCTAATATTTCGATGTCTAGTTTTTACTAGGCATAAATTAAGACATTCTACATTATTCCCGCACTCCGCGGCCTCGAGTTTACGCTCTAGAAATTCATTTTTGTATTTTTTCTAATTTAACAGAAACAGATCTTCCCGGTCTGTGGCCTAATTACGAGAGAGCGCCTAAACGCTCAGTGACGGTTATCGTCTCTATTCCCCCACCCTCGATTTGCATGTCTGACTTGGATTTTGCCGTTTTTCTTGTCTTAAAACTGTGTATTTAAAATATTGCAGAACCCTGATTTTTACGTAGGACACAAAACACTCCCGAAGTCATGATTTTTGTACAATTACAGTTTATTTTAGAATTATACACTTAATGATCAGATTCATGGCTTGGAAAATATATTTAAATTATATTTTATAAATTGAGACTATTTTAATTTTTTATTGAATAGTCACGGGACATTTCAGCCCGTTACAACACACACACACACACACACACACACACACACACACACACACACACACACACACACACACACACACACACACACACACACACACACACACACACACACACACACACACACACACACACTGCCGCGGCCTTCATCGACCTTTACACCCTTTGCGTGGAGAAATTTCCTTTCCCCCGAAACACGCGTTCCTCGGCGGGAGCCATCACCCTCCAGTTAGACCGCGGTCAAAATATGATCTCACCCGACTTACCAGTTCCTGGTACCTGTAGTGTGTCGAGCTCGATCTGCCAGTGAATAAATTCCTGGATCTTGTATTGAAAAACCAACCACAAGGTTTTTACCTTACTTGAGTTAATTTATTTCTTATACCTTGGTTAAAATTATTTGTAACGAACTTTTTCTTAATCCCATGTGATTTATTTGATCTTTACTCTTTTTATTGATTGGAAAAAATTCTATGAATTTTATTTAATTAATTTCACCACAGGATGGTTTTAATAAATTCAATCACTGTTTGTTATACATTGTTTAATTCTCTAAATTTGAAATAATATTTAAAATCGATTCTATTACATGATGTTTACTTTTTCTGTAAATTTAACTCATTTTAAATTTTTTCCAATAAGCAATTATTTTTGCAATAAATACATTTTAATTGATTTTTGAATTTATTTGTACATTTTCTTAAAATTTGTTAAAATTTTGCTTATACGAGTATTATTGTTCACCTTGTTTAACGTTCATAGTCTATCCTTGAACAGGTCGAATCTTAAAGTTCAAATTACACCCTTAAATTTACTCACATATCAATTAGACAAGAAAATAATTTATATTAATTTGTTTTTCTGCATGTCCATATAACCCTTTCATGAAAGCAACAGATGAAATTACTTCTTAGTAATACTGTGTTTTAATTATTTCTGTGCTCCCACAAATAATTCTGCTGGACTTTAGTAAGTATTTCCTTTGTTTTATTTTTAATCATTTATCTAATCCTGTTTTCTTCATATCGGATGTATGGACGTAGAACATTTTAAACTGTGATTATAAAGTAAATCACTTAATATTCTTTGTTTCAAGACTACTTATTACTCATGGCATTAACATTTAATTATATTACATTATTTCTTATTTTGAATACCAAGTGTATAGACTAATTTATTCGTTAAATAAATGTAACTTGAATCATTTGCTTTCCGTATTTGATATTAATTACTGGAACAATATTTTATTTTATGACCACCTTTTATGAAGATTTTTGAAAATGAGTCAATTGCTTATATATTCTCTTAATTTTAATTTACTTTGTTATTAATTGATGATTTTACTGTCAATTTAAAATCTGGTAATTATTCTTTAGTAAATTTATGAATTTTTAAAATTTGGTTATTAAAATTGGTATCAAAGTTGGTATTAAAATTTAGACTTGCCCCAAAACTTTCACTGTGATTGTTCTTGTCCTTGTCCTGGAATTCTTGGTTCCCCTTCGGATGTGGTCCTGGAGTCCTTGAGTCCAGCAGCAATCGCACTAGATAGGTCTTTAATACTTATCTACTTTAGTTTACATTTTACAAAAATAATAAAAAGTTTGTTCTCGCGGAAGCTCGCAAAGCAGACCATCTTCACGTCCATCTAGGGCTAGTTGTTGTCTTTAACCACGGAACATCATCCTGGAAACGCCTCTGGATGCCCTTGCTAAAAAATACGTCCGTTCTATTCTACATCTTGTATGCGTCTCCCGACTCGCTTTCTCGTCCGGCGGTTCCCCACCCCTTCTACCAGCAGTTTTTATTTACTCCAGACCTGCAAAGGTGGTTGTCTATTAAACTTTCTCTTTTTGTTTTGGTCCGATTTTAGCTAGGTCTCGTAAGTGTTCCTTGCGGTGTAAATTTAGATAATTCCTTAAACCATGGTCCATTATCATGATTTAAGATGCTCCTACAAATTTATCATTTCTAACCCTTTCCGTTCGTGAGTTCCGCTACTTTAGACATATTTCTCCTTCCCTCGACAGTTTATCGTTTTTGGGGCAACTACACAACCATTCCTTTTTTTACTCTATTAGTACATAATTTCAATTATATCCTATTCATTAATTTTGCTTTTAACATAATTATCTTTTATCTTATTTTATATTTAGTTTCGGTGGTTCATTTCTAGAATTTTATACTTACATTTGCTACGTTTGTTAATTAATCTAATTAACAATTTTTTACTGTTTTCATTAATCTATTTGAAAGGAAAACATTACATTTATGCTAGCATTCTGTTATGTGAACAAAGTCGACCCTATGGACCGGCCTTGTTCACATAATAAGGTTGTGCCGCTCCTTGCCGGCCTTGTGCAAAACATTTGTTTTAATTTTTACGGTTTTTTAATAACAATGTTTGAAACGATTTTGGGATAGCCACAATCTTTTCCCTTGAAATGACACACAGACACACACAAACACACACACACACACACACACACACACACACACACACACACACACACACACACACACACACACACACACACACACACACACACACACACACACACACACACACACACACACACACACACACACACACACACACACACACACACACACACACACACACACACACACACACACACACACACACACACACACAAACACACACACACACACACATACTAAACACACACACACACACACACACACACATATATATATATATATAATATAAGTAATAATATATATATGTAATAAAATAAGCATAACAGTACATAAACCAGCTGATTGTAGGTTATGGGTTATGTGGTAGAACAGCTGTTTTAACTCATAGTGAATGTTATTTTGTGTATATTATTTGTAATTATTTAATAAAAAGTAAGTAAAATGAATTTTTTTGTGGTAAGTAGGAATTGATTTTGAAACATTTTTGTTTCCATTATTTGTTCAAAGTAACAATACATAAACAATAATGTAGTTAAACATTTCACCAGTTACATTTCTATCATTATCAAAGTCTATAAGACCGATAACACATCCTCTTGAAAACTAAATTTTAATTGCTTTGGGTTTCAAGAAGACGTGTTAACGAGCTCATAGTCTTTGATAATGCTAATAATGTAGGTGGCGTACATTTATATGTAATTGGCATATTTGAAATAGTGCATAAGATAAATAAACCAACAAAACAACAACACTAAGTAATCAAAGATTTTATTTCTGGTTACAATAGTTTTATTGCGCTCTTTTAGACAAGTCTTACTGGAATTTGGACATGCTTCTTCACTTGATCCTTCTTGATGTGCTGGGTTTCCTGACTAATACTGGAATTTCGATGTTTTGCCTTACTTGACAGTTTACTAGAATTTTTCGCCTGGTCGGACCTTTTCACATTTTTTTTCTGGTTGATCTTCACTAAAATTTTGTTTCTTATGTGCCCTCCATTCTCTCCAGTACACCCCGGGAACAAATCTTTATGATAATGTTTTAGATTACGAACATAGATTAGTTTCTAAATGCTGTTAAACTTCAACATCTTTAGTTCTGTTCTATTTGTTTTGTTAAAATCTTGATTACGTTTTATCGCTAACCCATTTTGCAAACGGCGTATTTCCGTTCCCCGGGATGTACTTGTGCGTGGCACGGAAGCGGGTTGGTTGCACCCCATGAATTTTGATGAAGAGGCCGAAAAATTACCGATCCTAGGCTGGTGGTGAAGCAAGAAAAATTTCGATGGCTCTGGTGGCAGCTAAATCAAAATAAAACAAAATTTATTGACTATATTTTAAAGTAAGTTGTGTTGAATAGAAATGGAACATATATTTTATGTTGTACAATAATTATCAAACCATTTTCATTTCTTAATTTCAGTAAGAGTTAATTTTTAGAAATATAGTTAATATTCTATAGCTACATATTCACCCATTACCGTAAAACACATTAAATTAAGCACCTATGTTTTTATTAGAAACAAAGTACACAACATTTTTAGTTATAATGAAAAATGGAAAATACAAAACGAAAACATGTTGACGTTTTGAGGTCACGTTTTTATTTTCTATGGGAGGTTTGGGGTTGGGGCAACGGCGTAAAAATTATATGGTGTACGGTGTAGCTCCGACATATTCTGGGATTACCTCAAAACATATCGTTAGTAAGTCATATCGGAATTATTTGACTTCGAAATGGGTAAGGTAGATCCTTTCTTATTGTGGTGCTCCGAAAATATAAAAGGATGCTAACATCGACCGACGGTGTGAAGAAGTTATACAGTTACCATTTTCCGAAATCCAAAAGTAAAGACGTTAAGTCATACTCTGACGGCTTTAGAAAATTACACACCAACACCCAAATGGATAAGTGAAGATCACGTCCCAATAATAGAAATTCCGCCTTCCACTACTAGAATTACTTCTGAGAACGGTTCTACACTAGGAGAATTTAAATCTATTCACTACCTCTAAAGGGATGTATTTTAAGTCTCTGTGAAGCCAAAAATGAGAACACGATATTTTGTAAAAATTTTATGATTGTGTTGTAAACAACGTCTATAGATATATATAACCACCATATATATTATTACTTCAAATTTTGTCTGGCTATTCTATAATCGTTCTTCCAAAACTTCACATTTGTTAAATATTTTAAAAGGTTTTCCCTCACGTGGAGATTTTCAAAAACCTTTTCTAGAGTTTTTATGGTGTTAAATTCGAACAAGAAAGTTAAGTAGGAACTGTTGAAACACATGTTAACACATAGAGTATAAGGTCAACATATAAAAAGAGTTATCAGACAGTTCTAGATTATTGTAGTGCATCAGACAGTTTGTATTTGTGATGTGATGTATTATTGATAAATTATTATCATTAATTTAATGGCGTAATAATGTAAAGTGATATGAGGTGTAGACTTCTAACACATTTATTGTAGATTTGGTATATGTGTCACGAACAAAAGTGTTCTTCTTTTTCCTAATTTTTATTAAACTGTGAGGTAACAATTCAACCGGTAATTTGATTATGAAGAAACATGCGGTTGATAAACGAGTAAATAAATATTTATTTTAATTACGGCAAAGTTTACATTAATTGTACAATTTGCTGTAATTAAAATAAATATTTGTTGATTCATTTATCAACCGTATTTTCCTTCATAAAAGACTTTATACGGGTCCATAAATAAACATGAATCGGTAGTTTAATTTTGGGAACAATATCTGGGTTTTCAAAATATGAACAAAGTTGTAGCTGTAATGCAGTGAGATTTGCAGGTTTTAAATTTACAAAGCTTCATTCAACATTCATGGATTCTTTGAGTTTTTAAAACCAGCGACTCTGAGTTTAGTCTAAACTCTGTGGCGAAGAAGACTACCAAGACCATAAAGTGTACGTAATTCAGTGAGTGAATGAAATTCTGAAGTCGGATATAAAACATTCACAGACATTCAATCGGACCAAAAAACACAAGAATGTTTTTCTCAAAGATTTTGACTGTCCTTTTTTGCATTCGTAGAGATTTACTATAGCATAATTCAGGAGAGAGACAGACAAAATAGCTGCTCAAAGTGATATTACCGGTTTAAAAAAGATAAAAGTTATAGAGAGTGAAATAATGTTGATCCGCCTTCAGAAACCGACAATAGATTAGCAAGAAAGCGACAGACGAACAATGCGCAGGAAAGCGAAGCTAAGGAAATTTGTGACGTAACAATCCATGAGACTTTACTCCCGCAGAGCAACAAATGTATTCTTTACTCATGTGTTTTGTCAGTATAAAACCAACTTTTGATAAATTTGAGACACTTTGTATAAATGTTTTGCCAAAGTATATCTCATATTTAAGAACATTGATTTTGGCGCAGGGGTCTAGCCTTTGTTGGGTGCTATTAGTTTATTAGATTATATTGCTTCTAATAATTTACAAAACACATTCAATAAAACATCAAAATTACACTAATTTTGCCTGTCCTATAAAATCTTTAGAGATTGACGGATCTGCGCAATGATTTTAATTAAAAATAACTTCAAGAAAACATTGAACTCTAAGCAGCGTGTGGTAGCAAATTTGCTGTTTTGAAGGACAGGACGATACACTCAAAGAAGGAAAAAGTGAATAATTGTAGAATAGCTTTAAATCTTATAAATTTAAACATTCTCATCATCATATAATGTGTTCTACATTATAAAATATAACATATAAAACTCAATTTCACCATCCGCCACTGCTTATAACAAACATTTACTCAGCGTAAAATAATTCACAAGATAATTTATAATACTTTAAAAATTTAAATAAAAACATTATAAATTTAAATATTTATAATTTGCAAACATGTAACCCAATTAATTCTTCAAATATATAATTGTGTTTTGTTCATTTTCACCTGAAATGACCCTGTTCTTCAAGAGATTTTGATAAGGTTGTGTCGAAAGATGAAATTTCTAGGATTTCTAGGATTGTTCGAGATGAAGGACGTTGATTCGGGGTGGATATTCATTTCAGCGATCTGGGTAAGAAAATATTAAAAATAATTTTAAATTAATTTCAACAGCATTTTCAATATAAATCAGTGCTTTTTTAAAAATAGAACTTCGCCTAGATTATTAAAAAAAAATTAAAACAGCACATTCCATTTGTAGGCTTATTCAGTAAAAACAGGTAAATGAAAAAGGTTAAACTTTACATGTAAACAAGTAGCCGGCTGAGTTAAGTGTACCTACTATGACTAAGCTGTAATATGTAATATTTATTCATCACCCTAAAATGTTCATTACATTTATTCTTTCCTATTAAAAAATATTCTGTAAAATAAATAGTAAGGTAGGCTATTTTGATAAGCTTTATAACACTTTTTCCACATAAAATATAACACTATTACTATACCTTCACAAATGAAGCTCATATTTTGGCTCATAGTGTGTATTGTACGAGCTATAACCGCTAGAATTAAGGCCGTAGGCCAGAGAGTGAGGGGACGATTCAAGTATAGTTGTATTCGCTCTTCTGGTCAGCATGGACGGAGTTAAGGGAAGGGGGCAAGTAGGTGCATTGCCATCCCCCCAATTTTCTGGACAGTTATATTACTCTCTTATAATCAATAGCTTACAATGATGTCATTAAAATACTACAAGAATAATAATAGTGCTGACAAGAAACTTATTTGGCAATATCAGTTGTTATATTGATCATATGCGAGTTATCTCTAAATATGACTGTAAGGTCAAAGAAAAATATGAAATTTAATTTTAATCTTACAAGTCATGATATTAAAAATGAAAATTTAGAAATTGTTTCAGACGAAGTTTGGTATTCCTTTCTGGCACAGAGGCATGTTCGAGTCCGTTTCCGAGACACAATTTCGTCATTTAAACAGCAACGCAACGGCCTACCGCAGGGAGCAGTTCTCAGCTGTATCCTTTTCAATATTATGATAAACGACCTCTTAAAAATAGTAAAAGAAGTACCGGGCATATCAACCTTACTTTTTGCGGACGACCTTGTCTTTTGGGCTTCAAGCGGGACTCCTTCGAACCTGGAAGAAACTATAAATCGAACCCTTAGCAGAGTTGCTGACTGGGCCAATTACAACCAAATGGTAGTTAGTGAGAAAAAGACTGTTTTCACTCTATTCACCCTTTCAACTAAGCCGCCAAAACTGAGGATCAAGTTAAACAACAAAACTTTAAACCATGAAGATACTCCACGATATCTTGGCATCACGTTAGACAGGAAGCTAAACTTTGCAAATCATATTGAGGCAACAGCCGAAAAAGCCACCAACAGAAGCAAACTGCTGAAGAGATTAACAGCAACTACATGGGGTGCTACCCAGGATGTTCTAAATTCAACGTACCGGACCTATGTACGACCAACAATGGAGTATGGAGGAGAGGTGCTCAACCTAGCCAGCTCAAATTGCCTAAAGAAGCTAGACAAAGTTCAAAATAATAACATGAGGCTCATAACTGGAGGAGCTAAATCAACTCCAATACTAGCTATGGAGATCCAAACAGGACTGGAACCCTTGGAAGTCAGAAGAGACAAATGTCTCCTAAAATTCTGGGAAAAAAATAAAAGAACAAATAGAAAGTTTTGGGAAACATATAAAGCTGCCACTTCCCGCCTCAGAACTCAGATTACTCTAGTAATCAAAGCTCTACAGCTGGAATAAAAATATAACCTTTTCCTTCATACAGAAGCTGCCCCATTAAATCAACACAATCGAGTCTTTGACAACCTACCTCCAGTTTTTCTAAACCTTGTTGACCAGGTGAAACCAAAGTCACAGGCTGTGGATATTGAACTCAGGAAAGCAACATTAATGACCATCAACGAACGATTCCCTGAAAGTGACTGGCTTCATATTTACACAGATGGATCTTCAAACCCTTCAAGTGGAGAAACTGGAGCAGGATATTTTTCAAAATTATTTCAGGGCTCGGTAGCTGTGGGCCTCTGCTGCAGCAATTTTGATGGTGAGGTTGTGGCCATAGGAGAAGCAGCATCATGCGTCATGCGACTTTCGCCGCGGCAGGTTGTATTCCTGATTGATTCACAATCAGCGATTTTGGCAGTTTCCTCTAACACACCAACTGACTGCACCTTGACAGTGTCATGTAGAGAAAAAATGCAACTATGCCAAGAGGCAGGCTTCAGAATTGCGCTCCAGTGGATTCCCAGCCACGTTGGCACACCAGGGAACGAATAAGCTGACAACCTCGCCAAGAGTGGGTGCCGTCTACCACAGCCACAAATCAAAATATCACTAGGCTCTGCTTACACCAGGATCCACGCAGCAGCTAAGACGTACTTGAAAAAATCACAAGACAACCTGGCTGTTGGAAAGAGATGGCAAGAACTTTGCACCAACCCCATTCCAAAAAACCTGCCTCGACCTATCAGTGTTGCGTTGTTCCGTCTAACCACGGGACACGACTACCTTCAGGCGCACCTTCATCGCATTGGGCTGGCGGACACGGATCGGTGCCCCTTGTGCCAAACAGGAAAGATGGATGGAGACCACCTTCCTGCCTGCTCACAGCTCGAAGCATACAATAGCGACCCAAAAACCAGACTCTCCAAGCTCTACTGGTCTGCACGATGCCAAATGGTCGAGTTACCAAGGGCAGGCGTTGGATAAAGACAAGTTTGGTATTCAACGTTATGTTTCTCCCATAAATAAAATCTGGCTTATTTTTGGACTTATGACTTTGCAGAATTAGAAAAAAATTTAAATTCAGCAAAGCTTTAAGTCTAATAGCCGCCGATTTGTGTTCTATGAGAAACACATGGTTGAATACCATACCCTAACTTGATAAAAAAAGTAGTTTAAAACATGTGCAATGTAAGTTTTTGGATGCCGACAAGCTCTCCGTTGTTTAAATGCTCTCTATTTTTAAGGTGGGAGTAGGCCTACCCCAGACCCATTTGACAACCCCCCCCCCCAGGGAAGTCTAGTTCACCCAAGAACAAAACCTGTAAATCCGTCCATGTTCTGGTGTAGACGTATTGGGAAAGACTTGAATATACTGAAGATGACGAATTCATTGCAGTGACAGCAGAATTTCCACCTGTTTTTGGTTTAAAGCACGTCCTCTGCAAAGTGCAGGTGAATGTTTAATGTGTATAGGTTGTATGAGGTTATACGAAATATAGGATACAAGAGAGAATCGTAAAATATAAGGAACTGCCGAAGGAGAGTAAAATTCAAGCCTAGTCAATAAAATGTAGGGAAATTTAGTGAATTTCGCGTTTGATGTGCTCACTTAAGCTGAGTGAGTTATTTGGGTGCCTAAACATAGTTGGTTTCAAAGTTTGTGTATATAACAGTTATATAAATATGTGCTTACCTCCACCAGAAGTCGATCCAAACCACGAAGCCAGAACGTGGCTTCTGAAAAAAAGAAAACAGAATTCGTCCTAATCATTTAACTTAGTAAAATAAATTAAAAGTGTAATCTTTAAAAATGCTTAAATCCATTTTACATTTGCAGAGTAATCAGTAATTTATGTATTTCATTTTAATGTATTTTACAGATATCCCCGGTAAGGGGATAGATAAGTAGATGTAGAGATAGACAAACAGATAGGTAGATATATAGATAAGTAGATAGGTAAAAATATAGATATATAGGTAGCTCCTAGGTAGACAGATAGATATATAGATAGGCAGAGATATATGTAAATAGGTAGATAGATATAGATAGGTAGGTACGTAGTTTTAAAAATAAAAACGAGTCAAGGATGTTGTTTTCAATTTATCCTTTAATAGATGGACGCTAGATTATTGATATTAACTTAATAAAGTACATAAAATTGTACAATGCTGTGATGCTATGCTAGGAAGAAATCACGAGAATATTATAAGTAATATGCCTATAATAATAAACTATAATGCTATTAGGTTTCTGACTGTGATAAGTAGAACGTATCATGGTTATGAGATGAAAATGAAGTAAATGCAGAAACTAGAAATGAGCAATGTTGTGTAATAAATTGCTACAATTAAACAATAAAAAGAAATTTTATGGTAGCAAATGGTTGATTTAATTAAAGAAAAAATGTGTTACTTCTACCTTTAAAAACACTGAATTGATATTAGAGTGTAGAAAATTCGACATTACAACAAAGAGAAGATGCCTATATGTATTTTAAAGTGGGTTTGTTGCAACATGGAACGAGTTAAATAAGAAATGAAGCAAGAACAATTACCTGGATGAAAAAAAACTAATACTAAGTAAGGAAGAATGAATTTGACGAAGGCTTTCATTGTTTTCAAGGAAACTGTCTCCAGATAGGTACACTCAAATGAATGGTAAACACAGGAAATGTTTGGAATATATATATATATATATATATATATATATATATATATATATATTTATGTACGTATATAAAGATAATTTGTATGAAAAGCAAAATGAAGAAAAAAAGTAAATTTAAAGATGGTTTGGAAAAGAAAGACTGAAAACTTTCAATATATTAATAAATAAAATTAAAATAAATTTCAGAAATTCTCCTACTTTACAATTACAGCAAAACTTAAAAAGTTTAAGAAACTAATCAGAAAAAAAATATAGATTGATTTTCTGTTACACTAATAAACAAACTGTATTGGGGGAAATAAAGATTACTTACAAAAGGACAGAGTCCTGCGTGAAGCAGGATCTCGTAATTTTGATGGAAAGAGCGCAGAATCACTTGCAGACAGTAATATTGGTGTGTGTGTAACGCAATCCCGTTCCTCCTCATCCTCCTCGGGAATGGTGTCAGGAGTAGGTGTGATCATTAATCCGGGATGTCCAAAAGCTTGTAACGTTTCTAAGAGTATCATGTAGCACATCGTATAACTATCGTCGCAAGTCTCTGAAATGGGCAACAAGTTGGTTATTCATGTGTAATATATTTACAGGTTTCTAATGTAAACAGTTCAGTTGTCTTATTCTTTTCATTTTGTGCAACCAAAGTCGTGTTCATGTTAATACAACAGGTGAAACTTAGAATTGGCAATATCTCTCACATAAATTATATAAATTCTCTCATATGGTTAGGAAACACACAGTATTTAAAAGCGTAATCCAAGAAGCATCATTCAACATTACTACGTAATTGATGAATAACAATTCAAAATACAAAGACGGTGATGAAAATTTCTTTCTAAAATAAAATTACTTAAGAAAATTTGATTAAAATATGGATTGAGGCCATAACAGCAGAGATGAAATACTTATCAAAAATAAAAAGATAAGTTATCATACATCAGAAAGAAGTTGTAATGGACTTTATACAGTTTACCCGTACTTCTTGTAAACTAATAAATTGTTAAAATATTGTATAAGTCAAATAGCTTATTGTTACTTACCGAATGGTCGATGGCTAGGCCCTTGTGTCGTGTCCATCACTTCGACATAGTCTACTTCCTCCAGTATAACAAATAAAACAATTTAAATACTTTATACAAAACAAATATTAATTAAATTGAATAACACTTTAAATATGAAAACGAAGCTATATTTCAATCGATAGTCAATGTTGAATCTTTTCAAGAAGTCCAAGGTTCTATTTCAAAAAATTTTGAGCAATTATTCTTTTTTGAATAATTTCAGAACAAAAGTTTATAATATTAGAGAGGTTCAATGTACGTTTATACTTGCGACTAATAAGGTTTACCAGCATTACTAATAAACTGTGGTAATAAATTGTTACAAGAAAAAATAGATTATTGATACTTACCGAATGGTCGATGGCTAGGCCCTTGTGTTGTGTCCATCACTTCGTCATAGTCTACTTCCTCCACTATAACAAATAAAACAATTGAAATACTTCATAGAAACAAATATTGATTCGATTGAACAACACTTTAAATATGAAAATTAAGCTATATTTCATTCGATCGTCAATGTTGAACCTTTTCAAGATTGTCCCAGGTTCTATTTCAAAGTATTGTGAGCAATTATTCTTTTGGGAGTAATTCGAGAACACATAAGTTTATCACTAAAGAGGTCCAAAGGATGTTTATACTTGCGGCTAATAAGAGTTTACCAGCATTACTTATAAACTGGGGTAATAAACT
>JBAIZL010000005.1:158024385-158066885 GCA_036971475.1 Prosapia bicincta | reverse complement strand
AGTTTAATTAATGAACTTCTCAAAGTGGATCAACGCACTGGTGTCGCTTCCACTGAACTTTTGGTTTATGATAGCTGTGCCGCAGAGATTTTGTTTCAAAGCTATTATGAGAAAAATGTGCACTTGTTTTTTCATCTTGTTACATATTTTTTTATTTGTATATAGAGGGTGTGTTTGATAAAAAAATAGTTATTCTAAAACCTTCAAATCTTTTGACAACAACACAATTTTTACTTGGAGGTATTCGTCCTTTGTGGAAGAAGTACATTTTTTTACGGAAATTGCAGAATACATTTTGGAAGAAAGGATCCCACAGGAAAATAGTTAAATTACGATGAAGGGAAAATGTATAGTCTCACTGAAGATTTTAGTTAGGATGAAGTACAGGATTAAAGTAGGAATTAGGTGAAGGTTCTTACGTAGCTTCAAATATAGGTGTTTAGTTAGGTTAAGTATAAGCATGTAGTTGGGATTAAGTGAAGAATCTTAAATAAGGTTAAGTGTAGGTTTATAGTTAGGCTAAAATGGAGAATTTTTGTGAGGTTCCAGTGGAAGAGTTTAGTTAGATTCAAGGATAAGCATCTCGTTGGGATTAAGTGAAGAATCGTAACAAGGGTTAAGTGTAAGATTATAGTTAGGCTAAAGTGGAGAAGTTTATTTAGATTCAAGCAGAGACATCTCGTTGGTATTAAGTGAAGAATCTTAACTAGGGTTAAGTGTAGGATTATAGTTAGGTTAAAGGAAAGGAGTTTAGTTAGGGTCAAGTGGAGGAGTTTAGTTAGATTCTAGCATAATACTCGTTGGGATTAAGTGAAGAATGGTAACTAAGGTTTAGTGGAGGATTATAGTTAGGCTCAAGTGGAGGATTATAGTTAGGTTCAAGTGGAAGGGTTTAGTTAGATTCAAGCATAATGCAGCGGCCAGAATGTCCGATGCAAAGAATCTGGGTAATTGTACAGAATACCAGAATCAAACCTAACCGGGTTAAATAATTGACTAAATTTATATATAAAAATTTTAAAACATTATATTAATAATAATATTAAAACTAGGGTAAATAATAGTAAAATGAAGAAAATTAGAAATAACTTTAGACTTAAAAAACATAAATTATAATCAATAAGAAAAATTATCACTTCAAAGTGGATAGCCTAAATTATGTAAACAAAAAAAGACGGTAATTGTGTAGTATAACAAACTAGGCCTAGATGCCGGCTATTAAAATAATTGTACTTAAAAATAATCAGGAATAAAGAATGTAAATTTATAAGATATGAGGAAAGTAAATTAGGCCTAGCTAGGGAAAATAGTATTTATGTAAAAGTAAAGATTAAATGTTAAAGTGTAATAGCCTAAGAAATTAGGTTATAATAGAAGAAGTCATATTTGATTTCGGAAAAATCCGTTTAGGGCATTGATTATAAATCTTGTCACTACGAAACGAAAGCGCTACAGTCGAACTTTGGATTAAGAATGTTAAAAAGTTAATTAAATTAAATGAGAAGAAATAAAGTCAAATACGTTATTAAATAAAAGGTAAAAATGCAAAGGACACATCAGAATACAGAAACGCCTTTTATAAAAAGGGAAACTAATCTTAGTTCAGAATTTCCGAACAAACAAAGTCAATTGCCATGGCAACGGCTTTCTGATTGGTCAAAAGTTGAAAAATGGATACTGGGACGTGGGAAGTTTGAAATTGGAGAAGGAGGCCTCACAAAACGACGCTATCCAAGATCAGAATGCATTAGGCTCTCAAAGCGAGCAGACGTGTTTTTGTACCATGCGATCAGGACAAGAAAAAATGTGCTAAAAACAGAGTAAAAAGTGCTACGATGTGATCAGGGGAAGGAAGATATATATGAGCAAGGGCTCATATATACCCAGAACAAAATTTCGACCACCAAAATGCAAAATTAAAGAAAATAAGAAGATTAACCGAAATTATGGAGAGACGCCTACCTACCAAGACCCTTGAAGCTGTAACAGGACCGACAGATGACAACATTAAGGAAGATAAAAAGATTTCTACAGTACAAGGTTATATAATCAATTTAATTATTCTTTTTTAAATAACATTTTACTTCAAATTATATTAACTTAATTTCAAAATTAAATAAGATGGGAATAACCTAAGGGACTGATTAGTCAACTCTCTTAGGTTACCCAAATTTAAGTAATAAAGATTCAAAATTGACTTTCCATTCCCATCGCTGTGGGAATGTATGGATTAAGTATAAAGATGTATATCTTATATGGCTTTTTCTAAGTGAATTTCTAATGAATAACTTCCAAAGAAGTTAATTGTTCAAGGCCTAGCCTAAAGGCATTACATAGTAATATTAAGTGTTTGAAAAAGAATCAGATTTTAAAATATGTTAAATTTAACTCTACTAATCAAAATTATATACCAAATTAATTATGGTAACTTTGATAATTTAAATTATATGTAAAATTAATGATAATAAGAAAATTTAAAAACAGAAGGAGATAATAATGTTTAGTTAAATGGCAAGTTGTATGAAATTTTGAAAAAATAATTAGTCAAGAAAATCCTGTGAAATTAAATAAAAACAATAATAATTAATTTGAACCTTGGAACAAATAAATAAAAATGTATATTTTCCAATTAGCTGTGTTTTCATTCTAGATAAGATAAGTTCACTAGGTATCCAGGTATCACAAGTGTCTCTCAAAGATTCCACTACCCGAAAAGGAGCTTGAACAGGGCTTATCGGAGGCTAATTGGTTTTATCAAAAATTCAGGGGTTGGTTCCTCTGAGAGGTTTATTCCTTGAGGCACAGGTCTATGAAATTAGGTTCGTAGTCAAGGGATAAACCATTACTTTCTTACTGACTTAGCAATTGAGGAAGAGAAATAAACAACGGCAAAGGTTATAAAAAGTAAAGTCGGTAAGAAAAGTATGGCGCCCAACGTTTGAGGCTCGATGCTTACATTGTAACATCGGGTCAACATCAAATAGAGACAGATTTAAATCGACTAAGGAGCCTAGTGAAACAAAATTAATTAAATAGAATTCAATTAAAATTGTAAAAAATAATAGGAATCATAAAATGAAAACCAAAGAAGTTCTTTAAATTAAATAAGAGTTAATTATAATAAAAATGAAATTAAAAAGAACTTAGAATAAATAATAATAATTAAAAGGAAATAATTAAGTAAAATAAAATTCAGTAGGCGTCGGTAGGGCATAATATAAATAATAATGTTAGTTATTAATGAAAGTAAATAGAATACATAGGCGTTAGATAGACAAGGTCAAGGGAACACTGAACCGGATCACATCGAGCACAATTCTAAATGAATATTTAATTAAATACTCAGTATATAGTAAAAATATAGAAGTAGGAGAAGTTAGTAAGGGAATAAAAGGATAGTTAAATACGAGACTTTAAGATGGCGACAAGACAGAGAAAAGACACAGAACCATCTAAAATGATGGAGTTTTTTAAAAAAATGATGGAGGAACAAAAACAGGAGAGATTAAAAGAGATGGAGGAACAAAAACAGGAAAGATTAAAAGAGATGGAAGAACAGAAACAAGGGAGAATAAAGGAACAAGAAGAATTAGTAAAAATGATAGAGGAACAAAGAAAGAAAGAAAGAGAGGAGGAAAAAGTAGAAAGAAAGAAAGAAAGAGAGGAGGATAAACAAGAAATTAAGAATCTTTGGGAAATCATGAATAAGAGGATAGAGGAAATAAATGAAGGAATTACAAGAAAGAATGAGGAAATGGGAAATAAAATCCAAGAAACTATAGAAAAGATGTATAACTTAGAGGTAACAGTCAGTGAAAATAAACAGACTGTAGAAACAGTTAAGGGAGAAGTCAAAAAAGTAGAAAGAAGGGTACAAGTAGTTGAGAATAAGATAAAGAATATGGGAGAAGGGATAAATATAGCTACCTTGTTTAAATCAAGGATGTTTGAGATGGGTGATAATGGAGACAAAAGCAAGAAGGAATTCTACGGTAGGGAAGATGAAGACCCTATTGATTTCATTAAACACCTAGAAGGTATAATGTCCGAAATTGATCCTGACATGGAGGAAGGACAAAAAAGGAAAATAATGGAGAGACATCTTAAAGGACCAGCACAAGAATGATGGTTGGCCATGAATATGGAGGAGGAAAATTATGATGAAGTTAAGGAGAGATTCTTTAGCCACTTTTGGGGATCTCATGCACAAGAGAGAATTCGAGGAAGAATCGAAAATGGAAAATATGAATACCATCGAGGCACAAACAACATGGTAAATTATTTCTTAAAAATGGTGAACACGGCGAGACACCTAACCCCGCCATACAATCAGGCGGAGTTAATTATAAAGATTATGAAGCATTATGGGAACAGAATGTATATAGGATGTTCCGGGATGGCGGCTACCGACATAGAGGAGGCGGTAAAATACATCCGAAGGAACATGGAGCAGGAGGCTACCAGGAACCGGACTCAGCCTAGGACTGAGGAACGGGAACCTGAAAGGAGAGGGTTTACACACCAAACGAGAAACCCCGGATACAAGGGAAATTGGAGGCAAGAGCCTTACCCGGTAGAAGGGAGAGGAAACTGGAGACAGGGGCCCTACCAAAGAGAGGGACCAAGAAATAGGCCGCAAAATCAGTGGCAACAACAAAGGCCAGAGTACAGGCCACAAAACCAAACGGAAGAAGGCCCACAGATAAAAGAAAAGAGACCACAAAATCCAGGGCCAAGTGGTCAATCAAAAAACTAAATGAGAGGATCCCTAATGGTAGGAAGGAAAAGAGGAGACAACCATTAGAGATCCAACAACAAACAAAATATAGGAAATATTACCCGGAGAAACAGGGAACAGTAAATAAAGGAAAGGCGGAAGACCTAAAGAACAAAAATAAAAAAACAATACAACAGGAAAATAACAATGAAGTACACCAAAATCAAGAGCGTAGAGTTGGTGGACTATCTCTTGATATTCGTGCTGAATTGTTAGAAGAGGACAAGGAGATTGGCGAAGGTAACCAGAAGAAAGAAACATGCCCTGTAATTGACTGTGAGGTAGAAGGGCACTCTATAGAGGTAGAGATTGACACGGGTGCAGACGTGTCAGTCATTCAAGAAAAGGCTTACAACAACCTCAAGTTGCATGGGCTTAAGTTCCTGGAACTACCCATCAACAATGTGGGAGTTGTAACAGCCATTAAGACTGCACAAATAAAGGTTACCCGGCAATGCTTAATTCCCTTAACAATTAAAGGCATAAAAGTGGACTGCATCTTCATAGTGGTCTCCAAACTTCGGTCGGAGATGATTATGGGGTGCAACACACTGTATGACCTAAAGGCACGGATAAACATGGATAGACGCTTTGTGACATTCGAAATAGAAGGGGAAATGGTGTACCAGGACTTTAAAAGTAAAATACAAAAGATAGAGGAAAATGAAGAAGTCCGAAAAATATGCAAGATAACCCAGGAAAAAGAAGATGCATCAACAATAGGGCATCAAAGCAAAAAGGAGGGGTTAATGCGACAGTGCGAGAAGCAGGGGCACTGCCGAATGAATGAAGGAGGAAATGGACAAGAAACAAGTAAAGGGGAAATCTTAAATATAACGAACGAATATCAAAGAAAAATAAAAAATGAAACAGAGGAAAAATTAAACAAAAACAAAAAATTAAAAAACAAAAATGAAAATATAATAAATAAGGAAATAAATTTAAGACCTGAGGGAGTCAAAACAGGAGATAAAGAAACAAAGGACATGGAAAGAAGAGCTGCAGCTGAGATTAAGAGCAAACCAAAATATAAACAAGGTAAGGCCGAAATAGTGCCAAAAAGGGGAAATAATGTGAGTGGAAAAATAATAAATAAGAAAATAAATATAAATAAAAGTATAAACGTCGCGTCGAAACAATTAAAAGGGGGGAACAACGAGGTTAAAATGAATAACCAACAAGTAGCTCGGAAGCCCATGACTAAGACTTTAGATTCTGGAGAGATAACCCAAAGGAAAGAAATTGAAATTAAAGAAAGAAAAAAGAAAAGCCCATTTACTAGTTCAAGAGTTCGAAAGTCAATTAAAATGAGAGCCAATCCAAATACGAGAAGAACCTTCATTTCATTACAAGTCAAAAACAGAAAAATAAAAGGTAGATTTAAGGAGAATAAGGGAAAGTTAAGAAATTGGAAAAGGAGAAAGAAGAAAAAGAAAGATGAAGCAGACGGAATTGAAATGTGGGGACAAAGTACTGGTAACAAGGGTAAATAGATCTAACTTGAGCCGTCAAGAAACCGAGAAGATGCTATTAATTTACCAGGGTCCATATGTAATGGCTAGACGATTGGGGGCAAAAACTTATGAAATAGCAAACTTGGAAACAGGGAAAATAAGGGGGATCTATGACATCAAAGACATAAAGATATTTAAAGAATAAAGGATAATAAGGCAAGGTAAATAAAAAATGATCCATCAGTGACATAGGGAGTAACGGTTAAGTAATAAAAATAAAAATGTAAAATAAATCTAAGTAGTAGATTAAAGCAGTAACATAATCCAAATACATAGGACAAATAATATAAAATCAGTATTAAATGTGAAAGAAAAAGCCATATGTTAAATGAACGGGATTCATTGAATTTATTAAAGTAAAGGTTGTGTTAAACAACAATGAATGTGTAAAATAAGGATTACAATATACAATATTGTATAGTTAATATAAACTTGAAATAAGATTAAATAAAAAAGAATGTGACTAAGGACAGGAGTAATAAATGAGTAAATAGCATGTGAAGTGACTAATGTGACAATGATATATATGAGTGAAAGGGACAGGAGAGTAAATTGTGAACTTTAGTAAAATTAATTAAGTTATGAAGATGAATAGGAATAGTAGATTAATGAAAGGAATATGAAAATTTTAATATAAACTAGTATAAGTGTTAATGTTACTTTTCACAAATATGTTATTAATTATGTTTATCTGTTTCAAGGGAGAGAAGAACCAAAATTTTCATATATTTAAAAAGGGGGGAATTTTGCAGCGGCCAGAATGTCCGATGCAAAGAATCTGGGTAATTGTACAGAATACCAGAATCAAACCTAACCGGGTTAAATAATTGACTAAATTTATATATAAAAATTTTAAAACATTATAATAATAATAATATTAAAACTAGGGTAAATAATAGTAAAATGAAGAAAATTAGAAATAACTTTAGACTTAAAAAACATAAATTATAATCAATAAGAAAAATTATCACTTCAAAGTGGATAGCCTAAATTATGTAAACAAAAAAAGACGGTAATTGTGTAGTATAACAAACTAGGCCTAGATGCCGGCTATTAAAATAATTGTACTTAAAAATAATCAGGAATAAAGAATGTAAATTTATAAGATGTGAGGAAAGTAAATTAGGCCTAGCTAGGGAAAATAGTATTTATGTAAAAGTAAAGATTAAATGTTAAAGTGTAATAGCCTAAGAAATTAGGTTATAATAGAAGAAGTCATATTTGATTTCGGAAAAATCCGCTTAGGGCATTGATTATAAATCTTGTCACTACGAAACGAAAGCGCTACAGTCGAACTTTGGATTAAGAATGTTAAAAAGTTAATTAAATTAAATGAGAAGAAATAAAGTCAAATACGTTATTAAATAAAAGGTAAAAATGCAAAGGACACATCAGAATACAGAAACGCCTTTTATAAAAAGGGAAACTAATCTTAGTTCAGAATTTCCGAACAAACAAAGTCAATTGCCATGGCAACGGCTTTCTGATTGGTCAAAAGTTGAAAAATGGATACTGGGACGTGGGAAGTTTGAAATTGGAGAAGGAGGCCTCACAAAACGACGCTATCCAAGATCAGAATGCATTAGGCTCTCAAAGCGAGCAGACGTGTTTTTGTACCATGCGATCAGGACAAGAAAAAATGTGCTAAAAACAGAGTAAAAAGTGCTACGATGTGATCAGGGGAAGGAAGATATATATGAGCAAGGGCTCATATATACCCAGAACAAAATTTCGACCACCAAAATGCAAAATTAAAGAAAATAAGAAGATTAACCGAAATTATGGAGAGACGCCTACCTACCAAGACCCTTGAAGCTGTAACAGGACCGACAGATGACAACATTAAGGAAGATAAAAAGATTTCTACAGTACAAGGTTATATAATCAATTTAATTATTCTTTTTTAAATAACAT
This sequence comes from Prosapia bicincta, assembly GCA_036971475.1. NCBI lineage: Eukaryota > Metazoa > Arthropoda > Insecta > Hemiptera > Cercopidae > Prosapia > Prosapia bicincta. Next base: position 158,058,680 of record JBAIZL010000005.1, on the reverse strand, counting down.
TTTACTTCAAATTATATTAACTTAATTTCAAAATTAAATAAGATGGGAATAACCTAAGGGACTGATTAGTCAACTCTCTTAGGTTACCCAAATTTAAGTAATAAAGATTCAAAATTGACTTTCCATTCCCATCGCTGTGGGAATGTATGGATTAAGTATAAAGATGTATATCTTATATGGCTTTTTCTAAGTGAATTTCTAATGAATAACTTCCAAAGAAGTTAATTGTTCAAGGCCTAGCCTAAAGGCATTACATAGTAATATTAAGTGTTTGAAAAAGAATCAGATTTTAAAATATGTTAAATTTAACTCTACTAATCAAAATTATATACCAAATTAATTATGGTAACTTTGATAATTTAAATTATATGTAAAATTAATGATAATAAGAAAATTTAAAAACAGAAGGAGATAATAATGTTTAGTTAAATGGCAAGTTGTATGAAATTTTGAAAAAATAATTAGTCAAGAAAATCCTGTGAAATTAAATAAAAACAATAATAATTAATTTGAACCTTGGAACAAATAAATAAAAATGTATATTTTCCAATTAGCTGTGTTTTCATTCTAGATAAGATAAGTTCACTAGGTATCCAGGTATAGTCTTTAAATCACAAGTGTCTCTCAAAGATTCCACTACCCGAAAAGGAGCTTGAACAGGGCTTATCGGAGGCTAATTGGTTTTATCAAAAATTCAGGGGTTGGTTCCTCTGAGAGGTTTATTCCTTGAGGCACAGGTCTATGAAATTAGGTTCGTAGTCAAGGGATAAACCATTACTTTCTTACTGACTTAGCAATTGAGGAAGAGAAATAAACAACGGCAAAGGTTATAAAAAGTAAAGTCGGTATGAATAAGCAACTCGTTGGGATGATTATTATTATTATTATTACTAAAACTCGGGGGACCTTATCGGTGTAGAGCACTTAGCTGCAGCCTTTGTACTCTCTTCCCATCCCTACCACAGGACTAGCTTAGTGGATACCTACCTCTTTGCAGAAATCAAGTACCCACCTGATGCTAGATCTTCTGATATCCTCTGGTGTACATACCTGCCAGCCAAACCACTTTCTCCTTGCAGCTCCCAAAGCAGGACACTCACAGAGTACGTGGATTGGGCTTTCCTCTTGGTCCTCGTCGCATCTCTTGCATACAGGGGACCTAGATTTTCCAATTTTGTATTGGAACCCCCTCAGATTCCCATGGCCTGTAACCAGCTCTACAGTAGCTCTGAGTTGATGTCTACTTAAGGAGAGTAGTTCTTTGCCCCACAAATCTCCTGAGTAACCCCACAGTACCTTGGATTTTTTACACCCAAAGGTCACATTCCATTCTTCCCTGCACAACCTGTCTATATGTGCCGTGATCCTCTTGCGCCCCTCCTGAGGCGGCATGCCCACTGCCCTCAGCAACGGTCCTTGGGTTATACACCCTTGTTTTGCTAAGGCGTCAGCTCTCTGCTGAATGTCCTGGAATCCGGGTTAGGTTGAGGGAATTATACTTACTCAGCTCTGCTAGAGAAGCCACAGTCTCAGCCACCAACCTAGAGCTGGAACTTGCCTTACCTAAAGCCTTCAGAGCTGCCTGACTGTCCGAGCAAATCCAGATAGTCTTGCCCCTCCTGCCAGACCCTATTATTTCCTCAGCACATAGTTTGATCGCGAGCACCTCCCCCTGGAAGACAGAGTTGTAGTCCTCCAGGCGATGACAAAATCTGTCTTGGTGTCTCGGTCCACTAAATCCTGCTCCCACTCCTTCCTTCATCTTGGACCCATCGGTGAACCAGATTTCACCATGTCTGGGTCTATACTCCGCCCATGCCTCTCTTGCAGGAATAAGGATTTTGTAGTTTCCTTTTTCCCTTTTAAGAGACAGTATCTTATCCTGAGGTTCTATCCAGAGCTCCTTCAGTGAATCCCCAAATAGTTGTTTATGAAGTTTGCTACTTGTCTTCCACTGCCCGGTACAGCTTAGCCGGTATGCAGTTTTCATTGCCTCCATCCTAATTTGAAGACTCAAGGATGGAAAACCCAACATAACCCTCATGGCCGCACATGGTGTGCTTCTCCTTGTAGCTGTTATGCCTCTAAGGAAGAGCCCCTGCGCGCGGTCCAGCATTCTTTCACTTGTTTCTTTCTGTGCCCTGTCCCACCAGACGATAGAGGCAAAGACCAACCTCGGCACCACAATGGCGGAATAAATCCAGTTCATCTGACGTGGACCCAAACCCCATCTCGTACCTATTGCTCCTCTGCATTGCCAGAACGTAGCTATGGCTTTTTTGCACTTATCCTCCAAGTGCTCACGCCAGAGTAGCTTCCTATCCAGAACAACTCCCAGATATTTAGCGCTCTCAACGTAGCTTATTTTGGTATTACCAACTTCCATCATCTCCAGCGATTTAGTTTTATATCGCCTAGTGAAGATGAGTGCCACAGATTTCTCTCCTTGTATGCATAGTGCATTTTCCCTGCACAATGCTTCTGTTACCTTGAGTGCCTCTTGAAGCAGGTCTTTGAGGACCTCTTCAAATGGTCCCCTAACAAGGATAGCTATGTCATCCGCATATCCTACCACCTTGACACCCATTCCACTAAGTGTCCTTAGTAGGCCGTCCACGACAAGGCTCCACAGCAAAGGGGATAACACTCCTCCCTGTGATCAGCCCTCCTAGACCATCCCATTTATCGTGCACCCCATGCAGGATGCAGTACTTATCCGGTTTTCCAAGGAACTCATAATCCAATTTATAATTCCATCAGAAATCCCATGATCCATAGCTGCTCTCTTGATGGCCAGTCTAGAGGTACTATTAAAAGCCCCCTCCACATCAAGAAAAGCCCCAATACATATCCCCTTGTTGTTGATCTGACCCTTAATAAAGTCTACGACCGACAACAGCGCAGTCTCCACTGACCTACCAGTTCGATAGGCGTGTTGGTCCTGATGAAGCGGATACTGCTTCAAAGGTCCCTCCTTCAAATAGTGGTCCACCAGCCTTTCCAATGTCTTTAACAAGAAAGATGTAAGGCTGATAGGTCTGAAATGTTTTACCTCTGTGTAACCTTTCCTCCCCGGTTTGGGGATAAAGATAACCCTCGTTTTGAGCCACTGCCCGGGCGTGTAACCCAAAGCAACACAGCCTCTGAGTAATCCTGTCAGTGGCTCTATTATTTCCTCCAAGCAATTTTGTAGTAGTGCTGGAGTAATATTATCTAATCCAGGCGCTTTAAAGGGCTCAAAAGACAGAATCGCCTCTCTCACCTTTTGCGCTGAGATCACCTGCCTAGCAACATTCCAGTCCGCCCTTAGCCCAGTATGTCGGAGGTTTTGAGCACCGTCCCCTACTGGTCTAATATCGGGAAAACTGTTCCTCATAAGCAGACGCAGTGTTTCCTCCGGGGTGTCAGTAAAGCTACCATCAGTCTTCTTGACAAACTTAAGCTCTCCCCTCGGTCCACCTGCTAACACCTTAAACAGTCTAGCAGTGTCACTCAGTGTGCTTGTCTCTGAGCACCACTTTTCCCAAGAAGCACGTTTAACCTCTATAATAAGATTTTTATAGAGACCCTGGCTGTCTTTATATGCCTGCCAGGTCTCCGCCGTTTTCTTCTTCTTTGCCCTATTAAAGAGCCTTCTAGTCTCTTTCCGTCTTGCCTTTAACTTGCTGTTCCACTTAAGCTTACCACTCCCAGTGTTCATCCGCGAGAGAGGACAATTTTCCTCAAACGACGTGGAAATTGCAGTCCTGATGTAGGCCTCAGTATTTTCCAGTTCGTTTGATGTACAATATTTACCACGGAAGTCAGACATCCGCCTCCTCACCGAATACTTAAAACCTTCCCAGTTTGTCCTTCTCGGGTTCCTATGCCACACCACATGGGGGACAACTCCCTTCATCGTAGCAGTAATGATCCGGTGATCGGACATGGAGGGCTCATCCGAAACTTGCCAGTCATGCACCCACCTTAGCATTTGTCTATTACAGAAGGTGATATCTAGAACCTCCATTCTGTTTGAAGTGACAAATGTTGGCTCGGCACCTGTGTTTAAAACCACAAGGTTTTCTTCAATCAAGAAGGCTAGGAGCTCCTCACCTCGCTCATTTGTGTCTGTGCTGCCCCACACCTCATTATGAGCATTGGCATCACAGCCCACTAAGATTCCTATATTCCTCTCCCTGCAGTACCGAACTAACTTACGTAATTCTGCAGGGGGAGATTCTCTATTGTGGCCCCAGTAAGTGGAGGCCACGATGAACTCCCTGCTCCCACTTACCTCGCTCTTGCCTCGAATTCTAACCACCGCAAGGTCTTTAGTTGAGAATTCTTGAATCAGCGTGGCTTCTAGTCCTCTCTGACTATCACACATGCTCTGTGCCCCTCATGTTCCCCACTTGCGTAGGTGCGCCCAGCTGCAGTCAGACCCCTTATACTGGTCCTGACCAGCCACGGTTCTTGCACCAGCGCAAGCGCTGGTAATGTGTTCCTCACATTTAAGCACCTGGTTAGGACCACCTAGGCGCTTTTACTGTGGTGCAAGTTGATTTAAAAAATCATTGCTTGAGGGTCAGCCATATCCAACTGACCCCTACTCTTCCTGATTCTCTCTCTCGCCCTTCTCTTCCGGGTCCTTAGAGTTCCACTTAAAAGTGACCTCTGCAGTCCCCAGGAAGGCTTTCCCATCTCTTGCCTTTAATAGTCTGGCCGATGCCTCATCCAATCCTAGGCAGAGAAGGCTTGCAGGTCCCCGCTCAATGTACTGTAGGATCTTCTACTTCGAAGTGTCAATTTCTGGGTTTTGCATCCCCATGAGCTTGACCAGCTGAGTGGCCTCCCTTTTTGGTGGTGGTACTAGCACTGCCACTTTCACCCTTTTGATCAGTTCATCAGGCAGGACTAGCCTTGCCTGAGTCCCGTCCTCGAGCTTAACTGACGGTACCACTTCTCTCTCCCCATTATGCCGATTCCTCCTCAGCACAAATAAATGCTGCGACTCCATCCCTTAGGTGAGTGTCTCTGAACCGCGGAACAAAACCTCCACTAGGAGTGTCCAGAATCCGGTCCGTGACGGTGCCCTTAAGGTGGTCGAACGCCGCCATCTCCATCCTCACCCCTACACTATCCCCAAAGGTCACAAGAACCCTCGGTAGGTTGGCGGAGATCGACGAGAAAGACGGCCCTCCCGATCCTGCAGGCCTAGACCTCTTGACCTCCGACTCTGGAGTAGGATTAGAAGTATTCCTTTCCTTCCTTTTCCTCTCTCTCTCTTGTCGTACTAAGGTCCTACCTGATCCACTGGCTTCCGGGACGGCAGGGCGGGTTCTAGCCCCAGCCTCCGTCAAACCCTTCCGCTGCCCGGACCGGTGTTTCCTCAAAGGGGGTGGCGGTGGTTCTCTGCCCTCCGCCTCCGCCTTCTTTGCTTCCTCATGGTAGGAAAGCCAGAGTGCTTTCCTCCTTTGTCCCCACTCATTCTTCCTGTTGCCTTCGCAACTGGATTTCCATCTGTCTCTACGGAGGCCAAAGCCACCTCAGATTTGTCGGTAGGTTCTAAGCCCTGACCAGTTAAATTTATTTTTTATTATCTCTGCCATGTGTGTTCCCACGAGCAGCTAGGGAAATAAAGGTTCGCCGCCGCAGAGCCCCGCTTATGGCGGTAAGGCGACTTAAGTACTCAGGGGTGGCGCCAGGTGCCCCTGAGGCTCCGTTAAAGACCCTCCTTACACTGAGCGCCACGAATCTACATCGGCACGGATCGCATAGCACCTTCCGATCGGGGGGTGTAAGTGCCCATCCAGACCACCAACCTGGATGAGGGGTGCTTCTTAGTTGCCGCCCGCAAGGGAAGGGCAGGGCGAGAGCCGGGCAGATAACAACCCTTCTAGTGCTAGGACTGGCCCCTTTTTTTTTGAGCCGCCTTCATGCACTCACACAATTGCCTGGACTTCCCGTTTATAGGGAGCCACATACGTACAGATCCGCTCCACCCGTCCCCCTCGCCCGGATTAAGCCTCTCCACCACGTCAAGGTCATGCAGCCCATAGGAGAGGTTGGGATTAAGTGAAGAATCGTAAGGGTTAAGTGTAAGATTATAGTTAGGCTAAAGTGGAGAAGTTTATTTAGATTCAAGCAGAGACATCTCGTTGGTATTAAGTGAAGAATCTTAACTAGGGTTAAGTGTAGGATTATAGTTAGGCTAAAGGAAAGAAGTTTAGGTAGGTTCAAGTGGAGGAGTTTAGTTAGATTCTAGTAAGACTCGTTGGGATTAAGTGAAGAAAGGTAACTAAGGTTTAGTGGAGGATTATAGTTAGGTTCAAGTGGAGGATTATAGTTAGGTTCAAGTGGAGGGGTTTAGTTAGATTCAAGCATAAGCAACTCGTTGGGATTAAATGAACAATTTTAAGTAGGGTTAAGTGAAGGATTATAGTTAGTCTAAAGTGTAGGATTATAGTTAGGTTCAAGTGGAGGGGTTTAGTTAGATTCAAGCATAAGTATCTCGTTGGGGTTAAGTGGAGAATCTTAACTAGGGTTAAGTGTAGGTTTAATGTTAGGCTAAAGTGGAGGATTATAGTCAGGTTCAAGTGGAGGAGTTTAGTTAGATTCAAGCATAATCATCTCGTTGAGAGTAAGTGAAGAATCGTAACTAGAGTTAAGTGTAGGATTATAGTTAGGCTAAAGGTGAGGAGTTCATTTAGATTTAAGCATTAGCATCTAGTTGGGAGTAAGTTAAGAATCTTAACTAGGGTTAAGTGTAGGATTAAAGTTAGGCTAAAGTGGAGGATTATAGTAAGGTTCAAGTGGAGGAGTTTAGTTAGATTCAAGCATAATCATCTCGTTGGGATTAAGTGAAGAATCTTAACTAGGGTTAAGTGTAGGATTAAAGTTAGGCTAAAGTGGAGGATTATAGTAAGGTTGAAGTGGAGGAGTTTAGTTAGATTCAAGCATAATCATCTCGTTGGGAGTAAGTGAAGAATCGTAACTAGAGTTAAGTGTAGGGTTATAGTTAGGCTAAAGGTGAGGAGTTTATTTAGATTCAAGCATTAGCATCTAGTTGGAAATTGGTTAAGAATCTTAACTAGGGTTAAGTGGAGGATTATAGTTAGGTTAAAGTGTAAGATTAAAGTTAGGCTGAAGTGGAGGAGTTTTTTTAGATTCAAGCAGAGGCATCACGTTGGTGTTAAGTGAAGAATCGTAACTAGGGTAAGTTTAGGATTAGAGTTAGGGTAAAGTGGAGGATTATAGTTAGGTTCAAGTGGGGGAGTTTAGTTAGATTCAAGCGTAATCATCTCGTTGGGATTAAGTGAAGTATCTTAACTAGGGTTAACTGTAGGATTGTAGTTAGGCTAAAGGTGAGGAGTTTTAGATTCAAGCATTAGCATGTAGTTAGGAGTAAGTAAATAATCTTAACTAGGGCTTGAGGAGTTTATTTAGATTCAAGCAGAGGCATCACGTTGGTGTTAAGTGAAGAAACGTAACTGGGGTTAAGTGTAGGATTATAGTTATACTAAAGTCGAGGATTATAGTTAGGTTCAAGTGGAGGGGTTTAGTTAGATTCAAGCATAAGCAACTCGTTGGGATTAAATGAACAATTTTAAGTAGGGTTAAGTGAAGGATTATAGTTAGTCTAAAGTGTAGGATTATAGTTAGGTTCAAGTGGAGGGGTTTAGTTAGATTCAAGCATAAGTATCTCGTTGGGGTTAAGTGAAGAATCTTAACTAGGGTTAGGTGTAGGTTTAAAGTTAATCTAAAGTTTAGGATTATAGTCAGGTTCAAGTGGATGGGTCTAGTTAGATTCAATCATAAGCGTCTCTTTGGGATTAAGTGAAGAATCTTAACTAGGGTTAAGTGTAGGATTAAAGTTAGGCTAAAGTGGAGGATTATAGTAAGGTTCAAGTGTAGGAGTTTAGTTAGATTCAAGCATAATCATCTCTTTGGAATTAAGTGAAGAATCTTAACTAGGGTTAAGTGTAGGATTAAAGTTAGGCTAAAGTGGAGGATTATAGTAAGGTTGAAGTGGAGGAGTTTAGTTAGATTCAAGCATAATCATCTCGTTGGGAGTAAGTGAAGAATCGTAACTAGAGTTAAGTGTAGGGTTATAGTTAGGCTAAAGGTGAGGATTTTATTTAGATTCAAGCATTAGCATCTAGTTGGAAGTTGGTTAAGAATCTTAACTTGGGTTAAGTGGAGGATTATAGTTAAGTTAAAGTGTAAGATTAAAGTTAGGCTGAAGTGGAGGAGTTTTTTTAGATTCAAGCAGAGGCATCACGTTGGTGTTAAGTGAAGAATCGTAACTAGGGTAAGTTTAGGATTAGAGTTAGGGTAAAGTGGAGGATTATAGTTAGGTTCAAGTGGGGGAGTTTAGTTAGATTCAAGCATAATCATCTCGTTGGGATTAAGTGAAGTATCTTAACTAGGGTTAACTGTAGGATTGTAGTTAGGGTAAAGGGTAGGAGTTTTAGATTCAAGCATTAGCATGTAGTTAGGAGTAAGTAAATAATCTTAACTAGGGCTTGAGGAGTTTATTTAGATTCAAGCAGAGGCATCACGTTGGTGTTAAGTGAAGAAACTTAACTGGGGTTAAGTGTAGGATTATAGTTATACTAAAGTCGAGGATTATAGTTAGGTTCAAGTGGAGGGGTTTAGTTAGATTCAAGCATAAGCAACTCGTTGGGATTAAATGAACAATTTTAAGTAGGGTTAAGTGAAGGATTATAGTTAGTCTAAAGTGTAGGATTATAGTTAGGTTCAAGTGGATGGGTTTAGTTAGATTCAAGCATAAGTATCTCGTTGGGGTTAAGTGAAGAATCTTAACTAGGGTTAGGTGTAGGTTTAAAGTTATTCTAAAGTGGAGGATTATAGTAAGGTTGAAGTGGAGGAGTTTAGTTAGATTCAAGCATAATCATCTCTTTGGGAGTAAGTGAAGAATCGTAACTAGAGTTAAGTGTAGGGTTATAGTTAGGCTAAAGGTGAGGATTTTATTTAGATTCAAGCATTAGCATCTAGTTGGAAGTTGGTTAAGAATCTTAACTAGGGTTAAGTGGAGGATTATAGTTAGGTTAAAGTGTAAGATTAAAGTTAGGCTGAAGTGGAGGAGTTTTTTTAGATTCAAGCAGAGGCATCACGTTGGTGTTAAGTGAAGAATCGTAACTAGGGTAAGTTTAGGATTAGAGTTAGGGTAAAGTGGAGGATTATAGTTAGGTTCAAGTGGGGGAGTTTAGTTAGATTCAAGCATAATCATCTCGTTGGGATTAAGTGAAGTATCTTAACTAGGGTTAACTGTAGGATTGTAGTTAGGCTAAAGGGTAGGAGTTTTAGATTCAAGCATTAGCATGTAGTTAGGAGTAAGTAAATAATCTTAACTAGGGCTTGAGGAGTTTATTTAGATTCAAGCAGAGGCATCACGTTGGTGTTAAGTGAAGAAACGTAACTGGGGTTAAGTGTAGGATTATAGTTATACTAAAGTCGAGGATTATAGTTAGGTTCAAGAGGAGGGGTTTAGTTAGATTCAAGCATAAGCAACTCGTTGGGATTAAATGAACAATTTTAAGTAGGGTTAAGTGAAGGATTATAGTTAGTCTAAAGTGTAGGATTATAGTTAGGTTCAAGTGGAGGGGTTTAGTTAGATTCAAGCATAAGTATCTCGTTGGGGTTAAGTGAAGAATCTTAACTAGGGTTAGGTGTAGGTTTAAAGTTAGGCTAAAGTGGAGGATTATAGTAAGGTTCAAGTGGAGGAGTTTAGTTAGATTCAAGCATAATCATCTCGTTGGGATTAAGTGAAGAATCTTAACTAGGGTTAAGTGTAGGATTAAAGTTAGGCTAAAGTGGAGGATTATAGTAAGGTTGAAGTGGAGGAGTTTAGTTAGATTCAAGCATAATCATCTCGTTGGGAGTAAGTGAAGAATCGTAACTAGAGTTAAGTGTAGGGTTATAGTTAGGCTAAAGGTGAGGAGTTTATTTAGATTCAAGCATTAGCATCTAGTTGGAAGTTGGTTAAGAATCTTAACTAGGGTTAAGTGGAGGATTATAGTTAGGCTAAAGTGGAGGATTATAGTAAGGTTCAAGTGGAGGAGTTTAGTTAGATTCAAGCATAATCATCTCGTTGGGATTAAGTGAAGAATCTTAACTAGGGTTAAGTGTAGGATTAAAGTAGGCTAAAGTGGAGGATTATAGTAAGGTTGAAGTGGAGGAGTTTAGTTAGATTCAAGCATAATCATCTCGTTGGGAGTAAGTGAAGTATCTTAACTAGGGTTAACTGTAGGATTGTAGTTAGGCTAAAGGTGAGGAGTTTTAGATTCAAGCATTAGCATGTAGTTAGGAGTAAGTAAATAATCTTAACTAGGGCTTGAGGAGTTTATTTAGATTCAAGCAGAGGCATCACGTTGGTGTTAAGTGAAGAAACTTAACTGGGGTTAAGTGTAGGATTATAGTTATACTAAAGTCGAGGATTATAGTTAGGTTCAAGTGGAGGGGTTTAGTTAGATTCAAGCATAAGCAACTCGTTGGGATTAAATGAACAATTTTAAGTAGGGTTAAGTGAAGGATTATAGTTAGTCTAAAGTGTAGGATTATAGTTAGGTTCAAGTGGATGGGTTTAGTTAGATTCAAGCATAAGTATCTCGTTGGGGTTAAGTGAAGAATCTTAACTAGGGTTAGGTGTAGGTTTAAAGTTATTCTAAAGTGGAGGATTATAGTAAGGTTGAAGTGGAGGAGTTTAGTTAGATTCAAGCATAATCATCTCTTTGGGAGTAAGTGAAGAATCGTAACTAGAGTTAAGTGTAGGGTTATAGTTAGGCTAAAGGTGAGGATTTTATTTAGATTCAAGCATTAGCATCTAGTTGGAAGTTGGTTAAGAATCTTAACTAGGGTTAAGTGGAGGATTATAGTTAGGTTAAAGTGTAAGATTAAAGTTAGGCTGAAGTGGAGGAGTTTTTTTAGATTCAAGCAGAGGCATCACGTTGGTGTTAAGTGAAGAATCGTAACTAGGGTAAGTTTAGGATTAGAGTTAGGGTAAAGTGGAGGATTATAGTTAGGTTCAAGTGGGGGAGTTTAGTTAGATTCAAGCATAATCATCTCGTTGGGATTAAGTGAAGTATCTTAACTAGGGTTAACTGTAGGATTGTAGTTAGGCTAAAGGGTAGGAGTTTTAGATTCAAGCATTAGCATGTAGTTAGGAGTAAGTAAATAATCTTAACTAGGGCTTGAGGAGTTTATTTAGATTCAAGCAGAGGCATCACGTTGGTGTTAAGTGAAGAAACGTAACTGGGGTTAAGTGTAGGATTATAGTTATACTAAAGTCGAGGATTATAGTTAGGTTCAAGAGGAGGGGTTTAGTTAGATTCAAGCATAAGCAACTCGTTGGGATTAAATGAACAATTTTAAGTAGGGTTAAGTGAAGGATTATAGTTAGTCTAAAGTGTAGGATTATAGTTAGGTTCAAGTGGAGGGGTTTAGTTAGATTCAAGCATAAGTATCTCGTTGGGGTTAAGTGAAGAATCTTAACTAGGGTTAGGTGTAGGTTTAAAGTTAGGCTAAAGTGGAGGATTATAGTAAGGTTCAAGTGGAGGAGTTTAGTTAGATTCAAGCATAATCATCTCGTTGGGATTAAGTGAAGAATCTTAACTAGGGTTAAGTGTAGGATTAAAGTTAGGCTAAAGTGGAGGATTATAGTAAGGTTGAAGTGGAGGAGTTTAGTTAGATTCAAGCATAATCATCTCGTTGGGAGTAAGTGAAGAATCGTAACTAGAGTTAAGTGTAGGGTTATAGTTAGGCTAAAGGTGAGGAGTTTATTTAGATTCAAGCATTAGCATCTAGTTGGAAGTTGGTTAAGAATCTTAACTAGGGTTAAGTGGAGGATTATAGTTAGGCTAAAGTGGAGGATTATAGTAAGGTTCAAGTGGAGGAGTTTAGTTAGATTCAAGCATAATCATCTCGTTGGGATTAAGTGAAGAATCTTAACTAGGGTTAAGTGTAGGATTAAAGTAGGCTAAAGTGGAGGATTATAGTAAGGTTGAAGTGGAGGAGTTTAGTTAGATTCAAGCATAATCATCTCGTTGGGAGTAAGTGAAGAATCGTAACTAGAGTTAAGTGTAGGGTTATAGTTAGGCTAAAGGTGAGGAGTTTATTTAGATTCAAGCATAAGCATCTAGTTGGAAGTTGGTTAAGAATCTTAACTTGGGTTAAGTGGAGGATTATAGTTAAGTTAAAGTGTAAGATTAAAGTTAGGCTGAAGTGGAGGAGTTTTTTTAGATTCAAGCAGAGGCATCACGTTGGTGTTAAATGAAGAATCGTAACTAGGGTAAGTTTAGGATTAGAGTTAGGGTAAAGTGGAGGATTATAGTTAGGTTCAAGTGGGGGAGTTTAGTTAGATTCAAGCATAATCATCTCGTTGGGATTAAGTGAAGTATCTTAACTAGGGTTAACTGTAGGTTTGTAGTTAGGCTAAAGGGTAGGAGATTTAGATTCAAGCATTAGCATGTAGTTAGGAGTAAGTAAATAATCTTAACTAGGGCTTGAGGAGTTTATTGAGATTCAAGCAGAGGCATCACGTTGGTGTTAAGTGAAGAAACTTAACTGGGGTTAAGTGTAGGATTATAGTTAGGCTAAAGGGGAGAAGTTTAGTTAGGCCAAGTGGAGGAGTTTAGTTAGATTTAAGCATAAGACTCGTTGGGATTAAGTGAAGAATCGTAACTAGGGTTAAGTGTAGGATTATAGTTATACTAAAGTGGAGGATTAAAGTTAGGTTTAAATGGAGGAGTTTAGTTAGATTCAAGCATAAGCATATCGTTGGGTTTAAGTGAAGAAACTTATCTAGGGTTAAGTATAGGGTTGTAGTTAGGCTAAATTGGAGGGGTTTATTTAGATTCAAGCATAAGCCTGTAGTAGGGAGTAATTGAAGAATCTTAACTAGGGTTACCGGTTAAGTGTAGGATTATAGTTGGCTAAAGTATAGGATTTTAGTTAGGTTCACGTGTAGGAGTTTAGTTTTTTCAAGTAGAAGCATCTCGTTGGGATTAAGTGGAGAATCCTAACTAGGGTTAAGTGTAGGATTGTAGTTAGGCTAAAGGGGAGGAGTTTATTTAGATTCAAGCATTAGCATGTAGTTAGGAGTAAGTGAAGAATCTTAACTAGGGATAAGTGGAGGAATATAGTTATGTTAAAGTGTATGATTAAAGTTATGTTAAAGTAGAGGAGTTTATTTAGATTCAAGCAGAGGCATCACGTTGGTGCTAAGTAAAGAATCTTAACTAGGGTTAAGTTTAGGATTGTAGTTAGGCTAAAGTGGAGGATTGTAGTTAGGTTCAAGTGGAGGAGTTAAGGTAGATTCAAGCATAAGCATGTAGTTGGAATTAAGTGAAGAATCTTAACTAGGGTTAATTGTATGTTTATAGTTCAGTCAAAGTGGAGGATTTTAGTTGGTTTTGGTGTAGGGTTGGGGTCGGGTCTTAAGTGTAGGGTTTTATTTAGCTTCAAGCGTAAGATAATAGTATTGATTAAGTGAAGGAAATAATTTTTTACGTTAAGGATTTTGGTTAATTTTAGTTAAGATTTTAATTACGTTTAAGTGAACGATTTTTTTCTAGGTTTAAGAGTAGGAGGCTAGTTAGTTTAAGATTAGGATTTCGGTTAGGTTAAAGTATATGACTTTTATTAGGGTTAAGCGGGCTTTAGTTAGGTTTAGGAGTTTATCTGGGATTTTATTAAGGATTGGTGGAAGATGTTATTTAAAATTAGTTTATAATTTTAGATGGAAATAAGTGTAGGATTTTATTTAGTAATAAGTGTAGGATTTTGGTTTGGGTAAAGTTTAGGATTTTAATTGGGTTTAGGTGTAGGATATTAGTAGGCCTTAGGTGTGGGATTTTAATTAATTTAAGACTGGATTTTGATTACGATTATGAGTAAAAGGTTAGTTAGGAATAAGTGTAGGATTTTATCTAGTAACAAGTGTAGGATTTTAGTTTGGTTTATGTGTAGGATTTTAGTTATAAGAGATAATTAATTTGTAACCACCAGAACGTTAATATGATCAGTTTTTGATTATGTAACGAAAAGGCGCTCAAAGTAAGGCAACAATAATATTTGTGTGTGACCAAATAATTATTAAAAAATCCTATAAATTCAAGTGGGATTTAAACAAAATTTGATAAATTATCTTTTTAATATTATTTAACACTTGCATCCGAACGTTAAAAAAATATAGTTTTATATAACCTATTATTTTGGTGTACATCTTGAAATGGTTAGAACTGATGCCTAATTTTTACTTATCATTAAATCATGGTCAAGGTAAATAATATTGTATTATGGGAGGATGAAGCTCTCAGAAAATCATGCAAAAAATCATAAAATCATGCAAAACCTCCAAAGAGGAGAGGCTGTCGCCAGTATCAGAATGTCCACGGAGCATGTCTTCCTGCCAAAACATCTGCACCAAATACTAACCTCTGATGTTCTAACTAAGCCTTTGTGTTCTGTTTGAGATACAGGACAGCAGAACACCTCAAGTCCTGCAGCGACCTCAGGGTCGTCATTTGCTAGAAACCCATGGAAGGGTTTACATATTATATTCATATGGCATCGAAAGGTCACAAACATGCGTTGGATGAAGAAGACGTGTATTGACTACCCAAACAATTGGTAACAGAGTGAGATCACGACCCCACAAGTGCAGGATAGCTTCTCAAGTAAATTTGGATTATTAAATCTCTACATCTTTCATAAGGAAGACTGTTTTGTCTTCGTAGTGAATCTCTATTGAGGAAGAAGAATAGGTGGAAATAAGATTGCACTAAGGAAGAAAGTCAATCTATCTTCCTAAATGGGATCTTCGCTAAATAGGAGAAAGTCATATCACAAGTAGGAGAATTTGAATTCTTTCAATCAGGATTAAGGAAAGTAGCCTATCTACTTGACCTAAGAAAATATCTTACCCCAAATTATTAGGTAGAAAATACCTAATAACAAAATTAAGTATTTCATCATAGTAAGGATTATGATAGGATTATAGCTAGGTTTAAATGTAGGACTTTACTTAGGTTTAAGTATGGAATTATAGTTCGGGTTAATTTTACGGATTTTAGGAAGGTTTAATTGTAGGATTTTATTTAGTAGACAGTAAGTGTGAGATTTTAGTTTGGTTAAAGATAGGGGTTTTAATTAGGTTTAAGATTTTATTAAGGATTACATGTTGCGTTTAAGTTAGGATTAGGTATATAGTGGTATTTAGGAATAAGTATAGGATTTTATTTAGTATTATGGCAGGATTCTAGGTAAAATTCTAGGAATTTTTGAAAGTAAATTTTCAAGGCGAATAAAATGTTTATCATAATTAACTCAATCATTCGTTTCTACCGCACGTTTTTCAGCCGTGAATCGTCTAAGACTAAAGACGACGTTAAATGTGATGCATTGAAGGGAAATTTAGATTCTGCTCACAGCTCAACCTGAGAGCTAAGACAGCATTACATATGTAAAAGGCGAAGCAAAAAGCGTTTGAAAGTCAGCAGTCGGAATAACATCAATTCAGTGTAAGACTGGTGGGAACTAAAAATTGATTTAGACTTGAAGGAGATTAAACGGGTTCTAAATAGGTATCCATGAAGAGGAATAGACAAAGTGAAAGTGACGTAAGGCTGCTATTAGGGGCAGACATTTATTGTTTTTACAATGCGAGGAAGAAAATCTATGTAGATTTATGAAGATGAAAATTAATATCATATATTCAACATTAAAAATAAAAAATAAAAATGTCTATCTGTTTTAAACAAGAATTAAATTTAAAAAGAAATAATGTTAAGGGTTAAAATTAGATTAAAAAATAAAATGCTTTGAATAAAAATATTTTCTTAAACATTTATATCAAGCAAGATACTAAATTACGCAGTATGTCATTGATCCTTCATTAACATTTCAACCTGAAAAGTTCTAGCGGGGTGATGGTTATACACCTCTCTGACACTGTAGGGGGTAGTACCTAAAGTGAACCTCTTGCGACCCATTTATTATAAATCCCCCCTACTCTTATAAAGACCAAAGAATTATTATGTCCATTTGTTAGATGCAATAGAATTATTTATAACAACCTACACAATTACACGAACCAATATAAAGTTAAAACATACAAATCAGTCAGTTAAAAGAGCAGACAAACATACGAAGCTCTTTATAACAACCTACACAACTAAACGAACCAATATAAAGTTAAAACATACAAATCAGTCAGATAAAAGAGCAGACAAACATACGAAGCTATTTATAACAACCTACACAACTACACGAACCAATATAAAGTTAAAACATACAAATCAGTCAGATAAAAGAGCAGACGAACATACGAAGCTATTTATAACAACCTACACAACTACACGAACCAATATAAAGTTAAAACATACAAATCAGTCAGATAAAAGAGCAGACAAACATACGAAGCTCTTTATAACAACCTACACAACTACACGAACCAATATAAAGTTAAAACATACAAATTAGTCAGATAAAAGAGCAGACAAACATACGAAGCTATTTATAACAACCTACACAACTACACGAACCGATATAAAGTTAAAACATACAAATCAGTCAGTTAAAAGAGCAGACAAACATACCAAGATATTTATAACAACCTACACAACTACACGAACCAATATAAAGTTAAAACATACAAATTAGTCAGATAAAAGAGCAGACAAACATACGAAGCTATTTATAACAACCTACACAACTACACGAACCAATATAAAGTTAAAACATACAAATTAGTCAGATAAAAGAGCAGACAAACATACGAAGCTATTTATAACAACCTACACAACTACACGAACCAATATAAAGTTAAAACATACAAATCAGTCAGTTAAAAGAGCAGACAAACATACGAAGATATTTATAACAACCTACACAAGTACACGAACCAATATAAAGTTAAAACATACAAATCAGTCAGTTAAAAGAGCAGACAAACATACGAAGCTATTTATAACAACCTACACAAATACACGAACCAATATAAAGTTAAAACATACAAATCAGTCAGTTAAAAGAGCAGACAAACATACGAAGCTCTTTATAACAACCTACACAACTACACGAACCAATATAAAGTTAAAACATACAAATTAGTCAGATAAAAGAGCAGACAAACATACGAAGCTATTTATAACAACCTACACAACTACACGAACCAACATAAAGTTAAAACATACAAATTAGTCAGATAAAAGAGCAGACAAACATACGAAGCAATTTATAACAACCTACATAACTACACGAACCAATATAAAGTTAAAACATACAAATCAGTCAGATAAAAGAGCAGACAAAAATACGAAGCTATTTATAACAAACTACACAAGTACACGAACCAATATAAAGTTAAAACATACAAATCAGTCAGTTAAAAGAGCAGACAAACATATGAAGATATTTATAACAACCTACACAAGTACACGAACCAATATAAAGTTAAAACATACAAATCAGTCAGTTAAAAGAGCAGACAAACATACGAAGCTATTTATAACAACCAACACAACTACACGAACCAATATAAAGTTAAAACATACAAATCAGTCAGTTAAAAGAGCAGACAAACATACGAAGCTCTTTATAACAACCTACACAACTACACGAACCAATATAAAGTTAAAACATACAAATCAGTCAGATAAAAGAGCAGACAAACATACGAAGCTATTTATAACAACCTACACAACTACACGAACCAATATAAAGTTAAAACATACAAATCAGTCAGATAAAAGAGCAGACAAACATACGAAGCTCTTTATAACAACCTACACAACTACACGAACCAATATAAAGTTAAAACCTACAAATCAGTCAGTTAAAAGAGCAGACAAACATACGAAGTTATTTATAACAACCTACACAACTACACGAACCAATATAAAATTAAAACATACAAATCAGTCGGATAAAAGAGCAGACAAACAAACGAAGCTATTTATAACAACCTACACAACTACACGAACCAATATAAAGTTAAAACATACAAATCAGTCAGATAAAAGAGCAGACAAACATACGAAGGTATTTATAACAACCTACACAACTACACGAACCAATATAAAGTTAAAACAAACAAATCAGTCAGATAAGAGAGCAGACAAACATACGAAGCTATTTATAACAACCTACACAACTACACGAACCAATATAAAGTTAAAACATATAAATCAGTCAGGTAAAAGAGCAGACAAACATACCAAGATATTTATAACAACCTACATAACTACACGAACCAATATAAAGTTAAAACATACAAATCAGTCAGTTAAAAGAGCAGACAAACATACCAAGATATTTATAACAACCTACATAACTACACAAACCAATATAAAGTTAAAACATACAAATCAGTCAGTTAAAAGAGCAGACAAACATACGAAGCTCTTTATAACAACCTACACAACTACACGAACCAATATAAAGTTAAAACATACAAATCAGTCAGATAAAAGAGCAGACAAACATACGAAGCTATTTATAACAACCTACACAACTACACGAACCAATATAAAGTTAAAATATACAAATAAGTCAGTTAAAAGAGCAGACAAACATACGAAGCTATTTATAACAACCTACACAACTACACGAACCAATATAAAGTTAAAACATACAAATCAGTCAGATAAAAGAGCAGACAAACATACGAAGCTATTTATAGCAACCTACACAACTACACGAACCAATATAAAGTTAAAACAAACAAATCAGTCAGATAAAAGAGCAGACAAACATACGAAGCTATTTATAACAACCTACACAACTACACGAACCAATATAAAGTTAAAACATACAAATCAGTCAGTTAAAAGAGCAGACAAACATACGAAGCACTTTATAACAACCTACACAACTACACGAACCAATATAAAGTTAAAACATACAAATAAGTCAGTTAAAAGAGCAGACAAACATACGAAGATATTTATAACAACCTACATAACTACACGAACCAATATAAAGTTAAAACATACAAATCAGTCAGATAAAAGAGCAGACAAACATACGAAGCTCTTTATAACAACCAACACAACTACACGAACCAATATAAAGTTAAAACATACAAATAAGTCAGATAAAAGAGCAGACAAACATACGAAGCTATTTATAACAACCTACACAACTACACGAACCAATATAACGTTAAAACATACAAATCAGTCAGATAATGAGCAGACAAACATACGAATCTATTTATAACAACCTACATAACTACACAAACCAATATAAAGTTAAAACATACAAATCAGTCAGTTAAAAGAGCAGACAAACATACGAAGCTATTTATAACAACCTACATAACTACACAAACCAATATAAAGTTAAAACATACAAATCAGTCAGTTAAAAGAGCAGACAAACATACGAAGCTATTTATAACAACCAACACAACTACACGAACCAATATAAAGTTAAAACATACAAATCAGTCAGTTAAAAGAGCAGACAAACATCGAAGCTCTTTATAACAACCTACACAACTACACGAACCAATATAAAGTTAAAACATACAAATAAGTCAGATAAAAGAGCAGACAAACATACGAAGCTATTTATAACAACCTACACAACTACACGAACCAATATAAAGTTAAAACATACAAATCAGTCAGATAAAAGAGCAGACAAACATACGAAGCTATTTATAACAACCTACACAACTACACGAACCAATATAAAGTTAAAACATACAAATCAGTCAGTTAAAAGAGCAGACAAACATACGAAGCTATTTATAACAACCAACACAACTACACGAACCAATATAAAGTTAAAACATACAAATCAGTCAGATAAAAGAGCAGACAAACATACGAAGCTATTTATAACAACCTACACAACTACACGAACCAATATAAAGTTAAAACATACAAATCAGTCAGTTAAAAGAGCAGACAAACATACGAAGTTATTTATAACAACCTACACAACTACACGAACCAATATAAAGTTAAAACATACAAATCAGTCGGATAAAAGAGCAGACAAACATACGAAGCTATTTATAACAACCTACACAACTACACGAACCAATATAAAGTTAAAACATACAAATCAGTCAGATAAAAGAGCAGACAAACATACGAAGCTATTTATAACAACCTACACAACTACACAAACCAATATAAAGTTAAAACAAACAAATCAGTCAGATAAAAGAGCAGACAAACATACGAAGCTATTTATAACAACCTACACAACTACTCGAACCAATATAAAGGTAAAACATACAAATCAGTCAGTTAAAAGAGCAGACAAACATACCAAGATATTTATAACAACCTACATAACTACACGAACCAATATAAAGTTAAAACATACAAATCAGTCAGTTAAAAGAGCAGACAAACATACCAAGATATTTATAACAACCTACATAACTACACAAACCAATATAAAGTTAAAACATACAAATCAGTCAGTTAACAGAGCAGACAAACATACGAAGCTCTTTATAACAACCTACACAACTACACGAACCAATATAAAGTTAAAACATACAAATCAGTCAGTTAAAAGAGCAGACAAACATACCAAGATATTTATAACAACCTACATAACTACACAAACCAATATAAAGTTAAAACATACAAATCAGTCAGTTAAAAGAGCAGACAAACATACGAAGCTCTTTATAACAACCTACACAACTACACGAACCAATATAAAGTTAAAACATACAAATCAGTCAGATAAAAGAGCAGACAAACATACGAAGCTATTTATAACAACCTACACAACTACACGAACCAATATAAAGTTAAAACATACAAATAAGTCAGTTAAAAGAGCAGACAAACATACGAAGCTATTTATAACAACCTACACAACTACACGAACCAATATAAAGTTAAAACATACAAATCAGTCAGATAAAAGAGCAGACAAACATACGAAGCTATTTATAGCAACCTACACAACTACACGAACCAATATAAAGATAAAACAAACAAATCAGTCAGATAAAAGAGCAGACAAACATACGAAGCTATTTATAACAACCTACACAACTACACGAACCAATATAAAGTTAAAACATACAAATCAGTCAGTTAAAAGAGCAGACAAACATACGAAGCTCTTTATAACAACCTACACAACTACACGAACCAATATAAAGTTAAAACATACAAATCAGTCAGTTAAAAGAGCAGACAAACATACGAAGATATTTATAACAACCTACATAACTACACGAACCAATATAAAGTTAAAACATACAAATCAGTCAGATAAAAGAGCAGACAAACATACGAAGCTCTTTATAACAACCAACACAACTACACGAACCAATATAAAGTTAAAACATACAAATCAGTCAGATAAAAGAGCAGACAAACATACGAAGCTATTTATAACAACCTACACAACTACACGAACCAATATAACGTTAATACATACAAATCAGTCAGATAATGAGCAGACAAACATACGAAGCTATTTATAACAACCTACACAAATACACGAACCAATATAAAGTTAAAACATACAAATCAGTCAGTTAAAAGAGCAGACAAACATACGAAGCTATTTATAACAACCTACATAACTACACAAACCAATATAAAGTTAAAACATACAAATCAGTCAGTTAAAAGAGCAGACAAACATACGAAGCTATTTATAACAACCTACACAAGTACACGAACCAATATAAAGTTAAAACATACAAATCAGTCAGTTGAAAGAGCAGACAAACATACGAAGCTCTTTATAACATTCTACACAACTACACGAACCAATATAAAGTTAAAACATACAAATCAGTCAGTTAAAAGTGCAGACAAACATACCAAGATATTTATAACAACCTACACAACTACACGAACCAATATAAAGTTAAAACAAACAAATCAGTCAGATAAAAGATCAGACAAACATACGAAGCTATTTATAGCAACCTACACAACTACACGAACCAATATATAGTTAAAACAGACAAATCAGTCAGATAAAAGAGCAGACAAACATACGAAGCTATTTATAACAACCTACACAACTACACGAACCAATATAAAGTTAAAACATACAAATCAGTCAGTTAAAAGAGCAGATAAACATACGAAGCTATTTATAACAACCTACACAACTACACGAACCAATATAAAGTTAAAACATACAAATCAATCAGTTAAAAGAGCAGACAAACATACGTAGCTATTTATAACAACCTACACAACTACACGAACCAATATAAAGTTAAAACATACAAATCAGTCAGTTAAAAGAGCAGACAAACATACGAAGATATTTATAACAACCTGCATAACTACACGAACCAATATAAAGTTAAAACATACAAATCAGTCAGTTAAAAGAGCAGACAAACATACCAAGATATTTATAACAACCTACACAACTACACGAACCAATATAAAGTTAAAACATACAAATCAGACAGATAAAAGAGCAGACAAACATACGAAGCTCTTTATAACAACCTACACAACTACACGAACCAATATAAAGTTAAAACATACAAATCAGTCAGATAAATGAGCAGACAAACATACGAAGCTATTTATAACAACCTAAACAACTACACGAACCAATATAAAGTTAAAACATACAAATCAGTCAGTTAAAAGAGCAGACAAACATACGAAGCTGTTTATAACAACCTACACAACTACACTAACCAATATAAAGTTAAAACATACAAATCAGTCAGTTAAAAGAGCAGGCAAACATACGAAGATATTTATAACAACCCACACAACTACACAAACCAATATAAAGTTAAAACATACAAATCAGTCAGTTAAAAGAGCAGACAAACATACGAAGCTCTTTATAACAACCAACACAACTACACAAACCAATATAAAGTTAAAACATACAAATCAGTCAGATAAAAGAGCAGACAAACATACGAAGCTCTTTATAACAACCAACACAACTACACGAACCAATATAAAGTTAAAACATACAAATCAGTCAGATAAAAGAGCAGACAAACATACGAAGCTATTTATAACAACCTACACAACTACACGAACCAATATAACGTTAAAACATACAAATCAGTCAGATAATGAGCAGACAAACATACGAAGCTGTTTATAACAACCTACACAAATACACGAACCAATATAAAGTTAAAACATACAAATCAGTCAGATAAAAGAGCAGACAAACATACGAAGCTATTTATAACAACCTACATAACTACACAAACCAATATAAAGTTAAAACATACAAATCAGTCAGTTAAAAGAGCAGACAAACATACGAAGATATTTATAACAACCTACACAATTACCCCAACCAATATAAAGTTAAAACATACAAATCAGTCAGATAAAAGAGCAGACAAACATACGAAGCTATTTATAACAACCTACACAACTACACGAACCAATATATAGTTAAAACATACAAATCAGTCAGATAAAAGAGCAGACAAACATACGAAGCTATTTATAACAACCTACACAAGTACACGAACCAATATAAAGTTAAAACATACAAATCAGTCAGTTGAAAGAGCAGACAAACATACGAAGCTCTTTATAACATTCTACACAACTACACGAACCAATATAAAGTTAAAACATACAAATCAGTCAGTTAAAAGAGCAGACAAACATACCAAGATATTTATAACAACCTACACAACTACACGAACCAATATAAAGTTAAAACAAACAAATCAGTCAGATAAAAGATCAGACAAACATACCAAGCTATTTATAGCAACCTACACAACTACACGAACCAATATATAGTTAAAACATACAAATCAGTCAGATAAAAGAGCAGACAAACATACGAAGCTATTTATAACAACCTACACAACTACACGAACCAATATAAAGTTAAAACATACAAATCAGTCAGTTAAAAGAGCAGACAAACATACGAAGTTATTTATAACAACCTACACAACTACACGAACCAATATAAAGTTAAAACATACAAATCAGTCAGATAAAAGAGCAGACAAACATACGAAGCTATTTATAACAACCTACACAACTACACGAACCAATATAAAGTTAAAAAATACAAATCAATCAGTTAAAAGAGCAGACAAACATACGTAGCTATTTATAACAACCTACACAACTACACGAACCAATATAAAGTTAAAACATACAAATCAGTCAGTTAAAAGAGCAGACAAACATACGAAGATATTTATAACAACCTGCATAACTACACGAACCAATATAAAGTTAAAACATACAAATCAGTCAGTTAAAAGAGCAGACAAACATACCAAGATATTTATAACAACCTACACAACTACACGAACCAATATAAAGTTAAAACATACAAATCAGACAGATAAAAGAGCAGACAAATATACGAAGCTCTTTATAACAACCTACACAACTACACGAACCATTATAAAGTTAAAACATACAAATCAGTCAGATAAAAGAGCAGACAAACATACGAAGCTATTTATAACAACCTACACAACTACACGAACCAATATAAAGTTAAAACATACAAATCAGTCAGTTAAAAGAGCAGACAAACATACGAAGCTGTTTATAACAACCTACACAACTACACGAACCAATATAAAGTTAAAACATACAAATCAGTCAGATAAAAGAGCAGACAAACATACGAAGCTATTTATAACAACCTACACAACTACACGAACCAATATAAAGTTAAAACATACAAATCAGTCAGTTAAAAGAGCAGGCAAACATACGAAGATATTTATAACAACCCACACAACTACACAAACCAATATAAAGTTAAAACATACAAATCAGTCAGTTAAAAGAGCAGACAAACATACGAAGCTCTTTATAACAACCTACACAACTACACGAACCAATATAAAGTTAAAACATACAAATCAGTCAGTTAAAAGAGCAGACAAACATACGAAGATATTTATAACAACCTACACAATTACCCCAACCAATATAAAGTTAAAACATACAAATCAGTCAGATAAAAGAGCAGACAAACATACGAAGCTATTTATAACAGCCTACACAACTACACGAACCAATATAAAGTTAAAACATACAAATCAGTCAGTTAAAAGAGCAGACAAACATACGAAGCTCTTTATAACAACCTACACAACTACACGAACCAATATAAAGTTAAAACATACAAATCAGTCAGATAAAAGAGCAGACAAACATACGAAGCTCTTTATAACAACCTACACAAGTACACGAACCAATATAAAGTTAAAACATACAAATCAGTCAGTTAAAAGAGCAGACAAACATACGAAGATATTTATAACAACCTACATAACTACACGAACCAATATAAAGTTAAAACATACAAATCAGTCAGATAAAAGAGCAGACAAACATACGAAGCTCTTTATAACAACCTACACAACTACACGAACCAATATAAAGTTAAAACATACAAATCAGTCAGTTAAAAGAGCAGACAAACATACGAAGCTATTTATAGCAACCTACACAATTACACGAACCAATATAAAGTTAAAACATACAAATCAGTCAGTTAAAAGAGCAGACAAACATACGAAGCTATTTATAACAACCTACATAACTACACGAACCAATATAAAGTTAAAACATACAAATCAGTCAGATAAAAGAGCAGACAAACATACGAAGCTCTTTATAACAACCTACACAACTACACGAACCAATATAAAGTTAAAACATACAAATCAGTCAGTTAAAAGAGCAGACAAACATACGAAGTTATTTATAACAACCTACACAAGTACACGAACCAATATGAAGTTAAAACATACAAATCAGTCAGTTAAAAGAGCAGACAAACATACGAAGTTATTTATAACAACCTACATAACTACACGAACCAATATAAAGTTAAAACATACAAATCAGTCAGTTAAAAGAGCAGACAAACATACGAAGTTAAAAACGTTTAAAAATACACTTTTCAAATCTGATGTCATGCCTCAAGGTATTCACAATATCGTTACAATATAACACACAAACAAAATGTCGCTAAATAATCTATAATAGGATAAATATTAACGTTGTAATATGTTAAGAATTTTTATTTTGAAACGAAAAAATTACCAACGTTGCATTTAGGTAGTATGAAAAAAGACAAATGTTTACAAAAATATATTATCAGTATTAGTGTAATTAAATCACGATTTATGGTTTGTAATTGATCAAGTACATCATGCATTGTTAAAGAGCTGCTACCATGTTATTCATCTTAATACTATCTTATTACTGACACAGTTTATAACTTTGTTTTAACAATCACTAATTCATATTTATAAGAATAACTGAAAACTAATAATACTATAAATTAAAAACTTTATGTCTCAGAAAAAGTAGATGTATCATATTATATATATATATATATATATATATATATATATATATATATATATATATATATAAAGAACTAAGTCAAAATACAAATACAAGAATTATAATTGAATTTATTTGTATTATTATTTGAGTTTGAATTATTATTCTCCTATTTGTATTTTGACTTAGTTCTTTATTAATACATAAGAATACATATTGCGATATATATATATATATATATATATATATATATATATATATATATATATATATATATATATATATAGATAGATAGATATTATTATTATTCACTTTATGTTTTATACGATTAGTTACATCTTAAGGAATGTTTCAAAACAAATCTTATTCTTATGGAAACATAATGCAATTCCACACTTTTTGGATTGTACCCCAGAAAATTCCTTACGACAAGTTACTTTGCATCTCTGTGTCACATCCATCTCTTTTCATTTGTCCGCATGTTCTAGACGTTTCATTGTCTTCCCCCTTTTGCACAGACAACCCCAGAACGACACAAACACTCAGCAATCTCTAGTCGAAATTGGAAAAGCTTTCCGTGTCTAATAAATGAAAAAATAATCTAAGATACCATTTTCTAGATCTCATTAGGATATTATGTCTACCCATGATGCTGTCAAGCAAATCGATTCCTCCCTTGTGTTTACTATAAAGCTTTATTAGTTGCGGAGAGGACACGGTTACTATTGATTTTGTTTTCAGGACATGTCTGCTTACTTTTTCAAATGGTTGTTTAGCTTGAGTAGAAAGTAACATAACAGTTTTATTACACGTCCATACTGGATTTGATTGCTGACCCCATCTACAGTGGCTACACGCTCTATAGACGTACTGCTGACCCCATCTACAGTGGCTACACGCTCCATAGACGTACTGTTGACCCCATCTACAGTGGCTACACGCTCCATAGACTTACTGCTGACACCATCTACAGTGGCTACATGCTCCATAGACGTACTGTTGTCCCCATCTGCAGTGGCTACACGCTCCATAGACGTACTGCTGACACCATCTACAGTGGCTACACGCTCCATAGACGTACTGCTGACACCATCTACAGTGGCTACACGCTCCATAGACGTACTGCTGACACCATATACAGTGGCTACACGCTCCATAGACATACTGTTGATACCATCTACAGTGGCTACACGCTCCATAGACGTACTGCTGACACCATCTACAGTGGCTACACGCTCCATAGACGTACTGTTGACCCCATCTACAGTGGCTACAGGCTCCATAGACGTACTGCTGACACCATCTACAGTGGCTACACGCTCCATAGACGTACTGTTGATACCATCTACAGTGGCTACACGCTCCATAGACGTACTGCTGACACCATCTACAGTGGCTACACGCTCCATAGGCGTACTGCTGACACCATCTACAGTGGCTACACGCTCCATAGACGTACCACGTAAAAGCTTCTTCAAATCAAAAAAACAGTCGGTAACTTACAGTGTGGAGTTCTATTTCTCCTTACTCGCTCCAAGCGATAGATCCCTTCCCTATATAAATGGCTCATAAGAGGCATTAATAATTATCACAGCATAATTTATATTGTGTGGTAATACTCTACTTAGTCGAACAAGAACTGTTCAACTAGCTCCTACGTCTTCCTTCCCTGCCATCCTAGATTCTGGAGCATTTTCATTTCCAGTGGAAATCTCGAAATCATAAGCATAACCAGAAACACTACTAATTACAAACCATTTGTACCCATAATTATAAGTTTTGTTTGTCTTATTTTGTTGCATATATGTATAAAGTCGCTTTGCCAATAAATGTTGACTGTAGTTCAGAAATAACTAAAGGTTTTTCTTTCCAAACAAAATTCCTAATTTTCTTAACATCAGATGTAGTAGGCCTAACTGGGACAGATGTATCATTAGTTTCACTATTACAACAAATACTTGTATTGGTAAATTGAATGTATACATTATTACTCTGGTTGAATGAAATGTTTCTTGTATCTGCTGCTAATGTAGCTGAATCACTTTGAGGAATTCGTTGAATTTTGTTGCTACTTTGTTTATTTTGAATAAATTCACTTTCACTTTCACCATCATCACTATCAACTGGTTTATATATTTCATCACCCAATGTGTGATAAAGATATCCAATCCAGATAATCTTCTCTGTTTAATGGCTTCTCCTACCACTCTAAAATGTTTTAGTCTGACATGTTTAGGTTATGTTCTGAAGAACAAAACTAGCAATAAATACATGCTTTAGTCGATAAGCTTCAAACAATATAATATTACATCATAATTAAGTAAGTTTTATTAAAAACAAAAATTACACAATACATACCCCAGAGAATAGAAAAATTATTTTTTAAACATCCAAAACATCACATATACACAACAAAATATCGGCACTTTCACTGATACCTCTTGTACAACTGCCCATGTGCGGTTTCACAAAATATTTGCAATATCATTATCCTGTCATCTATGAGAACTTTTATAATAGTAATAGTATGTACATGAAAAGCTACAACGTGCATTTAGTTGAAACATTGTTTACAGCACAAATTATCAAACAAAATATAGCGTGTAGCTAATCAGCTACACCTTGCAAAACCAATTAAAAAAAAATAGTATTTTTATAATATTTTTTCGTATATGATTAATTTGGTACGAGGGTAGGTGAAAAGTTCTCAGCCTAACAATGAAAGCTCAAGATTTTCAGTTCAAAAAATATTTTAAATTTTTCTACATAACCTTCCTTGACTTCAACAAACTTGGTCCAGCGTTTCTCCAACATTAGTATTCCTCCCGGAAGTGAAAGTCTTGAAGTCTGTCAAAATATTCATTGACGGCTCTCTCAACTTCTTCATGTACGCAAAGCGCTTTCCAGAAACAAATTTCTTCAGGTTTGGGAAGAGATGGAATTCTGAGGGGGAAATCAGGGGAGTAGGGGGGATGGCCGAGTATATCGTATCCTAATTCTCGCAATTTTCCCATTGCCATCACACTGAATATACATATTAAAAAAAAAACAACAAGCAACAAAATATACAAAAAAGAACTGACACATAAATTAAATATAAATGTATTCTATAAATATCAATGTTTTAAATTCAATAATTTAAACAAATTTGAAAAGGTAAATTAGTAATTAACAGTAATGAAGACATAATTTATAAAATAATTGAACATCTAGTAACAAAAATAATGTGGGACAGACTAAAAAAAACTTTCAACTGCTAGAAGTAATAAATGCAACAGCAACCTCCAACATATCATACGTAGTAGAGATAATTAATTTAATTAGTTCAGTGTCAAACTTTGAATTTAATTAAAAGAAGAACGGTGCAGTTGAAATGAGTTATATAAAAAGTAAAAAATATAAGTCAAATAATAAAATATCTGATTTGAAATATTTTCCATTTGCTAATGATTCTATTGTAGATAAAATAAAAAAGTCTGCTCTGTGTTATATAGGTAAAAAATGTGACAATACCGATATATATTAGAGAAATATTTCTGAATTAATTCGACATTCATGCCGTGTCTTCATGAGATAGTGGATGGATGGTATTAACAAATAGTTTGTCGACGTTTTTTTACATTGAATTTTCTGACATTTGGTTTAATTTTTACAATAGGTGTCATTTTTTTTTTTTTGTAAATAGTGTTGGATGTTTTTTTTGAAATACACGAATATATGTGTTGTTTGAAAGATAATGTAATAAATAAATGTTTAGCTTCTGAAGAGGATTACAGTTTGGAATCAAAACGTTGAGCGTTGTTTGAAAATAATTTGAAGTGGCTTCAAATTTCATGATCTGTAAATGATCATAATTAGCTAAATAAATTATATTGGTAATTTAAATAATAAAATGGCTACAATCTGAAAAGAATTAAAAGTATTTTAATTAGTTTAGATTTGATATGGACAAAATAAATCTAATACATTTCTGTTTTTAAAACTCTTTTTCCTACAGTTTTGCCTAAGGCAGTATAGACTATGTTACAGACTGTCTTATTAATGTAAGCAATTACAATAATCATCAGCATTTTCCATTTATATTTGGAGAATATCAAATACCTCGTTTAATTCCCAGTAACGGTGAAGAATCTTTTGAAATTTATATTTTCTATTATGGTGTCCCAGCCAGTGAAAATGTTTAAGCGTAAAATTTAAGTCAAATGTATATACAAATCAGTATGTGTATGTTTCATGACCTATACGCAAGTTGAACAATATGGGAAGAATATTAAAATTTTAGTAAAATTATGAGAATTTTATTTAATTGATAAAAACCCATAAACCCAAGTAAATGATAAATATTTCACTTTGAAAAAAAATTCAATTTAAAAATATTTGTAACAGAAATAAAGATGAATTCCCTGGAAATACGGAGCATTTTACCAACACAAGCACTGGAACATCCAAAAGCTTTTCAAAGAAGTCTTATTAACTAAAAATAAAATATAGTTTTCTCTCTATAACTAACTCATGTTTGTGTAGAAAGTCACAGGTTTTAACATGAAGAAAAAGACCGTTGATAAATGAGTCAACTGTCATCCATATGAATGAAACGACGAGGTTTCGGCAGTTAGTTTGATGTCTTATTTAGGTCTTTACACGTGGTCCTAATAAAGATCTTACACATTTACACAAACATAAATAAAATTCAAATATAACCTCAACGCGTCGAGGGAATACCAACTAAACTTGTAGTTTTGAAACACCGTCGATTTATTGGAATTGACTCAAGTAAATAATTTTTTACTTGATATTTTCACTAATTCCACTGAAGGTAATAAACAGTTTTTGTATATGATATTTAAGATGAAGTTAAATCCAATTCGTACTAAGAAGGTTAATGATACCCAGTTTCAATGAGGCAGCATAGGAAAGCATTTGCCTGTAGTCTGTAATCTAGCCGTAAACTCATTAGCAAAAGCTGTATCTCCGTTACATTACTTTACTTTTCTTAGAACTTTTAGAACTCTCGTGAACAAAAATAATTACCAACTAGAACGAAGTGGCAATAAAAATACCAGAATTTGTAATTTAGAAATAGTTAATGTAACTGGAGGTATTTTGCGTCTTGCCAGAAAATTTAGGCGGCAAAAAGGTTATAAAATGTCAAGGTTTATATGAATATTTGGAGTGTCATAGTTATCTGGCATTGTCACGTTAACTTTTAATGACGTGTTTCGGACAATATCCCTGAATCAGAACTTTCTATGAACTGAATAAGATTTCATTATATTGTTACGTTCTTTAGAGGGTTTAATAAGTTGTAATGCAATTTTAGGCTAAACAACATTTTATTAATTCACAGATTATTTTATAGCTAGCCTACTATTATTTTAACCCTTAACATTTATAAAAGCGTCCAAACCCTGTTTCAATTAATTATAATAATATTTAACGATTTCGTTAAAAGTCTATTTAAACTTAACACACATTGTCACTGACTGTCTCACTAAAGCTTTTTACCCTTTTCACTAGATTAAAAACACTCATCACCCTTCACGTTGAACAAAAAATCTTCATAATCGACCTGCCACTCTTAGCAATTTCTAGTAATTTCTAGCCGCTTCACTTCTAGGAACGTTCTTGACTTTTCGAGAAAGATCTAGCGGTTGCGTCCATTCAAGCGTCAAACTTACAAACATTTTGAGCCGTTTCTTCTCGTTACAATACTTAAATATTAGGAACACGAAATGTACTATTAAGTAAGTCTATCTACGCTTTCTACAATTATTTTATTTGATTCAATTCAATTTTCAAACCAATAATATTAATTTATAAACTCAATGATAGAAACTCGAAATGTAAGTATAGTGCAAACGGTTTTACGTATGGTTTGAGACGTAAAATGGATTGTACAAAACGTTTCCTTTGTGCTTCAGAAAAAATGAAGACAAATTGTTCACTTGAAAGACTTTGAAGCAAATCATCTTTTGCTTTGTAGGAGAAGCAAATCTCTTTGCTTCAACCCGGTCGAATTCAACAAATGAATGTCAAATTACGAGGAAGGGTGTATAGAGTGATCAGGAACGTAGCCCTTCCTTCCTCCTTCATAATAAAAACGTCGCACAAATTTTAGACAATAATTATTTCATATTTATAAAGCATTATTTCAAAGATCACTCAGGAATGGGTAAAAAAAGTGTGGAGGAATTACTTAGGAAAACAGAGTGAACTTTATGTATAGAAAAAAAAAACAATTTGTAGAGAGAAAAGTTTATTCTATACCATTACAAAGAAATATCTTTTTTGTATGGATGTAAAATTATACGTAGCAATAGTATATGCTCAGCATAATATTTACCTTTTGGTTCTTTAAATCCCTTCTCTTAGCTCACACTCTCGTGAGTGTGATAGACCTATATATTTGTACAAATTTTCAATCGTTAATAAAATACGTCATCCAACCAATTTCAAACACATGTTTTTAAACTTTTAGTGTATGACAAATGCTGTTAATACAGTTTTTTCAAATATTTATTAAATAATTAATTAAAAATTTGGGAAATCTAGGTTGGATTCGCAATGAGTATCTTCATGTTTGAAGTCTAACGCTTTTGGGCACTGAGCCAACTTTCTATAGCTAGAAGTAAACTTTTCAGAGATCTATTTCAAAAACCTCCATGTATAACCTTAAATTGTTGCTACGGTTATCACAAAATATCATAAATAAGCTCTAGGATTAAAAATGAATGAAAAGAATAAAATAAACAAACAAACTAGATCAACGTTATTGAACCTGGCTTCGCAAACGAACAATGCGAAAGAAAAGCGAAAAGAAACTACAACACAATGAAACCGACGAAAAAAAAGAAAACGTATAAATAGAAACAAATGAAAATAATAGTTCAACACCATACATAGAGAGGAAAATGGAAAATTGCAAGGTAATAGCTTTCTATTTTTCCACTTAGCATTGTTATTCTGATGTATGTATATTCAGTACATATTTACAATAATTGTAATTATAAAATAAAAAGCAACTAAAATAAAGTTTTTCTTTGTTGATTCAAGTAGGAATTGACTTTAAAAATGCTCTTATATAACTTGTTTTAAAGTTAAAAGCATTCTGGGTGAAGTTACCAAACAGAAAGGTTGTCGAAGAATAACAGAAAAGGCAGTTGTACAACTGCACTGGAAGTAGAAACTTTTCGAAGCTATTTACCATTCTTCGAACCTTAATATTACAAATATTTACAAAGAAATAGATAATATTTATACAATAGAACAGAACAAAGGAAAGATTAGTTTTAACATATCACAAGTTTAGCAAGTTCTATGTGCCTTCGATATATCTATACCATTCATGAGGGATTCATGTATAAATCCAATGTATATATTTCTTCACTATTAGTTGAACAGCTTTCCATTTGGTTTTGTACCTCTTAAAATCATTTCAAAATCTACATTTTGCCACTAAACTTTTGAAATGCCCAAATAGTTGAAATTAATGTAATGCAATCAAATCTGCTGAAATAATCGGATTTATTTGAAGCTCCTCTCAGCTATAAACTTTGAATAGTCTATAATTGTGTTATAATTGGATCTAAATCCCTTCAATTCAATTTCCATTGGAGTCCTTAACAAATTAATAAAGCTTCCGCCTTTTAATAAATTTAACAAGCCCCAATAATTTAATAAATTTTAACAAAAATAATAAATGTAGAGTTAGCTTTCAGAGTGGTTCTACGTAACTTACATTTAATTAAAACAACCATACTAATAAATAAATAATAATTCTAACATTAAGTAGTTATTGATTTTATGCCTGTTTTTATCGCCTTACCTATCACTAATTAAAAATTGAATATATATCTTGAGGAATAAATATTTTTTGCAGGGATAGAGGGAGAAATACATTTTTAATGATTACTTTACAAATAAGTGCTGTACAAAATATTTGTTATTATGTAAACTAATATATTCATTAAACTAGTAAATATTATGTTCAAGTACAATTAAGCGAATTAG